>JADWPL010000003.1:1764601-2142663 GCA_016109495.1 Phialophora tarda | reverse complement strand
TTATATATTAGTAATATATTATAAATTTAATAGTAGAATCCTAATTAAATATTATATATTAGTAATATATTATAAATTTAATAGTAGAATCCTAATTTAATAGTAGAATCCTAATTAAATAGTAAAATCCTAATTAAAATTTCGACTTCCTAATTAGGATAGCACTAAGCCTATTTAGAATAGATATTTAATACGAATATCTAAATAATATAAGATTAGGGCTATAGCTAGACTAAGCTATACTTAACGAGAGAGGGCTAAAGCTAGATCTAGTAGGGCTAGATAGTTATTATTTAAGCCTAGATGATAATTAAGAGTAGACTAAAGAAAGATTATTAGGGGGAATCTAATTAATTAAGAGATTAAGGGCTTAGCTATAAGTAAGAATTTAATAGAATAAAGAGTAAATTACTATTTAGGCGAGGCCTAAAGGCTAGCTCTAGGAAGCGGCGAAAGACTTTAGCGACTAGTTATTAACGCTAGAGTACTTAGTAAGGGAGATTATTTAGCTTAGTAGTTAAAGATACTATCTAGATAAAGAGTTAGGGAATTATAATATATAAGGCTAAGGCTAAGAATAAGGCTATAGATAGTACTATAGGCGCGACTATTATATAAGATAAATAGTAGTTAAGTAAGGCTAAGGTAGTATATTAAGTAGTATCTAGCGCTATAGGGGCTCTTATTAGGCCTAGGCCTTACTACTAGCGAGAGATATATAGGGATTAGTACTTATTAATAATAGTAGTAGAGCGCTAAAGTTAAGTCTACTTATAGTCTTCCTTAAGTTAAAGCCTATATATATAAAAGTTAAGATAAATAGTAGACTTAATAATCTCCTTAAGGCTACTAAGTAAGCGCTATACGAGAAGGTCACTCTACTATCGCTATACTACTATTAATAAAGAGTAAGTAGCCTAGAGTTAGGCTTATTAGCGCGCTAGCGCCTAAAGGCGAGCGTAATAAGTAGCGATCTATACTTAAGTAAGCTTACGCGCTTAATTAAGCGCGATATTCCTAAAGCTATTAAAGAGAGGGTAATTATAGTATATTATTATACTATTAGTAATAATAAGTAGGGCGATAAGGTAAATAGTACTAAGCGAGAAGAGTAATATAGCCTATATAGTAAAGGGAAAGAGAAGGAGAAGGGGGTAGTAGCCTAATATATAATACGCCTAACTAGTTTTAGTATAGTTAGGTTAGCCTTATAGCCTCGCGCGTAAGGCTAAGGAGTTAACTCCTATATAATATTAGAAAGGCGATAACTTTATTAAATTACTATACTACCCTATAATATAAAGGGGTATTAAGACGACTATAAGTAAGTAGCGAGAGGCTAAGAGAGTAGAGAGAGATAAGTATTAAGGTTATCGCTATTAAGGGAGAGTTTATCCCTAAGCCGCGCGTAAGGGGTAGATTTTTATAAAACTTTAGCTATATATAGAACTTAATATACTCTTTTTAGTAAAGTTAAAATTTTTACTTAAAAAAATTCTAGTTAAAAAGATATAAGTCTTTTCTCTCTCTTAAGTTTTTTCTATTATTTCCTCTTTAGGGTTAGCTTAATATCTTAATATTTAAGAGGGATATTTTAAATCCTAAGACTATAGACCCCTAAAATAGACCCTAATAAATAATATTATTAAAAAAACTAGAAGATTATATAATAGGTACTAAGCGAAATAAGTACTTAAACTTATCTTAGTACTTATTATACTAAAAATCTTAGTTCCTATTAATAAGTACTATTAAGTAGGGTAGTAGTAATATATTATAAATTAGTAATATATTATAAATTTAATAGTAGAATTCTAATTAAATATTATATATTAGTAATATATTATAAATTTAATAGTAGAATCCTAATTAAATATTATATATTAGTAATATATTATAAATTTAATAGTAGAATCCTAATTAAATATAATATATTAGTAATATATTATAAATATAATAGTAGAATCCTAATTAAATAGTGAAATCCTAATTAAAATTTTAACTTCCTATTTAGGATAGTACTAAGCCTATTTAGAATAGATATTTATATTAGATGCCTAAATAATATAAGGTTAGGTTAGGTAATATAGATAGTACTACTAATAATAATAGTAAAGTTAAGATATAAGGATATAGTAGTAATATTAGTAACTACTATATATTTAATATTAATAGAAAGAATTTTATATATTAAGCCCTTTATAGTAGTGTAAGCTAAGAGAATAGATATTATTACTTATATTAGATTATAAATTAGAATATCGCTTCTTTTAGCTATTAAAGATATAGTTATTCTATGTTATTTATCTCTTTTTAAAACTTAAGGAGATCTATATATATTACTATTTAATTATTATTAGTAGCTTAAATAGTTTAACTAAAGATATATAAGTACTCGTAGGAGCTAAGGAGCATCTACTATTCGGAATAGCGTAATCAGCGTAGATAGGAGAGAACATCGTGATCTTAACCGGGAGTGCTTCTTCTTAGACTATCCGAAGGTGTAGAATATATCGGTGTTTCTACCCGTAATAAAATGGCCATAACATTCTTCGGACTCGACTCCTGGGCATGGCGTAATTTCTGGCTCTTAGTAATGCCAAGGCTATGGCATGAGTACTAAAGGTCCACTGTCTTATCAGCGCTTAAGAGAATCGCGACCACTTCTGCGGGAATATTCCTCCGCCGGGCCAGTATAGACTGCTAAATCTAGAAGTTGCGTCCATCATGGACAGACTTTGCGAGATGGGTCATCGAAAGAGGTAAGATGCCGCTTTCCCCAGCATCGAGACACCACTGAGAATTGAGACGAGGTTGAGCCTTTCATTCTGGCATCATACCATGGCCGGGACCTCCCCAGAGAATACTATCCCTTAAGGTGTAAGGCGACGCTCCGCTTTGTGACGACGACATGGAGTGCGGAGATTTTGTTTTGTTTCCGAGTTCTTCAGTGTCTTGGCCAGGCTCGAGCTGATGGTGAATGATTCGACTTGCGCTGACGTTGCTGTTCGCAGGTAGAGCCAGTAGCCGTCGCAGTGCAGCTATCGACCGAGACAAGGGCGCGGGCAGCTCAGAAGGGCCGAGGCCGGAGTTTAGATCCACCATGACAGTCATGAACCTGTCCAGCAATGTTTTCACACGCTTGTCCTTCAACGGTTCCTGCAATATACTCAACATTAAAGCGGAGCTCAACGCCTTCTGTAGAACCGCCCAAGAAGTCTTGACACTCGATGCCACGTTTTGAAGTCCTAGGAATGCATGCACTGTCTTTGCCAGGTTCTCGATACAGACGTCTCGGAGTTTGATCATCTGGTCTCCGTTGGGTTTCTGATGCTTCAGCAGTGGACGGAACAGCTCTGATGTGAAAAAGGAGATGTGGAGATCAAAACACCAATGTTCCAGCTGATCCCTGATCGAGCGGCAATGGGTGACGTCCCTGAGGTGCGGGGCTGCGTGTCTTAAGATATCGGTGAGTTCCTCTTGCATCTTGAGCATATTCGAGGGCTCCCAGTGCAGATCTGACGAGACTGAACGCTCTTGGACGATGTGAAGTCCAGTGCTGCAAAGGCTCTTCATGCACTCGACATACGACATCCCAGTCATGGCGGAAGCTTGTCTCTGCTGAGATTGTGTGGAGGCGAACATGAAACTTGATGGAGCTCGATCAAACGTGATTGACAGCAAACTGTCTTGCCAAAGAATCCGCCACCTGCAGAATGTAAGCATCCTCAGTAGTTGGAAGCACGATTACGCTCACCAAAGTTCACGTCGAGAATGCATTTCAGTCGAAGGGTCCGGCGAATCGGTGGCTTCATGCAAGCCGATCGTGATTGCCAATCTGATGGTCAGTCCTATTGATTGTGAGAACCGTGGGTGGAGCTGCGAAAGGCATGCGTTTACCTAGCAATGACCAGGCAACACCGGCGTTCATGTTGTTTGCAATGACATTTCCGAGAACTAACAGCGACTGGATGTCCAACACCGTCGGATGGCAGAGGTAATTGACACACCGAAGACATTCGTATGCACAACACACTGTGCGTGTGATCAGCCTCGAAATGCAATGCCAGAATTTGGAGCGGGCTCCTGCGTACCGTAGACTTGAGAGGTCAGATGACGCTCCTTTCGTGGGAGCGAAGAAGCTTGACAGCCTGATGCAAGGCAAGCAAACATGAGACTGAGCCAGTGCAGGCTCTTCCCGTAAACGGTCGACGATGCGTTAACGTAGTTGCCAACTGGTAGCTGTTGGTTGGATCGGTTGATGAGAAATTGGGTCAAGTCCGTCTCCAGCTGGTCAACGTCGACTACCGCTGGGTAGAGAATATGGGCAACGTCTCGATACTGTCGAAGGAATTGGAAGCAATCAGCATCAGAGGGTACGATTTTGCAGATTTCGAGAACACGGGTAGAGGAACCAGTAGGCAATCCCCAGAGATCGACAAAAGGATATGTTGCGCTTTCGTTGTCTAGGCCGAAAAGGGGTAGGGCGCTCTCGCCAATGATGTTTTGCACGGCTTCCTCGTCGCTTCTCGTGCCTAATGCCATGACCATGGCGGGAACCGAGTGACGACCGAGATGGACAAAGTCACCAAGGAGCTCAGTTGGAGCTTGAACCCCAAAGGGAGTCGGGCGGACATCTCTTGTATCTTGGTCGGCAATGTTGCTTGGAGCCTGCTTTTGCGAAGTAGGTTGACCCTGTAGCTTTCCTTGTACATCTTGTAGTAGAGCCTTGACGGCCTCCAGCTCCGACCGTAGTTGGCTGTCTTCGGGTGGGCGTTCTTCAGCAGCCACTGCTCCAGCAACCCCTGCCGGAGATGAGGTAAGGTTGGGATCGAGCGATCGTACTTTCGGGGCTTGTTGATAGGAGCATAGCTCCGGATGCTCTCGGTCTATGCAACGCTGGCATGGGGTGCCATAGTCGCATTTCACCTTCCTCTGCCTGCAAGGGTAGCACACACGAGCTTTGCGCGCCTTGCGTTTCCGGCGTAAGATCTGATCGACCTGAGAGGCTCTTGGGACCGGATTGTCCGTCTCGTCCTCCTGCCTGACGCCGTCCATGTCATTGGTGTCGCCGAACGAGCATAGCGCAGGGGTCACGGGAGGGGGGTGGTCTGACTCTCGGGCGGATCGTAGGATAGCGAGCGATTGCGGTCTCTACATCATGACTCGCTTAAGCCACGTGGATCGGCACCTAGATCAGGTTACAGGGGCCTGGATGCAGCCTTGTGTGACAAAGCGCAGGCAAAGTTCTCCGCGACAAGCGAATTTTCAGCGAGCTCTCCGAGTTTCGGCTGACTGCTCGGCTCCAATGCGCAGAAAACAAGGTTGTACGAGCTTGGGCGCGGTCAGCTTGCTGCGCGTGGTCATTCCTTGTACGAGGACGAGGCAGTGAACAGAAGCAAGCTCTCTGGGCAAGAAAACGCCAAGATGGCTAGAGCCTTCGATCGCGCGCTCATCGCTCGGCGCGCAGGCAATTTATATCCGATGCTGCTCCGAATCGATCCTTGCAGATGTTCAACAGCAATCCAGAACAACTGGATCGCAAACTATAATCTGCTCTCTTTTGTATCGACGGCGGATTCCAGAACTCAACAAGCCTCTGCTGCTTCCACACAATATGACAAGTCGCGTTTCTCCTGTAGCAATTTGGAATCGTGGCTTGGGTGCGCTCGCCTGGTACAGATGTCTTGTCATGTTTCCTTGGGATCTGCCATCGAATAATTAGGTGCACAATGTTCTCCCTCGTTTTGCCTGTTGCCGGAACATCGAGCGTTTCAAGAAACCTTATCGCGAGAAACATACACTTTCCTGCTCAACGTCTTCTTTTCGGTATAGCAGTCATTGAGGCCCAGTCGCAGATGGAGACCCTCACTCCTGTATGTCTATCTCTGATGGGGACCATAGTCTGGCCATTGACTTGCTGACAGCTAGCGTGGGATGATTCGACCGATCCCAGCGCTTTTTTCCCTTTCACCACATACCCTCTGCCCGATTCTCACGACGGCCTTGTCGCTGATACCTCGTTTCCCGACGGTGCCACTTTTGGCACCCATAATGCTTCGGCACCTTCCCAGGAACAGTCACCAAGCATATCGACACGGTATAGCTGGGATACGATAGCAGATATTCTTCAACTAGTCCGGTCAGGGTCTGAAAGGTTAGGCGATACTAGCCACAAAGTCTGTGCAAGCCCAGAGCTAGATCTTATCCCAGAGCCCGGCAGTCTCGCGTGGACCAGCTCTTCTGGGTCAGAAACTTCAAGTCACTGTTCTTCTTTATCTGCAACGCAGCTTTCGAGAAGCTCTTCACAACTATCCTCGCTCCAGATCACTTCGTCGTCGCCCACATTCTCAACGACCGATCAGGCAGAGCAGCCAGAGCAGCCCCAGCATCAGAGGTCCCGCGGGAAGCGGCCCCCTAGAGTGTCTCGCCGCAAATTCGCAGAAGCGGGCTTCCAAGCCAAAGCAGCACATTCTGTTGTTGAACGTCGCTACCGTGACAAGCTTAACGACAAGATCATGCAGCTCCACCGGACACTGATGGCGAGCGAACTTACCATATGTGTTCTGGAGGAAACGACGGCGCTTGGCAATCCCTCATTATCAGCAACTAAGGTTGGCAAAGCGGAAATCATGACACACGCTATCAATTACGTGCATCGGGCGGAACTCCAGATGCGACAGATGAGCC
Organism: Phialophora tarda; assembly: GCA_016109495.1. NCBI lineage: Eukaryota > Fungi > Ascomycota > Eurotiomycetes > Chaetothyriales > Herpotrichiellaceae > Phialophora > Phialophora tarda. The sequence continues at coordinate 2,135,973 of JADWPL010000003.1, read as the reverse complement.
ACGAGATTGAGTTGCTGCAGAATCGTGTGGTGCACCTTGAAACATTTCTGAGATGCGAAAACAATTCCTTCTGCATGGTGGCAGTGTCCCAGTCGGTTCGTTCCGCGTGAAGATCTACGAGCGAGAGGGAACCGTGAAGCGTTCAGCATGGCGCTTGGGGTATCCTTGTAACTGTTGATCGCCGTCATGACTTTGTCGATAAGCGAGGCGCGGCGATATGTCTCTCAATAGAGAAAGGTTGGGTACGATTAAGGACCTTCTGGCACGCGTGGTTTGCTCATGCCGGTGAAGAGGAGGCAGGTATGCGGGATTGCGGCAACGCAAATGTGATTATGTGTTCAATGACCCGTGCAGAAAGAGTTTCGTGCATCAATACGCTGTCTCCTGAGGACCAGTTTGTTGCTGACCGATGTACTATGCCATGTTGTGTGGTCCTAATACGAAGATGAGGTGCGCCCTAAACTTCTGACCTCGGGCAAGTCTCAACCGCATTTTGAATTTAGCGGGATCACAGCCGGATTTCACTAAGCACGTACGAAGCATTCGACTCTTCGGGTTCGGCGACATAAAAGTTGCTAGCTAGTTCGTGGGGGACCGAGGAAGGATGTGAAACACGGGGCCGTTCGGTCAATGCCCGACACTGAAGCGGGGTCGGTGCCATCCACTGACCAAGGCAAATATATCATGTATGGATTAGAATACGGTGTAGGCTCTCTCAAAATACTGTAGAGAAACCTTGATCCTCGCGTCGGGCCCAGAAGAGAACCCCGCACAAGCGTCTATCCAATGCTTTGAGGAATCGTCTGATATTTCCGCCAAACAGCTTGCCCGGACAAGAGCGAATCCATTGTATACAAGCGTGCGGTCGCGTCAGCAGCAACCCAGCTCGAACAGCTACCACGGGAGGAGGTCAGATCCTCACTCACAAGCATACTCGAGATGGCGTGGGAGGAGCAATTCGAGTCTGCCACGAAACCTGGGCCAGGCCGGAAAATTGTGGGCGCTGTTGTGGTTGCAGCTGACGCCTCCGGTAACTGGTTGTCAATTCAACATTTGTCCAGGAACTCACTGACATCCCAGTAGGCAACATATTGCATTGCGACGCCAAAGGTTCCACGTCCGCTGACGCGAAGACCGCAAAACCGATGACCGAAGACGCCACCTTCTGGATCGCCTCGTGCACAAAGCTTTTGACAACTGTTTGCGCACTGCAAAATGTCGAGCAAGGCAAGCTGACACTCGATGATGATGTGTCTGGGATTCTCCCCGAGTGGACATCACCAGACATCCTAACTGGTTGGGACAACGGTCAGCCACAGTTTAAGAAGGCGACAAAGAAAATCACGTTGCGTCAATTGTTGACGCATTCCAGTGGAATGGGCTACGACTTCCTTTCACCAGAACTCGCAAAGTGGCGGGAGTGGCGCGGTGAAGGGGTCCGCCCCGGCGGAGGGGACATAGTAACACCACTCCCCTTCCTTCGCAGCGGTTGAATTCTCACATTTGGCATCGCAGACTATACAATATTTTGCCCCTCTTCTGTATGAGCCTGGCGAGAACTGGGCGTATAGTGTAAGCATCGATTGGGCTGGCAAGATGGTTGAGCGAGTGAACGGAGGAATCGGCCTCGGGGAGTATATGGAGAAGAACATCTTTGAGCCTCTGGGTATGACTTCCACTGGTTTCCGCCCGGAAAAGAACGAAAACATTAGCCGGAACTTATGTCCTCTGACGAAGCGGACACCTGAGGGAGATCTTGTACCCACCGACCCGTACGCCATTCAGAATCCCAAGGACGATCTCGGCGGTGGCGGGCTATATTCTGCTGCCCCGGACTACGTCAAGGTTCTCATCTCGTTGCTAAAGAACGACGGAAAACTCCTGCGGCCAGAGACAGTGAAGTCGATGTTCTCGCCGCAACTTTCCGACGACAGCCACCTGATAGCCACGGTAAACGAACCGCTCGCGGGACCGATGTTTCGAGGTGGCGCTGATAGTCCAGCTTGGAATTTTGGACTTGGTGGCATCCTAAACATGGAAGACGTGGACGGCGTCTGTAAGAAAGGGACACTGACCTGGGGCGGTCTTCCCAACTTATTCTGGGTTTGTCAAGGCTCCTCGCTGATCACTTTATGGGAGCTTACTGAATCCAGTGGATCGATCCTGCAGCAGGCAATTGTGGCATGTATGCCTCTCAGATTATTCCACCAGGAGACCCAGAATCAATGACCCTTGCGCTTGCCTACCGAAAGGACATCTTCGCAAAGAGCCTTACACAAAGCTAATGTGGCATACCGTCGATGATCGCACCTTCTTTGATGCTAGAGGCCACGAGGCCCATTGGGACAGAGGGTTTTCTCGATAAAACAACACTCCCTCGCAGCGTGTAGCTCAACACAAACGAGCTGCCGCAATAAGCCTTGTTTTTCATCCATGTATAGAAGGACATTTCCCCGCTCACCGCCATAGCGCCCCGGAACGAAATCGAGATTCCAAGTCTTCAATGGTGGCGAAGTACCTTTGCCGCTTCCGTCGTGGCTACTAGCTTGATAGTTAAACCATAGTTGCACTCAATCAGGAAAGTCTCATGAATTGAATGCTGAGTATTTCCTAACAAAGTATTGAGTATGAGCACCCTCGTGCTGCAGCTGACCTTCTCAGATGTCTCCAGTATCATTTGAGGGATCATAAGCCAAGCCGTGCCGAAAGGTCCCGTCTCGGCTTAGGCTGACAAACAGCCTCGGTCAGTGGGCAACCTTCGGTCCACTTTGGCAGGTGTCAGGACCGGCTTGAGCAACTAACAGCAATTCCGGGGTATGGGCACCGGCGGTTGGTAATCGATTGGTCGAGTAAAACTGGGAGATCAGCTAACTGCTCGAGTATACCAGGGCCAAGTCAGCTGCCACTGGCAAAAGAGCAAGGATTCTCCCGTATTTTGCGCCCTTGTGGTGACATGCTGACATCTATATGGGGCCCTACTGAGGGTCATTCCGGATCTGGTATTGATCCAAGGAACGCCCTTGTAGCTGGATAGGTTTCTCAAGCACATTTCGACGAGCAAGTATACCATTTTGGTCTGAAGACCAGCCAGTAGTCGAGCATCTCAGATATGCAAATTTGAGTCTCGTCTCTCAAGATGCGGCAGGCGCGGAGTTGCCACTAGGGCTGGGCCAGGTTGCAGGTGCAGATACGTTGAGCTTCTGGTCCTGTCTGGGAAGGTATAAATGGACCTCTCCCGCCAGCTGAACTTGGTCAACCACCACCAAAGCAATATCGGAGCAGAAGCTTCTTAACACCAAAGCAATATCGGAGCAGAAGCATCTTACCACCTCGCAGACAATCTACAATGCCAACAGGAGGTTGCCTCTGCGGGCAGCTCAAGTATGAGTACACAGGAGAGCCTGTACTGAAGGTATGCACCATCTTCACCGTGTCTCTGGGTAAGGCTCACTGTTTCAGGCAACGTGCCACTGCGTGACTTGCCGCCATTTGAGCGGAACCCTCTTCACCACCAACATTGTCGTGCCAGAAGGGAACTTCAAGGTGACGAAGGGAACCCCGAAGACATATGCAACCACTCAAGACAGTGGAATGACCTTGACGTACTCATTCTGTGAAAACTGCGGTTGTGTTATCAGCAAGGGAGCAGATGCTGAGGCGTTCCGTGGGGTGACTCTCATTTTGGCTGGTTCGCTTGACAATGAGTCAGGCGTGGAAGATGCAGAGCCGGGGGTGGAATTCTATGTGAGCAAGCGAGCTTCATGGCTTCCAGCGCTTGCAGGAAAGGGACAAATGCAGGAGTTCTCCTGAAGGTCAAGAGATGTCCAAGAGAAAAGAAGCTTCGCGTGATTCTCGTAACAGTCGCGAGATTGCATGGAGGTGGAGACGCATCTCGGGTGACTTTCCTTGGTTTGTGTGGGGAAATGGAGTTGGTGATAACGGGATTGCGTCAACCCAGATATGAGCTCTTCTTTACAGACACCAGAATCAATCAACTTGAGTCAATGCGGATAGGCCGGGTGTCTCTTTCCAGGCCTCTTTCACCAACCGAAAAGGATGCGCTCACAATGGATGAACGCACCCCGCTCATCTCAGCCGTCTACGTGACTCAACGTCCACGACGAACTCCGCATACGACCTTCAAGCGATTCTGTACCATTGCGCTTGGGAGCTGCCTGCTCGCTATTGCCATTTGCTTTCTCCTCCCCGTCGCCATCCTGCCTCGTGGCCACGACTCTGTCTCGTCTTATTTCCCTTGGTCCCGTCCATATCCTGCATCATGGCCGCAAAGCAACGGTCTCAACTTCGCTGAACTCGTGGAACTATTACTGGGGACACCGAGCGAGGACAAAGCTCGTGCATGGAGTGAATATTATACTTCTGGGCCTCATTTGGCTGGCAAGAACCTCAGTCAAGCTCTGTGGACAAGAGAAAGGTGGGAAGAATTCGGGGTGAAGACGGAGATTGTTGCCTACGACGTCTTCATCAACTACCCTCTTGGCCATCGTCTTGCTTTGCTGGATGGGAAGAAGGTCAAGTATGAAGCCAGTTTGGAAGAAGATATTATCGATGATGACCCGACAACGTCTCTGGAGGACCGCGTCCCGACATTCCACGGCTACTCCGCCTCCGGTAACGTTACCGCACCTTATGTTTATGTCAACTTCGGAACCTATCAAGACTTTGAGGATCTACGAGCCGCAAACATAAGCTTGGAGGGCAAAATTGCTGTTGCGAAATACGGTCGAATCTTCCGTGGTCTCAAGGTCAAACGAGCTCAAGAACTGGGTATGATCGGAGTGGTCATATACTCTGACCCGCAGGAGGACGGGGAGATCACAGAGGAGAATGGACACAAAACCTACCCTGACGGACCAGCGAGAAATCCAAGCAGCGTGCAAAGAGGCAGTACGCAATATATCAGTAGGTCTTCAAAGTCGTTCTTCACTGACAATTTGCTGACAGGTGTTTCCGCAGGCACTCTTCCGGGCGACCCAACGACCCCGGGCTATCCGTCTAAACCCGGTGCACCTCGCGTCGATCCACACTTCTCTACTCCTCGAATACCTTCACTGCCTATCTCTTACGCTGATGCTCTCCCTCTACTCAAAGCACTGAATGGACATGGCCCGAATGCTACATCATTCAACAAGTACTGGCACGGCGGAGGTTTGGGATACAAAGGCGTGCAATATAACGTCGGTCCATCTCCAGACTCGGTGGTCCTCAACTTGGTCAACGAGCAAGATTACGTGACAACGCCGCTTTGGAACGTCATAGGCATCATCAATGGCACTGCCAAAGACGAAGTCATAGTTGTCGGAAATCACCGTGATGCTTGGATTGCAGGAGGTGCTGGCGATCCCAACTCGGGCTCAGCGGCGTTGAATGAAGTCATCAGGTCCTTCGGAGAGGCACTCCAAGCAGGATGGAAGCCCCTTCGAACTATTGTCTTTGCGAGTTGGGATGGTGAAGAGTACGGTCTTGTCGGTTCAACTGAATGGGTCGAAGAGTACCTCCCGTGGCTCTCTGCCAGCACCGTTGCATACCTCAACGTCGATGTCGGTGCTCGTGGAAAACACTTTGATGCTGCTGCATCTCCGCTGCTGAACAAACTACTATATGAAGTCACCGGTTCAGTCTCATCTCCCAACCAAACGGTCCCGGGACAATCCGTTGGGGACCTCTGGCACGGCCACATACGAACCATGGGATCGGGGAGTGACTTCACAGCGTTCCAAGACTTCGCTGGAATTCCGTCGCTTGACTTTGGCTTCGGCAGCGGACCGAAAGACGCAGTTTACCACTATCATTCGAACTATGATTCCTTCCATTGGATGGACACTTACGGCGACAATGGATGGCATTACCATGTTACTGTAGCGAAAGTGTTATCACTTCTCATCGCGCAGTTGAGCGAAACTCCTGTCTTGTCCCTGAGTGCTGGAGATTATGCCAAAGGTCTCCAGACCTATCTGGCCGATGTAAAGGAAAGGTCAAAGGTGCATCTGACCGGGTCGAGCTTCAGCTTCCATGCCCTTGACAATGCCACAACCGAGTTCAAAAAAGCGGCAGTGAGATTCGACGAATATACGGCCGACTTGACAGACAGGCTTGCTGATGACTTGCCATGGTGGGACTGGTGGAAGAAAGTCAGGCTGTTCTACGAAGTTCGCAATGCTAACGAGAAATACAAGGCACTGGAACGCCAATTTCTGTTCCCTGGCGGTTTGGATGAGAGGCCCTGGTTCAAGCATGTGGTCTTCGCGCCAGGTCGCTGGACTGGGTATGCCGGCGCCACCTATCCAGGGCTCGTGGAGAGCTTTGAGGACAAGAACTTGACGAACGCTCTCAGATGGAGTGGAATCATTCAGGAGAGGTTGGAGGCGGCTTCGAAGCTGTTGGAATAGCCCGGCAGTGGACATAAGTACTCTTGAGTATGTCGCACGCATGCTCCAACCCAAACTCCATTTCAGTTGGACGAAGAAATCGTCCCTTCTCTCTCCTTGGCAGGACCAATTAGTTGATGCAGTAGTATTCGGCAAAAGCGGCATGTGTTGTGAGCTTCCTCGATCCATGTACTATTTGTAGCCTGCCCCCTTATGCCCGTGCCCAAGCTTTCCCTCTCTAGTTGGGCAGAATCGCCACCACCGAGATGACAAAGTAAAAGACAGACTACTAATCCCAAGACTGCAAACGCGATGAGCAACTAGATTCTGCGGATGGCTGAACAATCAGGCACACCAACAGCTCAAGGCTGACGGGGCTCCCAACCGTAAGCACAAAAAGCCCCAGACTTGATTTTGACCCGTTCGAAACCAGAAAGAATCTTGCGACAAGACGATGCAACATGTTGGCATCTCCGCGGAGAGTCTCCATCTTTGAATTCTACATCAAAAAGATAGTTATATGACTGCTTATGCGAAGTGAAATAAAGGCAAGCAGCAGTCATGCTTGACTCCGTCCTTCAGTGCCACTACCACAAGTGAACTTCCAAGGTACAAGAGCTACATGATACCGAGGCCCTAGCATTATCCAACGTCGCACTGTCCACCCGACAGATCGTTGTCACCACTGGTCGCTTCGACAAAACACCGCCATTTGACTCCGGCGACGTCGTCATGGCTGAAATCCTCCGTTCTTATCTCGACTGGACATCATCTCCGCTCATCGTCAATGGCCCTATGGGCGGCTTTGCGGGCGGAAAGCTTGCTGCAGCAGTCACACAAGCCGGTGGCCTCGGAATGGTCGGCGCCATCATGTCCAGTGACCTTGAGAAAGAACTGGCTGTCGCACAGGAGGCATTGAGACCGATACAGCGGGGAGATGTCCTCCCAATTGGCGTGGGCCTCTTGCCCTTCGTCGTCAAACTCGACCCGGTGCTGCTGGTTTTGCAGCAATATCAACCAGCTGTGGTATGGTTGTTCGCCGCTAAGGAGTTCGAGGACTACGCCGCGTGGGCTGGTCGAATCCGCGAAGTCTCCCCGCGATCCAAGATATGGATTCAAACCGGTACCGTGTCCGCAGCGTTGAAGATCGCGCAGCTAGCAAAGCCCGACGCCTTGGTATTGCAGGGCGCTGACGCTGGAGGTCACGGCTTCGAGAGAGGAGCAAGCATTGTGTCCGTCTTACCGGAGGCGAGCGATGTCTTGAGTGCGAATGGTCTGGGCGATATTCCCCTGCTCGCTTCTGGTGGCATTGCCGATGAGCGTGGTGCTGCCGCTGCCTTTACCCTTGGAGCATCCGGAGTAGTGCTTGGAACAAGGTTTCTTGCGGCGAGAGAAACCAATGTGCCGCCCGGATATCGAGATCTGGTGCTTGCAGCGAGAGATGGCGCGACAAGCACGGTTCGGAGCAAATTGTTCGACAATGTGAACGGACCAAACATATGGCCAGAACCTTATGACGGGAGAAGTCTAGTCACAGAGAGCTACAATGACCATGTTCGAGGGGTTGACATCGACCAGATCCGAGCAAGGCACAAAAACTCAGTCACAGGTGTAGATGCCGGATTCGGGACGACGAATCGTGCGAACGTCTGGGCTGGGGCTAGTGTTGGCCTTGTGAACAAGCTGGAGAATGCAGCGGATATTGTCGAAGAGGTCAGATCAGGGGTCACCCAAATATTGAAGAGTGCCACCGCTCGCCTCTAGTTGATAGTTGGACTGTTTTCATATTTTCCTGGACCCTGTTCTGTATGCGGGCATCCAAGACACCATGAATGATGCCAACGCTTGAAGCCCTAGTACATGCTCAGTTGTATGTCGTGCCGCCAACCCCGAACCCGCTTCTTGTAGCCCCTAATTCGCTGCTATATCTCCGGGCTCCGTGTGGAATCACACCTGGACCTAGGCCGATCGGACTCGAGACGCGTCGCAGTTGTAAGCTCTGGCGCCGAGAAGGAGGATTTGAAGGTCTAAGCAAGCTGCTTTCGGGTGTGAGTCGATCGTCCTCCACCGCATCCTCGAAGACAGATGTAGGAACATGCTTTCTAAGATGCGCATCGGAAGATGAAACAGCGGACGCTTTGGCGTCGTCGTCTTCCTCAATATCCACTTCATCGTCACTGTCATCATCGTCTTGGGAATCCCCGAAGCCCTCCATCTCCACGAGGAACCAGACTGGAACAGCCCCGATGATTGCGACCAAAGCTAACGTCCACCAAGAGATGATCACATATCCGATATCCACGCCTTCTGTAAAGGTCACACCTGCCAAAGCCGGGCCAGCAGCTCTCCCAAGCGCAGAAATACTTGTTGCCACTCCGTTAAGAGTACCCAAGATCTTCAGACTAGCCGCGCTGTTTGTGAGAAGGATGGTCGAGCAGGGAAATGCGAAGATTCCGCAGAAGCATTTGACCAACATTATCAGCATCATGACTCCTTGCCTTAGAGAGTTTGTAGGTAAAAGAGCTGTAAAGGGTGTCGCAATGTAGGCTAAAGGAAAAGCCACGCAACAAGCCTTGAGGCAGTTCAATACGCCGTACTTCCTTGCAAACGGTGGAAATACAGAGAATTGGATGATCATGCCGAAAATACCGTAGGCTGTGAATAGCAAGCCGATCGCTTTCGAGTCGATACCAAAACCACCTGCAAACTTGAAGGGGAGGTGTACTTCCGGAGCGTGGATTGACTGCACCGGGTAATGCATGAAGATCGCTAACAGCTGATCGTAGGCAACAGAGTGCATCTGCAAGGACGTCAGCTGTGGTGTCACTTTCGACAATAAAAGTTGGAACAGTAGCATCCTTGCACTGCAGCGGGAGACATACGGCAAGGAACGTATAGACGAGCAAATTGATATTCGACTGTCGGGAGAAGACCTCACCCCATCCCGGAGAGTTTTTCGGCAGTCGATGGATAGCATGATGCGAGCCGGACACCGGCGTCGACATCTCGCTAGACATCCCAGAGAGAAAGCCCTCTGACTCTTCAGCCTCCGCCAACGTCTGGTGGTGAGGCCTCCGGAAGCAAGGGCGGGTCAGGAATTTGCCAAGCACGAGACCGTAGTCCCGCTGCGACCTCTTCTCTTCGAGTGTTTCGTGAAAGAAAAGGAAACCTGCCATAATCCCGCACAGAAAAAGAACGCTGATCAGAAGATTGGGCAAGGCGAAGGGATATTCTTGAAGCAGCTTGATCCTTCCGAATAGACGGGGATATCGTTCCACGGGATGAACGAGAGATCCACCGACTGATGGCCCAAACACACTGCCGACGTTCCACACCAGCGGCATAATACTGAAAGCACGAGGCTGCAACTCTTTTTGTGGCACCAACTCAGCAACAGCCGTCCGGATGATCCCAACATTCCCGTTCGACAAGCCTTGCAGTGATCGCGTTATGAAGGCCCAGGCAAGATTCTTCGAGAATCCGAATAATATGCTGGACAGCATCGTACAGATCAAGGCAACCATAATGATGGGCTTTCGTCCAAAGCGATCCGAGGCTCGGCCCCAGGCGACTCCGGTGAGGCATTGCGAAAGGGAAAAGGTAGCGGACATGAGGCCGGCCCATTGAGCAACTTTGTCATCTCCGACATTGAACGACTGTATCATCTCCGGCTGTTATTTGGTCAGCCGAGAGGCGCAATGATATGGACATACAAACGTACGATGTATGGGTAGACCGATGTTGATGCGACAGGCTCTGCGAGGCGGCAAGCTGCAAGAATGAGCAGTTGTTGCTTGGGCAGCTGGAGTGGCCGCTTCGCTCCTTTCGCCATGACTTGGATACAGCCGACAGACGGTACAAGCCATGGAATTCGGTCTGTGTCGGAGCCTGGACGTCAGAGAAGGCGCAGAAGCGTTCGGAGAGGAAGCAGGAAGAGCAACGGCGACGATGATGAGAGCGAAAGTGGAAAAGCCCGTCAAGGCGCAGTATGGCCGGGTCCCACTGTTGCTGTACTTGACTCCATAGTGATCATGGGGATCGTAACCGCATCTATCCAATCCTCGGCCATGGGTATGAAAATAATGTGGAAGCGGGCGGCAAAGGAGGGGCAAGGTTGCGGAAAGGCGGTGGGTGGTTAGAGAGAAGCTTGTTCCCGTGAGTGCCGAGTTCCCGGCTTGCACTCCGGACGACCAACCCATGATCTACCAGTCCTTCCACAACCATCAGCAGACGACATCTACGAGTATGTTGAGCAGCCGCCCGAGAGCGAGGCGGGTTCGAAGGAAAACGATCTGTCCATGGCTAGCGAGTGGGCCACCAGCTGGCGGACGAGATTCCTTTGCTCTGGACGGTGAGTGGCGCAACTGTCGGACAACCCTAGGCATCAGCATCCGCTCCGCGGCACAAGGCAAAGTCTAGAAACATCAAGACAAGGTGCGTTTCGCCCTCAACTACACCCGGCCACCGTCTGATATTTCAATCTCCGCCCGTTCACATGCTCTGAGAAGGTCCCGCTCTGGGCCAAGCGGGTGATCCTGAGCTGTGCAACGAAGTGGACGTGTGTTGGGAGAGCTTGAAGTTTACCGTTCGCATGTGGTGAGATTGGCGCTTTTCCGCTGGATTTCCCTCCTGCATGTTGGACAGGCACCTTGGTATGCATTCTCTCAGATACAACATCGCGTGGGGCAGATATCCCACGCCCGGAACGCTTTGCTGGTTCCTATTCCATTCGTGCTTCCACGCCAATAGGTTGCTCACAGCAAAAGATCTTCCGTATCACCATCAGCGAAGCAGAATCAAGCCCGGGACATCAATGCTTCAGGCCGTATTCCTCCCAATCCCTGCCTTGTATCGCGCCAGAGCCCGCTGTCGTGCCTCTTTATGATCAACCATCGGTCTTGGATAGCCATTCCTTTCTGCGACCTTTGCATGGCCACGACCATACGGATCATGAATGCCTTTGCCCTTGACTCCTGCAAGCTCTGGAATCCACTTACGTATATATTCTCCTTCCACATCGAATTTCTCACTTTGAAGCAATGGGTTGAAAATTCGGAAATATGGCTGTGGATCGACACCTCCACCCGCAGCGAAGCCCCATCCGCCGTTATTTGATGCGAAATCACCATCGATGAGGTGTTCCATGAACCATTTCTCCCCCATGCGCCAGTCGATAAGGAGGTCTTTCGCCAGGAATGACGCCACTATCATGCGACACCTGTTGTGCATATATCCAGTGTGCCTTAGCTGCCGCATTGCCGCGTCGACAATAGGAAAGCCTGTATTTCCATCTGTCCATCTCTTGAACTGATCCATATCATACTCCCATTCAATATTGCTGTACTCTGGCTTGAATGGTTTGTTCATGCTGTGGAGAAGTCAGCTCAAGTGACATGGGCGAGGGTGGTTACTCACCATACGTATGGCCAATGGCACAGTACGTGCTTGTAGAACTGGAAAAGCTGGTCAGCGTGCGTGCAACTATCATTGAAGGGAAGGTGTAAACGCGCATCTCTCCATGCCACCTCACCGATCCACACGGAGTGCCCTTGTTTCCGGTCATCGGTCAATTTTTTGAACGGCGCGGCTTCACGAGCTTCACGAACCACAGTTCGTGCCGCAAGCGTCCCGGCCGCAAGATGCGCGCTAAGATTTGAGGTGGCATTTCCTCCCGGGATATTTCTGTTTTGATGGTACTTTAGTATTCTCTCCGAGATAAACTTCCTCAATCTCGCACGAGCCTCGTGCTCTCCTGCAGGCCACATGGTCTGGAATCTTGTCTTTTCTTCCTCGGTCAACTGCTTCGACTTAGGAGCTCCAGGAATTTGGCAGGCGAAGAGGTCGGAATAAGCCTGCCGTGTAGCTAGAGAGTTTTTCTCCGGAGAGGGAAAGCCGTCGAGTTTCTGCGGGTGCTCGTTGAGATATGCACACCACTTGCGATGCCAGGGGCTGTAAATTGACGGTGCACCTCCAGCGCTGCTTTTGAGGGAGCCAGGCTGAACGACGCAGGTATCGTGGACAACCGTAAAACATATCCCTTTGTCCAAGCAACACCTCATTAACGCAGCCTCTCGTCTGAGCTCGTCAACTTCGTACTCTGCGTTGCAGAAGACATGGTTCGCGCCCCAGTTTGTACAGAGCTCGATGAGTCTTGATGGCAGTCTCCTTCTCGTTTCCACGGTCTCGACGTACACCGGTATGTCGAGGTTAGCCAGATCTTCCTTCAATTTTACGAGGTTGCGGAGGATGAAATCGACGCGAACGGGTGCGGTCAGATGTGCCTCGAAGTCCTGCGGTGATAGCAGATAGAGGCAAAGCAGAGGCAAGGCGTGCCTCGTCGCTTTCTCGCTCGCCAAGTGTAAGGCTCGGTTGTCCATCGTACGAATGTCACATTTGAACCAATGGACGATGCATTTGCCTGGGAGAATGCTGTCGCGCTGCACCTGCGTGTCGCCAATGGCCTTCTCTAGTGTCTCAATCGGTCGCTCAATCTTGCCGGCGTTGTATGCCAGAGCGCGCTCGTTGACCATTTCGGGTGGATAGAATTTGCGCAAGACGGTGCCATACTTGATTTCGTCGGTAGAATCTTTGTATTGGCTAGTAGATGACTGGATAGTCCGGTGCTTTTTCTGGTCGGGAAGGTGAGGAATTGTGGCTTCGGCTGCTTTGCGTTTGAAGGGCGCCATGTTGGCGCTGTGTCCATAACAAGTCTAAGTTGTGATACCTGAAGACTGAGCGGAGATTACGCCTCAGCCTGGATTAGTTCACAGTGAAAGAAGCAGAAGTGGTCCGCAAACAATAAGGTGTTTTCTCGAACGCTCGAGCAGAGCAATGGTCTTTGATCGGCATTGGTGGTGATGTCAATCGTAGATCTGATCTAGAGGCGAGATCGATCTACATTCCGCAAGGGCCTGCAGTAGCCTGCACGAACCGTAGCCAATGGCAGAGTCCAATTAAGGGGACTCGCTATACAATGCCAGCATCCCACAGCTCTCCATAGCCACGTTCTCAATAGCCAGCCAAGGGGCGGACCTTCAGGCAGGGTACGGATTAAGGGACGTCAGTTTGCGCTTTGGTGGATGAGCTCCCGCACCCAGCAAAACTCCAACAGGAACAAGAGCGACAGAGTGAACACTGCGAGATCATTGTGCTTTGCATTCACTAGCTCGCTAACATGTTGACCTACCACTGCTTTGTTAAAATTCACAAGCTGTATGATGATCATTGTCCCTGTCACTACCGTGAGCCATCCATATCGTATTTTTTTCAGGCCATGATATACACAAACATCTCAGAATGGTGGGAGCCATCAAGATGACGCCAAACTCCTTACGCCATCGCTGTTGTTATGCTCGGCCTTCCAGACAACCCGGACTTCAAACATAACAGGAATCCACCGCGTACAGCCAGTCTAGCACGTATGTGCGTTGTTCTAGCGGACCTGCCTGTGCTTGTGGCATAAGGGCATATCGCTGCCTCGGCCCAAAAGGCACAAAAGCACTGGGGGAACACCGACCACTGCCAGTCGGTAGCAATCCGGCACTGACAATCATGATAGAGGTGAGACGTCGTCAGAGTCTAAACCTCCAAAATCAGCTCGTCTTTGTGCCGGTTGACCGTTTTTCAAGGGCGGTTCCTGGTTTTGTCCCAGGCGGGGCACGGCAGCCGAGCTGCCTTCATTTTCTTCTTCCGGAATGGTTGCGCAGTACTTCTTCAGGACCTGTTTGAGCGCCGGTCGTCGTATTGGCTTGGCTAGAAAATAATCCATGCCGGAAGCCATACATTCGTCTTCATTGGACTTCTCGGCAAATGCCGTCAGGGCAACAATAGGCGATGTAAATCCCATCTCTCGAATGAGCCTCGTCGACTGAATGCCGTCGAGATTTGGCATCTGCACATCCATGAACACCAGATCGAACCTTTGTCCACTAACCATGGACTCTCGGACTTTGTCGAATGCTTCCTGTCCATCTTTGGCAATTGTAACATCTGAAGAGTTAGCATTGGGAATTTTGACGCCAGAAGGTGGACTTACCATAGACGTCTTCCAGCCTCAACATCCGGAGCACTACTTCCTGGTTGACCTGGTTGTCTTCTGCTACAAGCACACGGACTTTCCGGCCCTTTTGGGCAGCTTCATTTTCTACCTTTTTCATCTCATTGAGCTTGGCTTCGGAGGAATTGCTGCTTTTTGTCTCCTTGGCCACGTATGGCTGGGTGAAGCCAACAATCCGTGGAACGTCTGCCAGTTTGGACTGGTCATCCCGAGTGGCCGGCAGGGAAGTTGTGGAGCCGGTATGGTTGTGCATCGTTGATTCAGGCGGTGAATCATGTAAGGGTTGTCCGACCAGGCTGCTAGCCTTCGAGAGCGATTTGTGCGTCGAGGATGCGATTGACGGTGTCCGTTCGGCAACATAGCGTAGGGGGATTCGCATAGTGAACTTGCTGCCAGCACCGACTGTACTGTCCAGAGAGATATCACCACCCATCAAAGCCGCTAGTTGAGCACAGATACTCAACCCAAGTCCAGTCCCGCCATACTTTTTGCTAAGCCCTAGGTCGCCCTGCACAAAGGGCTCGAAGATCATTTTCTGTTGTTCAGGCGGAATGCCAGGGCCGGTGTCGTCAACTTCGAATTCAAAGCTCAAGTCTTTTGTGTTGACAGGAGGTGGTGACATTGACCTCTGCCTTTCGGCAACTTTGGAGATGTGAGTAGTCCCGCCGGCTACAGTAATGCTAAGTTTCGAGTCCTCTCCAGAATTAGAGTTCGAATGAGTCTTCCCGTGTTCTGCATTTTCGGGAGCGACTAGGGAACCATTCGACATGCGCACTCGCTTGTTACTCGACGATTTGGACTTCCGAGAGGTCAGCGACGATTTCCGTGCGCTGCCGGCTCGACTCGGAAAGTTCTCGACGAGCCCGGTGCATCGAACTCGAACAGTGACCGAGCCATGCGCTGGGGTGAATTTCAGACTGTTACTGACGAAGTTCATCAAAACTTGCAGGATCCGGTTCTTGTCGCCCCATAAACACATGTCCCGGACACGACCTGTTCCAACAGGTCCATACAGCTTCTCGCCAGAGGCGTCCGACGAGTCACCGAAAGCATCGTTCGTTCCAAGAAAAAGTACCTTGAGATCCACCTGCGCCTCTCTGGCTTGTTTCTCAAACGTTGGAATTAACTGGGTGCTCAGATCGCTCAGTCTGAATTCAGCTTCATCAATTGAAAGCTGTTGGCCGACCTCGTTTTTGCTGAAAGTTAGCAGGTCGGTCAGCAGGTGGAGTAGCAGATCTCCCGACTTGTAGATGGTGTTCAGTGTCGAGCGTATCCTGCCCAAATCATCTTCGTTCATGCAGACCGTTGTGAGCCCCAGGATCCCGTTGAGTGGCGTTTTCAATTCGTGCGAAATGTTGGCAATGAAAAGTGTTTTGCTCTGATTAGCGGCTTCGGCAGCCTTCTTGCTCTTCTCGAGCTCCGCTGTGCGTTCCCTGACCCTTTCTTCGAGGCGTTCATATTGCATCGCCAATTCGTCGGACATTTCGTTGAACGTTCGGGTCAGCTCAGTAAGTTCATCGGTGACAAAATGCTTGCGCTCCGGGACTTTCCGTGGTATTCTGAACGTTCTTCGCCGCCGCGGAGTGTTGGACCGTTCCGATTGTTTAGGCTTCGTGATCCTAGTGAGCACACCGAAAAAGCCCTCCTTCCGCGCCACTTCACGTTCACTCGCGTCTAGATTGTCCTCGGGGCCTCCTTCTCGTTGACCCAAAGTGCTCGAATATTCGCTGTTGTCATCCGGCTGGTAGGGTTCCACGGTTCTGGCTGTCGCTGCAGCTAGCTGGCGAATTGGAGTGATAGAGTAGTGAGCCATGGGGAACATGGTGAAGAGAAGGAGGCCAGTCACGGAAAAGACACAGATCAGAACGACATCCCGGAGGTGAAGGATAGGCTCCACAACCTCACTGTGTGACTGCTCTACCACCACAACCCAGTCAACATATCTCGTCGAAAGCGTTGCGTACCCGGCGGAGACTTTTGTTCCATCCTCGTTGTGTGTAGAAATATATGCACCAGCATTATTGATAGCCTTGTTGTGTTTGGTCCAAGCTGATACGACTGCCGGATACTGCGACATACGGAAAGGATCAGAAGAGTTGGTGATGCCACTCCGTGCTTGGTGACGGTGGGACAGGCTTGCGTTGCTTGAGGGCGGCAAGATGAATCTGACGTCCTGTGCGGCCGCATATTCCTTGCTGGAGCCGCGAATTTGCTGTCCGAAATGGTTGTTCGGTGTGGCTGGCCCTACGAGCAGGGTCTCTCCAGTCTTGTCCAGTCCCTCCGGTGACTGCTGAATGGCCGAGATCAAATTGGTATTGGCGAGCACAGTCATCCAACCAAGCACATCCGACCTAGACGTGTTGTTGATCAACGGCACCGTCAATGACAGCAGGGAGTAGGTCTCGTTGATGACTAGGGGTCCCAGGAACAGTGTGTCGTCTGGATCAACAATTCGACCCTCGTAGTAAATGGTGGAGAAATTGGTCCCCGGCTTTGGAGAGCCATATGTCAAGTTAGGATACAATGATGGCGGATATCCTAAGCCAGGATCTCCCAAATACACAGGTGAACCATTCGGGTAGTTGTAGGGCAGTTTGATGGTCCCGTTCAATCCCATTGCCGTGACATTGAGCAGGCCGTCAACCGCAGACTGGTTGCCGTCAAATGCGTTGGGATATAAGATTGCCTGCACAAGAGTGCTGCCATTCGCAAGAGCACCCTGGAAGTCACTGACAGACCGCGACCAGTTTTCATTGCTTGTGTTCCCAGAGTTGTATCTTCCCAATGCACTTTGTATCAAAAGTCGCGTGCTAATTAGTCTCGACTGCGAGTCGAGTAATAGCAACGCACTTGAGATTTGGGCCGATTTCAACGAGGCTGCCAGAGACAAGCCGGACAGTCTAATGTTCGTGATGAAGGAGTAATTTTGAAACCAGACAGCCAACGCCAACACCATGAGAGACATGAGTGAGCAAAAGAGGACAAGCAGCCCAAGCTGCTCCCGTATTGAGATCCGCATGGCGGAGGTATGACCACCCGTGCTGCTCTTTGCATCTCCTCTCTACAACCCGCATCGACTTCGGCTGTTGGTCAGCTCCAGGGTTGGCTCATCATGAGCGCAGCATACGAGCCGCTTTGAGGAGAAGATCGCCAAGGGGAACAAGAAGGCTTCGATCGGCTGTCAAGGCGGCGCTGGTGAACGAAAAGAACGTTCCGGCAGCAGGCCTTCACCCTTTGGCAGACAGCAGGTATCGTGCGAAATCGAAGGCTGAGGCTGGCAGAAGGTAAAGTCGCGGTCACTTCGGTAATAGGTTGGAGCCAACGGGACGACGAATGGAGGGGATCTGATGATTGGATCCGCTTGTGTTCAAGACGGGCTATTCGGAGTACAGTCTACAGGTAGAGAGACAAAGACCCAGGCGCAGTACTAGGTATAACCGCAGGTGATAACTTCTGAAATCAAAGACCCTGATGTATCGCAACGTGCATGGCAAAAGGCAAAAGGTAAAAGAGAAACGATCAACAGGTGCGGGCCCAAGTTGGTGATGGTGCTGTCGGGCCCCGGCAAAATGGGCCTGCAACCACGAGTAGTTTAACTCGGTGGCCAAAAGTCGCCTATTCCCATCATGAAGCAACATCGAAAAATTCCATGGTAGGCAACGCCACACGCCTAGGAGAACTCTTAAGCGAGAAAATGCAGCTTCAAAGGGGCAGCCCACGGAATGACATTCCATAGTCCGATCAAAGCGAGAGACACGATTCGCTGCGTCTTGGAAATACGAGCAGTCAACGCGTACACAGTACTCGCAATAGGACCTGCGCCCATCTGCTTGAGTAAATATTTCGAAGGGAAAACCACATTTGCACATTCCGAAGGGAGGTACAGCGTGTCTTGGAGGGGTCCATATCTTCCTAATTCGTTGTCGGTCGTCGGGCCTTGGAGAAGAGGCTCAACCTGGAATGACCGAATGGTACCTGACTGTGCAAAACAGAACATCCCCCTCGGGTCTCCACCATTTACGACTCTGATCATGGCCGAAATGCTGTTCCCCAAGCTCGCAGCGTTTTTAGACTTTGGCATTTTCAACGGCGATGAGAGAATCAGCAAGGCTTGCCGTTTGCGCGGGCAAGTCCATCTTCACCAATACAGTAGTTGCTATCGCTCTACTGCGACGGAGCCTACATTCTCAACTACTGATTTCATCTACTCGTATCATGTTATCTCGACCCCAGGTTTTTGGTACGTCAACGGCATCCCCAGAAGCCAAGAACAAATACAGTTTACCGCGCTTCTGTGTGGTGAAGCCCGCACGGAAACCCTAAATCTTATTTCGGGAAGAGAGTAATTACCTTAGGTGCTTAGGCTGAAGGATTCGGCGTGCAAGTTGTCGGTGAGATCAATAATTAGGCATTTATTTAAGTCCGCAGTCGTTCGTAGAAAGAATCTCTTTCCAATTCCTTTTGCATTGCAGCTACTCCGTACAATTTCGAAGGGTTATGCCTAGTGCCCGATCAGCCGCAATCCAGGTCTATCTGTGAGTACCTCCGAGCGGACCATTAGTGGTGCATTGGCAACGCTCCAAGAGGTGTCAGCCAACCATATGGTGAGAACGGACTTTTCCATGACAGCCCATCAGAGTCAGTCAGTCCCCCAACAATTGGGTGTGCCTGCACTCCAGCTGAGGTTTGCCGATCAACAAGACATTGATTTGTGGGATACTCGACTTTTAGGCCACTGGTAGCTAACCCTTGTCTCCCCGCTATGGCTGCGTTCCCGTTTTCAGCTTGCAGCCTCGTATTCTGGTATGCTGAAGTGTCAACTGTCCTGCGCATCCGAGAACCACGATACCTTGATGCTACAGCTTCCTTCAGCGACCGATCTTTCTCTTTCTCATGGTGAAATCCGACCTTACTCAAAGCGTTGCTGTCTTCTGTTGACGTTTTGCTCCAATCCGAAGTCAAGATGGCTGACCCAGGTACGTAATGGAGGCCGTCTACAATTGACCAGATGAATACTCAGATGACTGCGCAGGGAGCGTCGCCCCAATTAACCGTGTTGCTGCAGATGGCTTCAAACTCTCCCTGCTTCTCAACGCCGTCAGCTCCGACGTCGCCAACGCAGGGCTCGAAGTCCAGGCCATCTCCAAATGCGTTACCCTGTTCTCGACGATGCTTAAACGCACCAGCCAGGTTTTGCAGGCAGTGGACTCGGTCCATTCTCAAGAAGCAGTCGAGACAGCGCAGTCCATAGCAGATGAGGGCACAAGAGCATTTGACGAAATCAACGAGATGTTGGAGTGTGTGCGCAGTGCGCAACGTGCGGACGACGCAAATTCTTCCCCAGTCCAACAAAGGTTCAAGCGGACATTTAAGAAGCACCGAGTCACATATCTGCTTGCACAGATCGAGAGTTTGCAGTTAAGCCTTTCGGTTATGCTGCAGATACTCGAGCTGGGGGGATTGATGGCCTCTACATCCCGAAGGTTTGAGACAGCCGCAATTCCGGCCCAGGACGAGTGCTGACGGAGCATATAGTGACCCGGAAGAAGTAGTCGCCGTGAAGAAAGACGCCATCAACCAGGAGCGTGCTGTGGCGCAAAACGCCGTCATCGTCCGATATTGGCAGATGAGCAACATGGACGCTTTGTTCGAGGCTTCGCAGAGGGAGGATGAGGAAGACAGGCGGGCGAGTCTCAGTAGTGTGAACTTGGACGAGATGCAGTCTGCCCAGCAAGCGGATAGTTCTGCCTTTGATCATGCCACTTCGAATGCCCTGGTCAGGCTCCCTGTGTTTTCTTTAGGCGAATTGGACCACACTCTGCATCAAATCAAACATTCTCCGCGGGACATGGTGCAGGTCTCGAATCAAGCAATTGACCCACTACTGGAAAGATGGACCATCTGGCGCCGTGTTCGGGAAAGGAAGCATAACCGGCACTCAAGCGGAAAGTATGTTCCCTCGGTCGACAATCTGACTGAAGACGACGATGACATGGCATTCTATGATAGATTCGGAGCAAGAGAAGACGGTACTCGCGGGTACTATCTAGAGGGAACCACAACCGACTGGAGGAAGCCAAACTCTGCTTCTGCACGGCATGAGGCATTCAAACGGCGGAAGCAATACTCGGGTTATCAGCCCAGTGTGAGTGCGGCAAGCAGCGACGTGGAAGACTCCCCAGGGGGCAGCACCAGCTCAAAAAAACGATCTTCAAGACGACATGTCATTGACTCGGGATCCGAATCATCTGGCTCCGAGCATGAAATCGCTCAGCCGAGGCCGCGGCGACGCAGTAGTGCCAGCCGAACAGTTGAGCGAAAGGTACAATCACCCGAGGTCAGTGCTCCCCCAATGCAAACCTCGACGGCGCCAGGAACTCAACCAGCAGTATGGGTGGCGGGAATCAATGGTGGCTCTAGTAATCGCCCACCATCAACTCAGCCTTCGGTAGCATCAGGCCAGTCCACTGCATCAAGACTATCGTCTCCAGCATATCATCCACCTGGACATCGGCCGTGGGCGTCGCCGGACCAGAGCATGGTACATCACAGCATTTCATCACCTTTACTACCGGCTCCTACATTTAATGGACCGAGCATGTACGGCCACTCTCACACAGTGGGCTTTACCCGTCATGTCGGTCCCCTGCAGCCCCAGCAACCACAGCAATTGTCGCCCTACCCTTCTTCCTCCCCTAATTCACGGTATATGACTCAGACGTCCACGCGAATGAGCTACCCACCCCGACCAGGCTCACAGGACGGTAAAGCTGCGAGGTCACCCTCGCGGTTATCGCAGCAGAACATGCCAACACGCGCTCACGACGAGAAAAGACACTCGAGGGAGAAATCGAGCAGACATAACTTCAAAGAAAGTGCTACCAAAGGTCTACTTGGGGCCGGAGCGATAGCCGGGTTTCTGGAAGCATTAGAGGGATTCAGCCTTTGAGGGCCAATTTAATTTTGCATTGAAGGCTTCAGAAGCAGTGACCCAGCCACGAAGGAATCTCCACGATGTATGACAAGGCCGCACAGGAATTTGTAGATTAAACTTGATGAGATATCATGGAGGGTTCTGATGGTCTGGCTAATACCAATCATGAAGGAATTTCAATATCCTGTACACTTGGTGGCTTGCCCTGCTACCATGCTTCTGTCTTCCAGCTGCTTGCGATGGAAGACAATCTCGAGTGCATGATGCCAGGAATATGGTAATCGAACCACATATATTGTATTCCTACGGTCCACCACGTAGTGTATCCCAGCTCAGCCTACAAATTGGCAGGGAATTAAAATATATCATGACCCCTTACACACTTCTGTAGGTGGTCCAAAGTGGATCATGCGCGATCTGAAACGTTTTGCACCCATGCCTCCCGACAGCTAAAGATGGCGATCTGATGGCGATCCTGGTTTTCAATATGTGCATGCATGGACAACAGCTGTAGGAGTACTGCATTTTGCGCTATACTACGAGTGTCACGGCGCAGTGGGAAGGTAGCGTGACAATATGTCATCATAATAAAGGTACTGAAGGGCTCCAAGACATAAGAAACAACAACCCGTTTTGCCCAGAAAATCACAGCTTCACGATGTGCACAGATTCTGTCCTCGTCCTCGTACATGTAACCTGCAGAGACAAGACCGCGGTGTATCTCCAGCTCAGCACGCTGTTGACCCAAAATGTACGCCGTAAGGTCTACGCCGTTTTCTGGGCGGGGTCGGGTTCTTTTTGACGAGGAGGCTGGCATGGGAGATGTGACAAGGGCACGTCATTGTTACCTGCAACGGATGCCAGATTTTCTTTAATATGTGGCAGCTCCAATGACGCACAACACTCGCGAGGTCTAACCACAATCGCTCCGCCGCCACACGACGCTCGCACATACCATTGTACGCAGATCTCCAATAGGCGGTGATAACGAAGCGGCTCACAGAGCATCTTACAAAGATGCGATCGTCGATGTTGAAAGTAAATGGCCACACTGTTTCAGCTTGAACTTAAACTGTCCAGCGAAAATCCATGCCTGGTATCGATCAGGAGCATCTGCTCACAATTCTTGCATGCCCGTTGTAGTAATACGCTACTTATCCATTGTTGCCACCGGCAGCGAAGCAAGAAAAATTACTATTTGTACTGACATCGGATAGCAAGGCATCTCTGTCGGTCCTCTTGGGCAAAATGTTGATCTACTGTGGTAACGACCCCTCAAGTGGGTGCCTCGTCAAGGCTTGCCGAACCAATTGTCTCCCCGGCCTCCATCCCTACCCGGCCAGAACTTCGGGGGCTGCCACTGCAGTGCTTGTGGCTCGTGGACGCCCGCGCCTGTTGGTCCCTCGGTATCCTTGGTGTGGCCTTTTAGGCACTTTCAACGACGATCGCGCTCTCAGGAGTTCGCGATTCCTTCGATACATCTCTATACTGTATTCATTATCATCCCTTTCTTGCTAACGCGAACCTTCTCCGTTCTTATGCGTTGTTGAGATTGCTCTTTCCCTTTCAATGCTCCTAGACACCTAGATTGTCGATTTTGTTTCGCCCCTCCCCGAGCTCTCCTGCGCAGTGCACGTCGCGGATTGCTATCAGAGCGACGATATTAGGGCAGCGCGAGAATTCATCCTGCCTTGCCTGGACCCTTGACTGTGTATCCGCTTGTCACCTAGCGCCTTTGGGCACTCTCATCCCGCCTACCACTTCGGCCAATAGCCCAGCGCCTTCTCTCGGAAATTGATCCAGGATCCCATCTTACCATACAACTCAACTTCCGTTTCCACCTGACCGCCAGTGCCCGCATTCTTTATCGATCATCGAACGACAATTCCCATCATCGAGCAAAGTGGCTCTGCGGCCATTTTGTGTGCGCTGCTGGACGCAGCCCAGGATCAGGGCCATCTGGCACACCGAAAAGGCTTGCCACCATCACGGGTCGACTGCTACTCATGAGGAGGAACAACCCATAGAAGTTTCTGCGCCGTCCATGTCTCGCCCGGACGAGACACTGGCAGCCGCTGCGGCAATTCTGCGTGGATTGGCCAAAGGCTCAACTACCTCTGCCTACGCCAATGGCTTGAAGCTGCCGCCTTACAAGCTCCCTGGCGATGACACAGCTAGCAAAGAGGACTTAGAAGCCGAAATCGCCGCTCTCGCGAGGCGCATCCACTACCTCGAATCCAGGGCGGATGTTGTCGGGCGCTCACTTCCAGATACACCAGGTGAATTTCAGAGTCCTACATCACCTCTTGGGCACCCGGCCGAACCTCGAGGTTCTTTAGGAGACGCGGGCACTGATCTCTCCGCAGACTCAAGCGAGAGAGCCGCCTCGAACGGCACCCAGTCGAAACGCGTCAACAACCTGCTCGCCGCCAGACACTCCCTTCGCCCCTCCGCATCCGACCGTACAGTCAGCGAGGATGATATCAGCATCCTGCGGGAACATGTAGAAAGGCAAGCGGAGCAGATAAAGAGCCAACGAGATACAATTGCAGAGATCAGTCGAGGCTTGCGCAATTCCGAAGAACAGGCCAAACAAGCATTCATGCGCGTGGAGAACGAAGATGTCTCAATCCTGGAAAGAGAACTGCGGAAACACCAGCAAGCCAACGAAGCTTTTCAAAAGGCACTGCGCGAGATTGGTGGCATAATCACCCAGGTTGCCAATGGCGACTTGTCCAAACGAGTGCAGATTCAGGCAACGGAAATGGACGACGAAATCGCTGCTTTCAAGGTAACGATAAACACTATGATGGACCAGCTTGAGATCTTCGGAAGCGAAGTCACTCGTGTCGCTCGCGAGGTCGGTACCGAGGGTATACTGGGTGGTCAAGCCCAAATCAGTGGCGTTCACGGCATCTGGAAAGAGCTGACTGATAATGGTATTGCCCCCGACTTGTACTTGCGGCTGGCTTGTGCTGACAATTGCAGTGAACATAATGGCAGCAAATTTAACCGACCAAGTCAGAGAGATCGCAACAGTCACCAAGGCTGTTGCGCGTGGTGATCTCAGTCAAAAGGTTCAGAGCCGCGCAAAGGGCGAAATATTCGAATTGCAGCATACTATCAACACCATGGTCGACCAACTAAGAACTTTCGCCACTGAAGTCACCAGGGTAGCAACCGATGTCGGAACCGAGGGCGTTCTTGGTGGACAAGCTCAGATCGAAGGAGTTCAGGGCACCTGGAACGAGTTGACTAAGTCAGTAAACGCCATGGCCGACAACCTTACTACCCAAGTGCGCGACATTGCAGGTGTCACCACGGCTGTCGCGAAAGGAGACTTGACTCAAAAGGTCACCGCAAGCTGTAAAGGCGAGATTCTACAACTGAAGATCACGATCAACGATATGGTCGACCAGTTACAGCAATTTGCTCAGGAGGTTACGATTTTGGCAAAAGAAGTCGGCACCAATGGTGTCCTCGGAGGGCAAGCGACCGTCCATGATGTTGAGGGTACATGGAAAGATCTAACCGAGAATGTCAACGGCATGGCGATGAATTTGACAACGCAAGTGCGAGAGATCGCTACAGTTACCACTGCAGTCGCCAATGGTGACTTGTCGAAGAAGGTTACAGCCAATGTGCAGGGTGAGATTCTCGACCTCAAAATCACGATCAATGCCATGGTTGACAGACTGAACACCTTCGCGTTCGAGGTCAGCAAAGTGGCAAGGGAAGTCGGCACAGACGGCACGCTCGGTGGGCAGGCAAAGGTCGACAATGTCCAAGGCAAATGGCGGGATCTGACAGACAACGTCAACACGATGGCTTCAAATTTGACAAATCAGGTGCGAAGTATCTCAGACGTAACACAAGCAATCGCCGCGGGAAATCTGGACAAGAAGATCGAGGTGCCAGCTCATGGAGAAATTTTGACCCTCAAAGTCACCATCAACAACATGGTAGACCGGTTAGCCACATTTGCACACGAACTGAGACGGGTCGCCCGAGATGTGGGCGTCAATGGCAAGATGGGTGGTCAGGCCAATGTTCACGATGTCAGTGGGCGGTGGAAAGAGATCACCGAGGACGTCAATACTATGGCTGAAAATCTGACTGCTCAGGTTCGTGCTTTCGGTGAAATCACAGATGCAGCAACCGAGGGTGATTTCTCGAAACTCATCAGTGTCAACGCGTCTGGCGAGATGGACGAATTGAAGCGGAAAATCAACCAAATGATTTCGAACCTGAGAGACAGCATTCAGAGAAATACAGCTGCGCGTGAAGCTGCCGAGCTGGCGAATCAGACAAAGTCCGAGTTTCTGGCAAACATGTCCCACGAAATCAGAACCCCTATGAACGGCATCATCGGCATGACACAGCTCACACTTGACACCGACGATCTGAAGCCGCATTCACGAGAGATGCTCAACACTGTCCACAATCTTGCTAACAGCCTCCTAACCATCATTGATGACATTTTGGACATCTCCAAGATTGAAGCCAACCGCATGGCCATAGAAGCTATACCCTACACGGTCCGCGGGACAGTTTTCAACGCACTGAAGTCCCTAGCTGTCAAAGCCAACGAGAAGACCTTGTGCCTGGCATTCGATGTGGACAACTCTGTTCCGGACTACGTCGTTGGCGATCCCTTCCGGCTACGGCAAATCATCCTCAACTTGGTAGGGAACGCCATCAAGTTCACCGATCAAGGAGAGGTCAAGGTCACGATCAAGAAATCCAGAGATCTCATCTCTAATTGTGCGACCGATGAGTTCCCATTCGAGTTCGTCGTCTCAGACACAGGCATTGGCATCCAATCCGATAAGCTGGACCTTATATTTGACACGTTCCAGCAAGCTGATGGTTCCACAACGAGGAAATTTGGTGGTACTGGTCTTGGGCTGTCCATTTCAAAGCGTCTGGTCAACCTCATGGGGGGTCAAGTCTGGGTGACTTCCGACTTCGGGCACGGCAGCGAATTCCACTTTTCCTGCATCGTCAAGTACGCGACAGATGACATCAGTGTCATCAGCTCCCAGCTATATCCTTTCCGAAAGCACAGAGTGCTAGTGGTCGACAAAGGAGTGTCCAAATTCTTCGAACGCGTTCCCGCCATGATTGAAGAGCTTGCACTCCATGTTCAGGTCGTGAGGAGCGAGATCGAAGTCCCAGATCCTGTTGCCGCTGTTGACCGCAAGGGCAGAACAAGCGACGAGGGGTATGATGTTATCGTCATTGATGAGCTGGAAACTGCACAGAGGCTGCGGGAGCTTGACAAGTTCAAGTATATTCCAATGGTTCTTCTGAACCCTACTGTGTCTATCAGCCTCAAGACTGTACTTGACCTTGGCATAGCTTCTTACATGACTACGCCATGTCAGTTGATCGACCTAGGCAATTGTCTGATACCGGCTCTAGAAGGGCGGTCTACTCCTGTCATTAAAGACTACAAGAAGTCACTCAATGTTCTGCTGGCTGAAGACAATGAGGTCAACCAAAAGGTCGCAATCAAGATATTGGAGAAGTACAATCACGTCGTTACCGTGGTCGGCAACGGTTTGGAGGCCGTCAACGCAATCAAGAACAGCCGTTTCGACATTGTCCTCATGGATGTCCAGATGCCGGTCATGGGTGGATTCGAGGCCACCCGCGAGATACGTCAGTACGAGAAGGAGCAGGGACTTCCTAGGACACCTATTGTGGCGCTTACAGCGCACGCCATGCTGGGTGACCGCGAGAAGTGCATCCAGGCACAGATGGACGAGTATCTGTCGAAGCCACTGAAGCAAAACTTGCTGATGCAAACGATCCTGCGGGTGGCGTCTGACCGCGTGACTGACATCTTCAACGAGCAAGCTCGCTCAAAGGCCAATGGCACCGGGAAGGGGAATGATGGTGCTGCAGAGGATAGGCCATCGGCGTTACCACCTAAACGCGCACAGGCTTCAAAGGATTCAAGTTCGGGCCTGAGGCCTCCTTTTAGTGAAAGGTCTATCACGACGTCGGGATCTGTGATCCATGGGAGCGTTGAGAGTCCGTCGGTGGGCAGGGACGGCGAGCCCGATCCGATGTCGGTGGCTAATAGCAGTGTACGTTCGATGTCGTGGTCGGGGTGAAGACAAAGGCAAGCGCTAATCGGGATGATCAGGTTTTCTTAAGAGCTCACAGTTCATGAGCAGGTTGTCTTGTTGTTGCGGGACTATGACTCATCCTTTCTCGATGCACCAGCGATGACGAAAGCATGTTTCTGGAGTTTCACTTTGTTGGAGCGAGGTGTATTGCGGTTTCAAGTTACCTGTCCTCCGGCCTGAGAAATTCTCTTAGCCATTTCCATGTCTTTCACGCATTCGATGCGGAGGGATTTCAGGGCGTGGGTATCCTCCGTGCAGCCACAACCTCCGCCGTGGCAAGTAGGCCCAACGGAAAGCGCATCTACAGCAGGACGTTAGGCAATGGTTTGGGGCATGCAACCTTGGATTTATCGGCCAGGTTGAGAAGCTCTGGGAGAGCCGGGGCGAGGTTGATAAATCGCTCATATATTTCTTCTGGGACTCTAAGGAACGAGCGTAACATGATTTCCCGGGACATGTGAGCAGGCATAGTACTTCCGGACTTCCAATCACCTACATGTACTGCCACTTGCGGTGGACTCTCGCGATATCTGGAAATCGCAATAGGAAAAGACCAGACGATCGGCTCACTGCTTGTTGGGTGCCTCGATTTCCGGAGGTAGATTAGTCCCGAATTCCGCATGAAGTAATAATTTTCTCCTCAATCCGAAGACGAGATGTGCTTTGGCGACGTGGCGACGCTTTCGCCCATTGAAGTGGGGGGCGCCGAGTTTGTACGAGTTACGAAGTGGACCGGCTCTCCGGCGCACCATCCGCAACCTACAGCCATATCCAGATTGGTGACACAGCATAGACTCTTCTTCCAATACCTCCATCCACAAGATCAAGCAAGCCCTACCTGCGTGGCTTTCAGCTCGCTCACATCTCAGTGTGACATCTACCCTGGCCCCACGAGGATACCTCTCCGCTACCAAGATGACTTCCGTTTAAACACCGGCACCACGGTCGCCAAAGATGTCGCAACCCGTCGAAGAAAGCACGCAAACAAACCGCGAGCCTAGCAAGAGTGAGAGCGAAGGCCGTTCCGCCGGTGCCCCATCGGAGACACAGAACGAGACGGCCACCAACCCTCCTGCACCTCGCCTGAACCCGCGAAGTTGTGTCACATGTCGACGTAGGAAGGTGAGGTGCAATAAAGAAAACCCATGTGCAAACTGTGTAAGAGCTGGGATTGAATGTGTGTTCCCAGGACCTGGTAGAGCACCAAGGAAATCGAGAAAGCCGCCCGATGCAGAGCTGCTGGCCCGTTTGCGCAGGCTGGAGGGCGCCGTCCACAGTCTGGGTGCCCAGGTAGATGAGAATGGAGTCATCTCGCCTACCCTCACAGGATCTGCAGACATCCGAGCGCGGTTTGGAGACGCCCAAGCAGGCGACTCCCCGACATCTGACCGATCGGATTCAAAGAGACAGTCGATCGACAAGAACTTGGGGCGGCTGGTCATCAGCGAGGGTCGCAGTCGCTATGTCAGTAATGCATTTTGGACGGGCATGAGTGACGAGGTATATTTTGTGCTGTTGGTGCCATGCGCCTGCTAACGACTGCCTAGATTGCGGAAATGCGAGATCTGCTAGACCCGTCAACTTCTGACGACGGGGACGAGGTTCAGTCGCCGGAGACTGACCGGCAATCGAACCATCAGGCATTTCTCTTTGGCTATTCCTCAGTCATGCATGATTTGAGAGAGCTACACCCCAGTCCGAGCCAGATATTTATTTTGTGGGAAGTGTTCAAGGAGAACGTCGACCCGATCGTGCGAATCCTACATCGTCCGACGGCTAAAACGATCCTGATGAATGCGGCGAGCAGCCTTGATCGAGTCTCGAAACCGGCAGAAGCCTTGCTTTTCTCCATATATTTTGGTGCGGTGGTCAGTCTGACGCCGGAGCAATGCCAGCAGCTGTTGGACGAGGACAAACCTTCTCTCCTTAAGAAGTACAGGTTCGCGACGGAGCAAGCTTTGGCTCGCGCGGATTTCCTGAACAGCTCGAGTCTCATGTGTCTGCAAGCCTTGTCTTTTTTCCTGATTTTCGTCAGGCATTGTGACGATTCCAGATTAGTATGGGCACTGGGAGGGCTTGCCATCCATCTGGCACAGGCATTGGGAATCCATCGCGACGGCACGCATTTCGGGCTCAACCCCTTCGATACGGAGATGCGGCGCAGACTCTGGTGGCAGATATCTCTTCTGGACAACCGATCAGCAGAAGATCATGGCGTCGACCCGACTTTTACGGAGCAGTTCTATGACACCAAGATCCCGCTGAATCTGAACGACGATGATATATACCCAGGCATGAAGGAGTACCCCAAGGAAAGGGTCGGGGCCACTGAAATGACCTTCTGCTTGATCCGCTACGAAATTAGTGTCTTTTCGCGGCGATTTAACTTCTCCGCTCCAGCAGGACACAGTCCGTTTCAAGACCAAGAAATGTCCTTGGAAGAGAAGGAACGGCTGATTGATGAATGTCACCGCAGACTCGAAGAGAAGTACCTGCAGCATTGTGACATGAATATGCCCATATATTGGGTTGCAGCGACGGTAGCCAGACTCATCCTGGCGAAGATGTGGCTGATTGTACATCACCCTCGTGCGTACTCCGTCGTGGATGGAGAGTCATCTCTGCCCCCGGAGATCCGTGATCGAGTGTTTATCACCTCGGTAGAGGTGATTGAGTTCTCGCATCTACTGGAGAAGAACGAGAACACGGCGAAATGGGGTTGGTTGTTCAAGACGTACATGCAATGGCAGTCGGTGGCATTCGCGCTGTCGGAAATCTGCACGAGACCGCCTGGGCCAGACGTTGACCGAGCATGGCAAGCCATTGAATCGGTGTATGATGAGCGAATGATGAATTCCAAGTATCAGAAAGGGATGCTGTGGAAACCGTTGCGACACCTCATGGCAAAGGCTAGGGCGCGGAGGGCGGCGCAACAGGGCCAGGGGACACAGTTCAAGCAAACCCCGGACATGACTTTCGCTGATTTACCCAACCCAACTCCCATGGAGCGCTTCATGCAGGACTATCCGGTCAATACAGGCACAAACGCGATGGGGACTTTTGGCATGGGCAGCGCTCAACCCTACAGCGGTGGCATGGCCCTGGACCCGCGAGCACGAGAGGCACTTGGTGCAACCAGTGGCAACGCAATGAGCGAAGGCCCCAACAACGTGTCACAGTCAACATCCACCAGTGTCGGGGCGATTTGGACTCCGGAGCACATACCACTCGGGAACAACGAGGCTTCAATCTTCAACTTTGGCTGGTCGCCGTCGGTGGGAGACTTCACAGTTCGTGGGGACGCCTTCCAGCGATACTTTGCAAATGTTCAGGAAGAATGGTTTTGACGACTTGACGAGATTAATGTACAATTATCCCCACGTTGGAACAGAGGTGAGGTCTGTCCGTCTTCTCCTTCGTTGTCCTGGTCGACAGAGATGATATCCTGCAGGTGAGGCGGATAGAGGACGCCAGACTGCAGATGAGGCATGGTGTGGCGGCCAGGCGAGATCTATTTCGGGATCTGATGTTGTCGATTGTCCTGTGGCTTGAAAGGAAGTACGAGGTAAGCGCCAGTTGAATAATCCCTCCGAGGCAATTGGTCGCCCGTGTCGAGTTTTCCGGGGCTGAGAATCGAAGCCCCTCCGCTAAGCTTTCGGAGCCCGTCAAGGGCTTGGCTGTGTGGATTGAGTGGACTTGCTGGCTCGACCGAGCCCCAGGCACCGTCAAGCGGTGCTCCAGAGGCCCCTGTCCATGCGCCAGTCCAGTGGATGACTGTGCTCACTGCCGACCCCTTCCTGCACGGACCTCGCCCTAAAACGTGCGAATTGTTTATCCAGGGGACGGCATCTCTTTTCAGCTTCAGACAACATCTGAAACCCGCCTCTGCTCCAAACAGGCACCACCGCCTAGCCGCTCGTTGTTGAATTCGGTGATAATTCCAGACTTAGTCTGACCTCGAGCCTCTCTTTCCCTTCCTTCACCTCCTTCCTTGCGTTGTGCCAAAGTCGAAGTCATCTCCTTCCCTATTCTGGCTGTCTGGTCCTTCACTTCGTCCTTTGGCGCTTTGAGTATACATTTCGTCTCGTTCGGCATATACATACAGTAATAGGAGCACGAATCCCCGGCATGTCGATACAATCCCTATCCAAGATCAGGATACTGGTCGGCCTGTTTCTGACGAGTAAGTGCAGCAACAGCCCTACTGACCTTGTCAATGGACCCTGACCGCTGACCTCAAATAGCATTCTTCCTCTCAGCGCAGGCTGCTGTCCCGGCTTCGACGTACGTTGGTCGAGGCACCACACCGGATCCAAACGATAATGTCACCGTCTCCATCAACGTACCAAACGACAACTCGGACTCTCTCTTTCTCCACTTCTCGGCACCCGCGGCCCAGACATGGGCTGCGTTTGGGTTAGGAGGACAGATGGCTGGCACCCTGATATTTGTCACATATGCTTCGCAGGATGGAAAGAACGTGACGGTCAGCCCTCGCATTGGAACCGGTCACGTCATGCCCACACACACGAATGATGTCCAGGTTGATGTCCTCAGCGGCAGCGGCATCGTCGATGGCTCCTTCGTTGTCAACGCAAAATGCAACAAATGTCGCAGCTGGAACGGTGGGAAGATCAACGTTGACAGCACCAGCCAAGCTATGATTTGGGCTGTTGGTCCAACAGGGACGCTGAAATCAAACGATGTCAGTGCTCAAATTAGCAAGCACGAGGGCTATAACTTCTTCAACCTTAACCTCCAGGCGGCGACTGGTACTGGTGGTGTGCCTGTGGTGAGCGCTTCTTCGGATACCGTCATTGGAGGCGGTCCTGTCGATGGAAATGGCCGTTTCCGCGGAGCCACGGGATTCCATGCGTTCCTCATGGTCGCTGCTTTCTTGATCGTTTTCCCCGGTGGGCTCTTGTTTCTCCGCGTCTTCGAGAAGGTGTGGCTCCACTGGGGTGCTCAGTCACTGGCGTTACTCATGACAATCCTCGGTATGGGGGTGGGAATTGCCATTAGCAAAAGGGACAAGATCGTAAGCCAAACCTCCCCGGTCTGCTTGTGCACCATGCTGATGTTTCCAGTCGCCGAATCTGACAGCACCACATCAAATTGTGGGATTTGTCGTCGTTGGCCTCGCCCTTACCGCCTGGATCGTCGGCTTCACTGGACATCGGATCTACAAGAAGACGAAGCAACCCGCCAAGATCATGAAGGGACATCGAGTCCTCGGTCCCCTCACGATGGGATTGGGTTTGGCCAACTGCATATCTGGTTTCCGGTTTGCCGGCAACAACCGTGCCACGATCATTTTCATCGTGGCCATGGTCTTGATGTTCATCTTCGTCGCCACTGTACTCTTCTTCAAACGTCGTCAGCGGGCACGGAAAGCCCCCGTGAACACGCCTGCGGCAGCCAACTTTCGAGAGGGTCAAGGTGCAGCACCTGCATACTCTGGTGAAGCGCCGCTTCCTTTGTACGGCCAAGGCGGCATTCCCCTACAAAGCTATGCCAATAACCAAGCACCTCCGGTGTATCGCTAGTCACAAAAGGGCGGATGGGACCGTGTTTCGGTTGGACAACAGCTCGCACCGCCGCGACCACTGGGAAGGCCGTTTTAGACGCGATGGGTCCTAGCGCATTATAGGGAAACCCATGTGTCTTGATATCTGCAAGTGCGAATATCCGAGTTGCAGCACGGGTTGCCTCGCGTGGACGGATCCGGACAGACATAACGATGCCTATCATTCTCAAAGTCGACAACAGTGTACTGCTGCTCAATCAAGCTTTGCCTGCTGTATTCTTTGTGGAAGTGCCCAGCTTGAGATCATTTACAGGAATTTAGATGGCTGTGGCACATTGTTATGGTCTAAGCAACGAGCGCCATTTCCGTTATACAAACAGCTGTCGAACTCAGGCTCTGAGGGTGTATCTGTCGAATGCATCGATTGACGAATACAGATGGGACATGACTACTCGCAGCGTTAGCATGATGATTCCATCCGCTCACATTATCCCCCTCAGATGACCGCGGGGGAGCATATTACCATCAGCATGTACTGTATAGGTCGTTCGCCGTGGGCTTCGAAGTCGCGTCCTCTCCTGATTGACAGATGCAAAACCACGTCTTGGCGTGCGAGGCGTCGTCCTCTCCGCTTCACGGACAAAGCCGAGCTCCCGGATAAGCATAAGGACCCCGTGAAGGCGCGCGTGCTTATCCGAGACCAAGGTTTGTGGAGAAGCTTGCTCCATGCTTGTGGGGGAGTCTGTCTAGAGGAGCGAAATTGCAAGGACCGCACAGAAGTCGGCATTTGAATGCTGGCGTAGTGGCACCAGACAGGATGCCCTTGAAGACTTCAAAAGATGTGGGATCACCATAAGTCCAACCACCACACATCCACACATCTCGGCAGTTGCGGATCGTCCTTCTGCTTTGGCCTGAGTGTCAGGTCAACACCACTATACCAAGAAGCTAGCCCGGTCAAACCCCGTATGGCTGGGTATCAACGAGAGTATCGACACAGTGTGAGTGGCCCAGGGCCGGCTGATGGATCTTCTCCCCAAGATTTCCCCATGCTACTCCATACCGCTGGTCTCCATATTCTGCAATTGCGCTGCCAAACCCCGACACCAAGAATGCATTATCCGGCAGAGGGGTTGCTAGAACATTGTATGATCGACCATAGCGGAACAGTGGTATATTAGCTATGGCTCTCGCCTCAAGCAGAGCTCTTCCACTGCGGTGGTCATACTCGTCTCCCCCAAATTTCCTCGACTCCTCAAATCAGCCACGATGGTCGGCGGTGCTCCGATATCTGCGAATCCTCTGAAACTCGATGTGCGAAGCCACGCCAAATGCCTCCTCATCTGCGCTATAGCAACGCTATCGACGTTCCAGTATGGGCTTGATTATGCGCTCGTCGGTGGTTTCTTGTCTATGCCAGGTTTTCTGAAGGTCTTCGGCTACTACTCAGAAGACTTGGGAAGATGGAACATCGATCCGACAGTACAGCAGCTCATCTCGTCGCTGATGACCATCGGCACGTTTGTCTCCTCTCTCATGGTGGGCCCGTTTAGCTCCTATTTTGGGAGGAGACATGGTCTGTGGGCGGCAGCCCTTCTCAATTACATTGCCACTGCGATTCAGCTTGGAACTACTAGCAAGGCGGCGCTCTACGTTGCTCGACTTATTCTGGGTAGGCCTCCGGCATAAACTCCCACCCGTCTCGTGCTGACGGTCCCAGGTGTCTCTGTGGGCTGGTACTTGACGTTTGCACAGCTGTACGTCCACGAAGCCGCGCCTGCTCACCTTCGGGGTATTGCATTCGCCGTGTACCAGGTCATGCTATCCGTTGGTTCGATTGTAGGAGCGAGCGTGGATTACGGTACTCACAGCTTGAGTGACCGAGCGGCGTATCAGATCCCATTGGCAATTTTCTTCGTGGCGCCCACTCTCCAGTCTGTGCTCTTGTTCTTCTTCGCTCCTGAATCTCCGAGATGGTTGATGACGCAACGCAAGGAGGATGCAGCTGAGGCTTCGCTACGGAAGCTTCGAAACTCGCACATCGACGAGCTCGAGTTTCAAGCGGAACTGAATGAGATCCGGCAGTCGACTCGCCAGCAGCTGGAGCAGAACAAGAAAGCCTTGTTCTTGGAGATGTGGCGTGGCACAAATTTGCGCAGGACACTGCTCTCTATCGCTGTCGTCTGTTTCCACTCGGCCAACGGGTACGTCTCAGATTTGCGCCAGTTGTGGTTTTTTTGACCTGACGACGACGACAGATCAAGCTGGCTTAACATCTTCACCACCTTCTATCTCCAGATCGCTGGCGTGAAGCAGCCCTTCGCGTACTCGGTGATGGTCACCTGCATGGGTTTGATCGGTGTTTTGGCCAGCCTCTTCTTTGTGCGCCTGATCGACCGGCGCACGGTGATGTTGGTCGGAATCACGGCATGTGCAATCTGTCAGCTCATTCCGGCCATTGTGTGGACAAAGGATCCTGGCACCGAAACAACAGGAAAGGTTGTTGTGGCGTTCATCGCGCTGTTCACGTTCTCTTATGTGGCATACGGCAAGTTTTGCCCCTGATTGGTCGAACCCTTCTCTCCTGAGTTTGCAGCCTCATCTTCTGATTGGCGGAAAACCTCCGCCCCCTTTTCTCAGTGTCCTCTCCTGATTGGCTGAATCACAATCTAATGGTACTACAGCTCCTTACGCATGGCTCCTTGGAGGCGAGTATGTCAACAACCAGCTCCGAGCCTTCACATTCGGTTTAGCAACAGCATTGAACTTCCTGGGTAACTGGGCAGGGACTTTCTCTGCGCCGTACTTCATCAATCCGGCGAAGTTCAACTGGGGCCCAAAATACGGCTACATTTGGTTTGCAAGCAATATGGTTTGTGTCGTCTTTACGTGGTTCTTCCTCCCGGAAACACGGGATCGGACACTGGAGGAGATTCACGAGATGTTTGAAGCCAGGGTTCCGGCCAGGAAATTCAAGCATTACGTCTGTGCAAACGTCGAGAGTTACGCGGCTGAGGCGATGGGTAAGGAATTGGGTGAGCGGAAGACTGTCGAGACCGCACATGTCGAGGAGCTGCCAGAAAGCAAAGCATGAACGAGAGAAGCAAATCGGACGACTTAAGGGCGATCAATTGACAGAGATAGTTTGAGCCAGAGCTCCAGAGTGCCGTAGAGACAAGAATCGAGTGGGCTGAGGTGCCCCTACCGAGTCGAGATGTTCCAGGCAATGATGACGCTCACTGATCATTGGCCATAGATACATATATATGCGGAGACAATGCTGTCTGGCATCGCTTGGACCCTGGTATGCTTAACCCTCGCTCAGTACGAGGTAGAGGCACGAGAGTTGGCTTGACGCCGGGCATGGGGGGTCCACGGGGGTGTGGCCCTGGGGGGCAGTTTTGACGATGCGGAGAGGTCGATGATTCCGCCAATCAGATTTTGCTCACAACAACCGCAATTCCCTCTTCGAGGTACAGTATTCCTAGATTTTACACAACACACTACGCGCACCATTCACCCATATGAAAGCTACGTACTCGCCAGCGCTCCACTGCCGGGGCCCTCATTTACTCGGTGCCTCTCTCTCATCTCATCTTCGGTCGGGATGCCGCTCGACACACTCTCAACATACTCCCGGACGTTGCTGCGGCAAGACGGACGAAGATGGAACGAGCTGCGTCGCGTCACCGCTTCAATCTCGACACAGCCCTCTAGTGATGGCTCAAGTTTGTTGACACTGGGGAACACGGTGGTTCTATGCACGGTGACCGGTCCAAGAGAAGGGTATGCTTGAGCTCTACAATGACTGCCCTACTCCCCAGAGGAGGCTAACCATCGTCCTCCACACCCGCAGTCGTGGCCAGAGAGACAACAAAAACGCGCTCGTCGAGACCGACATCAACATCGCTCCCTTCGCAACAATGGACCGCCGCCGCCGTGTTCGCGCAGACAAGCGCATTCAAGAACTCCAATCTACGATTTCCTCCGCGTTCCAATCGCACCTCTTCACACACCTGTACCCGCGCTCTACCATTTCAATTTCCTTACACGTGCTCAGTCTTGATGGAGGACTTCTAGTCGCTTGCCTCAACGCAACCAGTCTCGCACTCGTCGACGCCGGTGTGCCCATGCCGAGTATTCTCTCCGCCGTGAGCTGCGGCGTCATCGTACCGACCGAAGATTCGAAGGCGAAACCCGAACCATTGTTGGACCTGAACACTGCAGAGGAGCAAGAATTAGCATATCTCTCGATCGCGACTGTGTCTGGCGGCGAAGGCGCGGAAGACAAAGTGTCAGTGTTGGTAATGGAGTCACGAGTAGAGATTGCGACGGGTAGTGGGAAGGTCGAGGCTATGCTGGCGACAGGTGTGGACGGGTGTCGGGAAGTGAGGAGGAAAATGGAGGATGTGATTAGAAAGCACGGAGCGAAGGTTATGATGAGTCTGCGGTGACTGGATCCCAACGGCATACTGCTCCTGGCATGCGGTGATGGACCGAACTTCCAGCACTAACCCTGGCCGATGAGACCAATGGTTACGAGTATCTGTACTGGCTTAAAGAGCCATCCACGACTGCACAAGAAGAACGACACAATGACGAACGACGCGTGGACAGTATCATGAGCATTATCAGTCCATGATAACCAATATCTCGACCCACGGAATGCCATTTTGGCAGCCGACAGCGCCAGTCTGCCACTCCAGCCTCCCTCGACCAAAGCCATTATATGAACGTTGTTTACAGGCAGGCACCTTGAAGGATATGTCTGTCCAAGCCCCAGAAATGGATTGATATATCCCCCTCGATCCTCAATACTCTTGCGGCGCCCTGACAACAATGTCTGAGGACTGGGCCTGCATGACTCCAATCCCTACACCTACACTGACGACTATCTCCCCCTACCTTCCCATTTGTCGATGACGTCGATCAGGGTGTCGGTCGCAGTATCCATCATCCGCTTCACTTCGTCCGATAGCTCGTCGCCTTCGTGTCCTCGGCCCTGTATATGTTGCTTCACCCTCTCCATCGCCTGCTTCAGTCGTTGATACTCCGCGTTATTCTTGAGCCTCGGCGGTGTGGTGGGCACAATGGGTGCGAACTGGGATGCCTGCGTATATGTCTGGAGTTTGAAGTCAGTCAGGAACATTCCGAAAACTCGGCAGGAGTGCTTGTTTACCTCAGATCTGCTCGGAGTGAAAACGCTGGACGACTGGTTGTTGGTGTTGCCTTCGCCATTCGCAATGTCCTTGATATAGGCAACGCCCGCCTTGACCACCTTGGTCATCGGATTGTCTTTGGGCTCGCACTCTGGCACGCCATCGATGTATTGTTGTGGGATGAGGTGTTGTAACTCCTCGCGGGCGCCATTCTCAGCGTCGCGACGGAGCTGGGCATACCTGGCTGGATTCGAAGACATCTCGGTTGAGGCCAACGAGGATGGGGATGGTGTTAAGGTGATTTGGCGGTCTGTCGGAGCTCGTGCTTGAGGGCGCGATCTGCTGAATTACAGACTGGAGTGGTTCAAGTCCTTGTCCGCTCCGACTGCAGGTGGGTTCATACATATACACTTTGGGGAGTCTTCAGCAGATCTGAAAAGACAGGTCCTGCGGCCTCTGCGTGAGTCACGCATTCAATCCATCTGGAGTAGGTGTCACTGAGCCCAAGGCTCTTGGTCAGGAAGGCAATGCAAAAACAAGGGACTGGGCCTTGTCTTCACGGTTTTTTCGAGCAATGAAGAGTGACATGCTCACTGAACGAGACTTTTCGCCCCATTGTTGTTTGGCAGCCTCCTTTGTCGTGACAATTGGTCGTGCCTTCACTGACCTGGCTGGCAGCAAGGTTGGTCACCGGGAAGCATCGGGTTGCTGACACGCCGGGATGATATCGGCGAAGAGGGTTAAATGAATCGTGACAATCTGTTGGAGGAGAGGGCAGAATGTTCATTGAAGATGAGGCCAGACAGAATTGTGCAAGATGGTTATAGAAATTCGCAAATCTGCCGTTTGTATCTGTGCAGGTGCTGTTCAGCAGCCTTCCTCATCCTTCCGCAATGTTTGCGACGCTTGCAAAAGCTGTCAACATACAAACTTGCAATCACAATCACTATCACAATCACGGCTCCCAGCTTATGTAGGTTGGCAATTCAGATCGCCAAACAAACAAATTGGCTCTAAGCAAAGCTTTGTCGGCAAATGTCGTTCACACAATACTGGTCGAAGTCCTCCGCCCAGCTCGTATCCTCCCTCCTCTGAGCACTGCAAGACCCAGTCGATGCACATTCGCTAGCATATTCTTGACCTTTTGCCGTTACGATACGTCTTAGCACGCACTTGTCTCGCTTCCTCGTGCGTCTTGAGCTTGGGCCGGTCATTCCCCGGTTCTAGAGTTCACCGCGTGTCTGACATCCTTGGAATCAGGCTATTATCAACCGAGACTTGTCGACATTCACACGAGGCATGATCCGGGGTACACCAGTGCGGTGTGGCCCCTGGAACGCAATACCGAATAGTAGCACCTACCGGGCTATCCCGGTATGGTATGCCATTACCGAGGAGATTCGTACCGTTCAAAGCTTCTCTCGTTGATGCAAGTGGTGACTTTCTGGTCTCCGAGATACAGTACAGTATATGGCACATTCATACACTACTTGACTTCCTCAACATGCTCTCTCTCAATGATTTCCACTGCGCCCTTCTTGTCCTCTGCGCGCTCAGCATCCTCTTCACCAATATTCGTCTCCATCTTCTGCAGAATGTCGTTCTTCACAGCATGCTTGCCGTCAAAGATGACGGACACTTCTTCGAGTGTGATCTTGCTAGTTTCCGGATACGTGAAGTAGACGACCACCATGGCGACGAGGATTATAATGTTGATTATCAGGTAGTATTTCCAGCCGATGTTCTTGAGCGCGACGGGGTTCTGGCGACGTATGTTAGAATCGGAGAGCATTGGACGGAGAAAAGACTTGCCAGGTAGTTGAAGCCTGTAATGGTCGCTTGCACGAGCAAGTTCTGAGTGCAGATGAGTTTCGGCCGAATGTCGTAGCTCATGACCTCGACAGTGTATCCCGTCAAGATCCCGTTCCAGGTTGTGGCGTAGAATCTGCGGATGTCGGTTAGCTTGTGCTCCTGATAACCTCTTCAAGAATGGAACAATTTGTCGGAGATAAGGAGAACTCACGCATTGAAGATGAAGATGAAAGCAATCACGGCGGGACCGGCGTTCTTGACTCCATGAGAAACGTACAACGCACTGCAGATTGTCCATGGTAGGAAACCGAAGAGGAGCATGCCACTGAGGGAGGTTAGAAGCATCGGTCGACGACCAAACTTGTCGATCACGTAGGCTCCCCAGAACGCCCACCCCATATTCCTGGAATTGTCAGTGATCAAAGTTCGGAACACTTCGAGACGGTTGCCACTTACCACATCGTGAGACAACCATTGATGATTGATTGATGCCGTGGGTTTGTGATGCCAATGCCATTCAAAATCAACACCAGATAGTACCCGATGATAGTCTGACCAGTTGCTTGACTGAGGATGGAGCAACTGACAACGATCCAAGTGCGATGACGGTTACCAGGGGTACGGACAAGGTCGAGCCAACTTCGGCTACCATGCTCCTTCTCGTAGGCGAGGGTGT
The DNA here is from genome assembly GCA_016109495.1 of Phialophora tarda. NCBI lineage: Eukaryota > Fungi > Ascomycota > Eurotiomycetes > Chaetothyriales > Herpotrichiellaceae > Phialophora > Phialophora tarda. The sequence continues at coordinate 2,095,283 of JADWPL010000003.1, read as the reverse complement.
GCACGATCTCGTTGTATTCGAAGGTCGCAAGGGGATCCGCTTCGTTACCACCGCAGTGCCAGTCGACGAGCGTCTTGAACGCTTCTTCGTTTCGGCCTCGTGAGCAAAGCCATCTTGGTGATTCCGGGACCCACCACGTGAGAGCAACTGAGATCAGAGACGGGAACATCTGGATCAGGGACACGCTGCGCCAACTCCAGTCGCTTTTGATTGAGAGCGTCCCGAGAGTGATCCAAGCTGCAAGAGTGGCGCCGAAATAATACAAAGTGTTGAGGAGTGTTGATAGCTGGGCTCGATGAGTCGGGTGTGCCAGCTCAGAGACAAGCATTGGGGCAGCCGTATATTCGAAGCTCAGTCCCAGGCCGATCACGCAACGGGCAACTGCGAACATTGCAATTCCTCGGGCAAAGGACTGCAGGAAGACACCGACGATGATGATAACGGCCCCAGCGATAATGGTCAGTTTGCGGCCGATCCTCTCGACGAGCCACCACAAGAAGAACTGTGATATGACGCCGCCGAGACCTTGAGTACCATTGAAGATACCAAGTTGGGCACCTGTCGGATGATGAAAGTAGGATTGCTCATCGGTCGTCAGCATCACCTCGCTGATGTAGCCCTGGGAAACTCACCCAATACGTCAACGTCTGCATTCCGTTCATAATCGAGCCATCAAGGCCATTCGTGGCCTGCACGATGAGGACCACACATAGCCAGGCATATAATTTCTTCAGGTGTTTGTACTTGTACCATGGCTTGTCTAGCAGCTTTTGGACGTTGATGGTGGTATCTCCTCGCTTCGTCCCTATGTGAATATGGTTCTCCTGCGACACCATCTTGCTTTTCTTGGGGACTGGCTCGATCGATCACAAGACGACTGGGAACTGAAGTGAAATCTGTACAGACTCTGCAGAAGCACGTTTTCTTTTGTACACATGAGACATCTGGGCCCTTCAATAGACGATCTCTCCGCATTTCCAATTGCCGGGTCCGGAGAGTCTCCGCTGTAGCACGGGAGTATTTCCACTGAGTAGTCCCAGACGCTTGCGAACAATATTTAGCCTAAAGCGCTTGACCGGCATGCTTGTTGATGTTTGAGGCAACACTCAAATGCTCGTAGGCTTTGAATGTAAAGGCTTATCGGCGGTCCTGAAGACTTCTGCACGGTGATGGACGGAGATGGGCCGAGTGGAAGAATAGTCGAACTCGGGGTGTTGCCAGCTATTGGCGTCCGGCAAAGTGTGGGTAAAAGCCAAGTGACTGGCAGTGGTTAAATGATTTGTCCTCCGACGAGAAGGCTTCCGTAGGAGGCTGAAAGGTGCGTCTGAGTCTCTAGCCATCAATGGTCAGTAGCGTTGACAATGCGAAAGACGCGGATAAAGTGAAGCATTGCAACCAGAGCTGTGGCTTCTCCAAACTGGGGTTCCGGGGACAGCGCGGCCTGGTCCACAGCAAGGCTTCCTCCGCAAAATCCACCCCCACATGGAAATGGACGGTCGTCTCTCGGCATTCCGGGGAGCAATGGCGGTCATAAGAACAGGACGGTGCGTTGTGTAGAAATGGGGAGACCCAGCGGAGATGTCAATGCCCGAATTTAGCCTGAAAGCAGAAGAGATCAGACTTTGTATCAGCTGTCGACAACGTCAATCATGGTCAGTCCACATCACTCGAAGGTCCTAAGTTTTTGCAATCGTCCATAGCCAATACGAAAGCGGCGGCTTGACTGAGTGCGAGACTGTTGCGAGTCGCTAAAGTCGTTGTCGAATGATGCCTTGCTGTAGCCGTGCAGCCGGACTTTGCAGTAGAACAAGCGACGCCCACGTGGCGACAGGCACGGTTGTTTTGCGCAATGCTCTATCATGTCGGCATTGAGGCAATAGGGGCCCTTCCTAAGGCTCCTCGTGCTATTGGTTTGACCTTTGCAAGTGTGTATTGCTGGTGCGTGCGACCAAGAGGGATAGCGGCGGAATGGCAGAACGGGACCCAGCTTGCTCGCAAACATCCGACTCTCTGGTAGCGGACATAGTGGTCAAACTACACCGCAACGCATCGGCGAGGGCTGTGGTGTGCATATCCCATTTCTGAGAAAAGACAGTGGTCTCTGCAGAGATGCAAAATTGAGCATCCTGAAGCGAAGATTGGCGAAGTCGTGCAGCCGGGTCAATTCGGCTTGAACATGGAGGGCCTTGATCGGTTGACAATCCTACCTAGTACTTTCGTCCTGTGAAGGTTCCCCTGCTGTTAGCCCGGCATGGTTGCATGCAGGACACCTGAAGAGTTCATACTATTTGTGAATGAATTCTTTCAACAGCTGATGCGTCCATTCCAGCGAAGTCGCCGAAGGAGCGCGAACCTCGCGTCACCAAGGAGTGGCAGCACAACGCTCAAGGACGAGGAGGCGCAGGTCGTTCCACATTGCCTGTTATTTCCGTGTGCGCTGGGAAGCCGCTTGATCATGTAAATTTAGGGGGAGTACTCCGTAAGTAACGCAGCAGATTGGAAGTGAAGGAGGCTGAAGTCAGCGTTCGGGACCTGACTTGCACTTGGCTTTGATTGGCCGAGCCATCTTGAACCGCAGCTCAGCGTAGGAGAGAAACGATCTCGACGAAGAAATTATCCATCTGCTCGCGGTGCTCTTGACGGCCACGCCGGTGTTACAAAGGCATCCTTTATCTCTCGTTCTGTGATATTTCCTTCTGATTCCGCCCCGTATTAGCCCACGACATCGCCAACAAGATGGATTTTGAAAGCCTGAAAAGCCAGGTCAGCAACCTGACCCTCTACGACATCAAGGCCGGGGTCCGAAAGGTTCAGAATGGTATGTCAGTGTGTCAGGCGTTGAATCTGATGCTGACATGTATATGAAGCCGTGATGAATCTGACCGAGATGGAGGCCAAGGTATGTTGTCCCTCTGAATACTTTCACCCGCCATGTCCTCACTAACCGAACAGGTGCGAGAAGCCACGAATGGCGACCCATGGGGCGCGTCGGCAAGCCTCATGCAGGAAATTGCTCAAGGCACACATAACTAGTCGGTACCCCGTCTTGCCAGCACATTGCCTACCTGACTGTGCCAGCCAACAACTCAACGAAATCATGCCATTGATCTACAAACGATTTACAGACAAAACTGCGGAGGAGTGGAGACAGATTTACAAGGTACGGCTATCCTGTCGTGTGCAGAACCGCCTCAGCTCATACGTGACAGGCCCTACAACTGCTCGAATTCCTCTGCAAGAATGGCTCGGAGCGAGTTATTGACGATGCGCGATCACACCTCTCCCTCCTCCGAATGCTTCGACAATTCCACTACATCGATCAGAATGGCAAGGATCAGGGTGTGAATGTGCGCAACAGGTCTGCCGAGTTAGTCAAGCTATTGAGCGATGTCGATACCATTCGTGCAGAGCGGAAGAAGGCACGCACAAACAAAAACAAATACGGTGGTGTCGAAGGTGGTATGGGCATGAGCGGTGGTTTCTCCAGCAGTAGCCGGTATGGTGGCTTTGGCAGCGAGACTGGCGGTTTTGGAGCCTACCAGGGCGAAGTTTACGGCGACGGTGGTGGCTTTGGCGGGCGGGAAACTGACTACTCAGGCACACAGCGGCGCGGTGACCAGTTTGAGGAGTATGATGAGGGTGATGATGTCGAACCCACGAGACCAACCAGAGCAACTACGACCACACGGCCAGCTCCAACGACAACGGCCAAACGAGATCCCCCCAAACCGAAAGAGCCAGAGCAAGATCTTTTCGACTTTATTGACGAACCCTCAACCACCACCGCCGCTACATCCAGCGGACTGGCTAATCTGGGAGCCACCCAAAGCAGTGCTGCGACCGACGATGACGACTTTGACGACTTCCAGTCTGCAACGAGTCCCGCGGCACAGCCCGCAGCCAACCCTCTCGCAAGTCTTGTGCCGCCACCAACCACTTCCACTACGACTTCGGCGACACAATTTGCTGCTCCGAAACCTGTCGCCCCTGGCCAAGCGGCAGGTCTCAACAACATCTTCACGACCGCGTCTCCTGCTCCATCGGCCTCTTCCTCGATAATCTCACCATCGACATCGACCTTTTCCCCGCCTCCTGTGCAGAAGCCTTCTCTGCCGGTTCAGCCGACAGCCTACAGGCCGACCGGGCCAAACTATTTCACCTCCGTACCGGCGGCCTCCGCTTCTCAACCCACATTCTCGTCCACCGTTTCAACTCCCCTGAGTGGTGGCGCCACGCCTTCTTACACATCTTCAACATCGGTGGCGTCATTGGGTAAACCGGCCCCCAAGCCGGCTTCGAGCTCTGGAGTCGATGCGTTTGGTAGTCTGTGGAGTACTGCCAGCAGCAAGGCCGGGGTCAAGAATACGACTGCTTCCCAAAAGGGACCGGATCTAGCGAGCATGGCTAAAGCGAAGAGTCAGGCAGGCATTTGGGGAGCAGCCTCGGCGGCGAGCTCGACTCCAAGCCTCGGAGCAGGGGCGCAAACACCTACAGCTGCATCGAATCAGGCGAAGCCGCTAGGAAACGGTTTGGATGACCTGCTTGGATAAATGGATGTTACTGGCGATCGATTCGACGATGAGCTGATGACCGCTTATGCTGGGGATGTTAAAACTATCTGTGGCCTCTCCAAGGAACCTTGTTGTGTAGATTATCCAGAACTTTCGAGGTCTGCTCCGCCACCCCGCTCTTGCGACGGGGGAATAGCCATTGACGTATCTTCGACGGTGGCTTCGCATAGGGTGGCATCTATTTGCTAGACACAGAAGATCTGGCGGCAGGCAATCCGAGCTGGAGTCCGGAAGCGAGTAAGATTGCTCGGTTGGAAGGGTTTCTTACTCGTCCAGGTTGAGATGCAAGGACATTAATCTCCTCATTTCGTCTGCATTTGTTGCGGTCGGTCCTGCTGCCGCTCGCAAACGCAGAATGTGGCTCCGACAATTGAGAGGCAACCCCCAGGTGCTGACACGATTGTCCATGGTAACGTGCACATCGCGCACACTGTTTCAAGTTTTTGGCTATATCATCGTTTCATGTCTTGTTACGCCGAGGACTGTCTCCCGATATTGTTAAACCATTTATTCCTGGGCGCACCTTCTCCTCGCCCCTAGGTACGCGTCTCCATCCATACAGATCACCCGGTCTGTTAGACTAAGTCCTTTTGGGAGACCGTTGTCCCTTCGTCATTGTGCATAGGCGGGACAGCTTGGTTGATCGTCCCTGTTGCAATCTAGTATTGCTGGCGGCTTCCACTGTCACCAATCATCGCGAGGAATGGCGGGGTGAAGATGCCATCGCTCCCCCAGAGTCGCAGAAAGCCATCAAGCAGTTCGGCTTCGCCCACCCATTTGGCAATGTAAGTGGCTGCGCGTTCTTCTCTCTCTCATCTCTAGTCACCTTGCTCTCCCTCTCGTGATCCATCTCATATTCCCATTCATCAATGCTAACATGACCGAAAGACCTGCTCACAAGCGCTCCAAAAGTGCCAGAGTGCTCAACCTCCTCCGCAGCGACAATCTTCCCAAAGAGAGCGGCTCAGATACTGATCAGTCGCCGGTCACTACAACCACCTCCGCCACTGGGCCTCTCTCCGCCAACTCACCATTGACTCCGGTTGACGGTCCTAGATTGAGTCCCCTGTCGCCCACAGTCACTAGAACCTCACAGCTGGCCATGGACTCCAGTGAATATTCCCGGGAGACAGACACATCGCATGAGCTCCCGGCAGTCCCTTCGGGCATTCCTGCCGATCAATCCACCTCGATCGAAGACTCCGTTCGAACCTTTCGTGTGTTTGAAGTGCTTCGTGGGAAGGACACTGCAGCCATCGCCAAAGCAATCAAAGAATCCATACCCTCATCTACCAACCCTAGTCCCATCCCCGGTACCACGATCCTCCATCTGGCCATACAATGCGCCGAACCGTCGGTGGTGGAACAGGTCTTGCGAGAAGGGAAGGGCCTGGATGTAAATGCGCAGGACAAAGAAGGAAACACCGCTCTGCATCTGGCTGCACAGCTTGGCCGAACCCCCATTGTACGAGACCTGCTTGAGGTGGCTGATGTCAATGATGCCATCTCCAACAGGCAGGGAAAACTGCCGATTGATCTGGCCCGAACGCCGGAAATCTTCCAACAGCTGCAACTAGCCCGTTCGATCTTCCTTGATGAGAAGATCAAGGAAATACACGCTGCTTTGGCGCAAAATGACTACAAGAAGTTCGAAGCCATTCTGGTCGAGCCTCGGGTTGAAGGAACTCTCGATGTTAATGCCCTCGAGCTGCCTACGGAGCCGGCCACTGTCCAGAGTGGAGGGACACTCCTACACGAGGCTGCACGCAAGAAAGATATCCAGCTGGCACAGCTGTTACTGCTGCATGGCGCAGACCCTTTCCGCAGGGACCGCAAAGGGAGGCTCCCCCAGCACGTGACTCAGGATGATCGGACGAAGGCCATCTTGAAGAAGTCCCCGGCTGCTGCGGCAGCACAGCGAGGTATCCAGGAGAAGGCCATTCTCGGGAACAACCCTTCCCAAACCAGGATAGGAGCAGGTCCCGGCGACACGAGTAAAGACGCGCGAGAAATGAAAGGTTATCTCAAAAAATGGACCAACTATACGAGCGGATACAAGCTGCGATGGTTCGTTCTCGAAGAAGGCGTTCTCAGCTACTACAAGCACCAAGATGACGCCGGTTCGGCCTGTCGTGGTGCCATCAACATGCGCATCGCAAAACTTCACATGGATCCTCAGGACAAGACCAGGTTTGAAATCCATGGAAAGTCGTCCGTCAAGTACCATTTGAAGGCCAACCATGTCGTGGAAGCCAAGCGTTGGTTTTGGGCCCTCAATAATGCCATTCAGTTCACCAAAGACGAAGCAAAGGAAGAGGAAAAACGGCGTACACTTGACACGGAGAGCGTCCGCCATGCTAGAGGCGAGCCCTCAGACCAACTCAGCGCAACGAGCAGCAGACCAAAGCAATCTCTTCAGTCACTGGGAGTGGGAGGCACGTCTTCCAAGATTAGCTTCCGCTCGGATGCCGATGGAGGATCAGCTTACGACTCCTACGATGCGAGCCTTCATGGCGATGAGCTTCAGAGAGTTCCGACGAATGCTGTAACTGACATTCCTGCTGAAGAAGATGCGGATGGCGACGACGCTAGCAGCCGCGAGGTCCACCACCCGGGAAGTAAAGATGCCTTCAACATCACTGCGCAATCCGCAAAGCTACAGCTTGACCTTATTGCACGTGTCTCCGATGCTTTGATCGCTCGCCAGTCATCTCAATCTGCCACGCCCTTGTCTGACCCAGATGTAACCCAAGCGCTCCTAACCTATCAAACAGCGGTGAACAGCCTGAACGGCTTGGTGGCAGATCTATTGAAGATTGCTCGGGACCGTGATGCATATTGGCAATATCGCCTCGACAGGGATGCCGATGCTCGGCGGATGTGGGAAGAGAGTATGGCAAAGATCGCTTACGAACACGAAGACCTCAAGAAATCGATCGCTGAATCGGAAGACAAGCGCAAGCGGACAAAACGCGCCTTAAAAGAAGCCCTCGAGGGTCAATCGGTACCGGCGAGCCGTCCGGGCTCGATGCTTCAACCAGAATCGCCAGATCATGTCCAGTTCGCAGAAGCAGTCGACGACCAAGTGCATCTTCGACCGGAAGCCAATATTCAAGCAAGGTCTCGGCGAAAATCCGTCACCAGAGATGGCAATAGGAGAAAATCCATTATTGCACAGTACACGAATCTCTCGGATTCAGAGTCCGGAGACGACGAAGAGTTTTTTGACGCCATCGATGAAGGAAAAGTCGAGGTTGTCGAGCCGCCGCTCCTCAGCCCCCCGCCGGTGCAAATACCGACAAGTCTAGAACAAGAAAAGGAGCCGTTTGCAGACGAGCGGGCTCTGAAACAGATTGAGATTGAGCCATCATATGCAGGCTACGAGGAGGGCATCCGGAAGAGACTGAAGATGGACGCCGACAATCGGCCCAAGATTTCACTCTGGGGCATTCTCAAGTCTATGATAGGCAAGGACATGACCAAGATGACTTTGCCAGTGTCTTTTAACGAGCCGACCTCGCTCCTACAACGTGTGGCGGAAGACATGGAATATGCGGACCTCCTCGACATTGCAGCAGATCGCCCCGATGCCACTGAGCGCCTGGTGTACGTTGCTGCGTTCGCTGCGTCAGAATACGCCAGCACGATCGGCCGTGTCGCGAAACCATTCAACCCTCTTTTGGGCGAGACATACGAGTATGTCCGTCCAGACAAAGGATATCGATTCTTCATTGAACAAGTAAGCCATCATCCCCCTATTGGGGCAGCATATGCCGAGTCTGCGCGCTGGGATTACTGGGGTGAATCGGCCGTGAAATCCAAGTTCTACGGCAAGTCATTTGATATAAACCCTCTGGGTACCTGGTTCCTGCGACTACGCCCCTCGAATGGCGGTGCCCCGGAACTGTATACCTGGAAGAAAGTGACGAGTTCTGTCGTCGGCATCATCACTGGCAACCCCACCGTCGACAACTATGGCACGATGGAGATCAAGAATTGGACAAGCGGCGAAGTCTGTGTGCTCGAATTCAAACAGCGAGGTTGGAAGGCTAGTTCGGCCTACCACGTGTTTGGCAAAGTGATGGGTGTGGATGGGGTCACGAAATGGAGCATCGGCGGTCGCTGGAACGACAAGATCTACGCACGTTTCACTGAGGGATTCGAGGATGAAGCTGTCGGGGAAGGCCGAGTACACAGTTCTGGAAAGGGCAGCCAAGACAAACAACAGGCTTTCTTGGTCTGGGAAGCACACCAACGTCCGCAGGGCATCCCGTTTAACTTGACGCCCTTCGTTGTGACACTGAATGATGTCAATGACACACTGCGCCCTCATCTTCCGCCAACCGACACGCGACTCCGGCCCGATCAGCGCGCCATGGAGGATGGCGCGTACGACCAAGCCGCGACAGAGAAGAACCGCGTGGAAGAGAAGCAGCGGGCTGCCCGCAGACAGAGAGAAGCGGCAGGCGAAGAGTGGAAGCCCAAGTGGTTCGAGAAGAAGGTCGAGCCTAATACGGGGGAGAGTTATTGGGAAAATAACGGATTGTATTGGAAGAAGAGGGCTGAAAAGGATTGGAACGTCTGCGATGATATCTTTTAGGTGAAGAGCGACGAGGATTCATCTTCCCCAGTAGCGGACCCGAGTGGCAGGACGACTGACAAGAGGCAAGGAAATTGAGGGCTATGGGAAGCGCGAGCGGAGCCGGTGATTTGCTGATACAGAACAAAGTTCTGGCGAGGCCAACAAGAGGAGGGTGGAAGAAACAAGCATCAGCTGAGGTGAAATCGGCCGTACAGTATACCTTAAGAAGCAAGGAAGACGAGTGGGTATTGTTTGAGCGTACTCCGTATGCAGGGAGCTTCGTGAGCCCTGTGGTGCCGTTATATCTGTTACGTTTCGACCTGGAGAGCTTGCTGCCATAGGAGATGATTATACGAAGCCGAAGGGACGCTCGAATGATCGGCCATGGTGGCCCCTTGTGCTAGTCTCTCCCTATGCAGCATTTATTTCTCCGTTCGGGAACCCAGCATTGCCTGGCATAATGTCGAACTGGGACAATGGTATGTTTCATCTATTGGCGCGCGATGGCTACGGCCCCCAGCGTGGAGGATCATTGCTGCAGCTTCGGGCACGTCTTCGCCCCCTAGTACCCACCGATTCCACCCCTTCGATGAGTACATAAGCGAACTCGCCCCGGACCGCTTCCCCTACCGTCGCAATCGCTTCAACTCCATCTTCTCGCTCCTCATTATGATTGCTGAAAACGATGTGCAGACGATCAAGAAGGAGCTGGCAAAGGACAACAGGGATGTCGCCGATCTGTGGAACGATGCTCTCCGGAAGTACAAGGGCATCGTTGGTGAGGACTTGCAACCCAAGTTCACCAGCGTGGACGCCATGGTCCAATTCGGCACGCATGAGATGGAGAACTTCCACCAGTTTCGGCATAACCAGAAGAAGGTTGACAAGCTCCGCAGTCTGTTCATGGCAAACCTGGATTACATCCAGAAAGGAGCTCAGCAGTTGATTGCTGCCGCCACGCCTGCCTTTCCGCCGGCGGCCGCCATTGGAACGGCTCTTACCTACATGCTCAGTGTTTGTGCTTGACACCGTCCATGTCTGCAACCGGCCTGTCTCCCTGACTTCGCAGATAGGCATGCAAGCAAGTTTCTGCGGACTACGATGTGGTCACGGCATTCTTCGAAGACATGAATGCCTTTCTCCAACGGATCACAATCCTCGAGTCACGGTTGCCAAAATATCCGGCCTACCGTAACTGTCTGATGGATGTGTTCACTTCGGTGCTGGAGATGTGTGGCTTTGCCACCAAGTACATTGAGCTGGGTCGATTCAGTTAGTGTCCTGATGTCCAGAAATCAACTGGGCATTGTATCTGACTTGGCGACCTCCCGCAGAGAAATGGATCTTGAACATGGTACGAGGCGAGGATGGTGACCTGGGGGGCGCCCGGAAGAAGATGGACACGTCTCTTTCTCGCCTCCAATCCGCCACTGAGTACGCCATCCTGGGCAACACCGAAGAATTGCAACGGATGAACTCAGACCTCCAGCAAAACCAGGACATGCAGACCAAGATGATAGAAGACCAGACGAGGATGCTTGAGGTCGTGATGCAGAGCCAGGACAGTGTCCGTTCCGACCTTCAAAATATCCAGAAACTCCTGGTCATGTTTGACGAACGACGACGAGAGGATACGCCCAAACAGCGGGTGGCCACAAAGACATCTGGTCAGAACAAGCAGCCGCCCACTTCGAACCAGGTCCGCAGCTTCTTCGAAGAGACCCTAAACCCGGCTCATGAGTATCACAATATCAAGGAATCATTCATTGCCGACACCTGCACCTGGATCTTCGAAGAGCCACTGTGGCAGAGCTGGCTCGCACAGGAGCAAGGCAAACACTCTCCACGGATGATTGCATTGCTAGGGCCAGCCGGCTCGGGCAAAAGTCATCTTGCGGTGAACATTTATGATCAGCTGCTCAACCTAGCCGAGAAGGATACCACGACGAACACGTGCGTTGCTCACTTCTACTTCCGCGAGACGACCAAAGACCTCAGCGAATTGTACAAAGCAGTCAACTGGGCTGTCATACAGATCGCGGAACAGAATGCTGTCCTTTGCGAGAAGATCTGTGCCGAGCTCCAGAAAGATGACCTTGAAATAGATAGCTGGGAATGGAAAGACGTCTGGAGTAAACTGGTGGAGCCCTGCTTCACTCTACCAACGAAAGCTCGCCTTTGTGTCGTGTGGGATGGTTTGGACGAGCTTCCAGAAAGGGAGCAGCAAAACTTGACCGATCTCCTTACTTTGATAAGAGACACGGCTGACCTGAATGTGATGTTAATTTGCACAAGCAGGCAGACGCTACAGGAACCCCTAAGCAAGGCTGGTGCCCGCTTCATCGAGGTGACAAAGGAGAAGCAGTTGCCTGATCTCAAAGCTCTCATTTGGCAGCATCTGAATAACGATAGCGGGCTACGCAAGTTCAGCAAGTACATGAAACAGAGGATCTCAAGCACGTTGGAGGACAAGGCTGACGGTACGGACTTGCCGGTCACAATGAGCTTGCACTGACAGTTGCAGGAATGTTGTACGCCGAACATTTACTCCGCCAGTTCAGCATCTTCGGACGAGAACCTCTTGTTCTCAAAGCACTAGAAGAGCATATGCCAGAAGGCTTGGAGGGACTCTACCTCAACATGGTCGCTGATTTGCAACACCATACTCCGGAGGATGAGCTCCACGCCATGACAACTTTGTTGTGGTGGCTGGCCTATTCATATCGTCCCTTGGCCCTAGCTGAATGCCTGTCGATCCTCGAAATCACATCGGAATCCTCCTTCGACCTGGAGCGGGAACTCCAAGGCAGGCAGCTGGCAAGATTCCTTCGAATGGGAGACTTGGAAGAACGCATGACCGACACTGCGGTTGAAGATGTCAAGCTAAGCATTCAAAGCCAGAACAAGTCCGATGCTCCATTCAACGACGGGGACTTGCCACTGAAGTTCCAGGAACGGTCCATGGCAGGCTTCTTCCGTGGCGGAGACATAGGGCTAAGAACCATCGGAAAGGACGCCCATCGCGAGATATTCATTGTCTGCTCCGATATACTCTGCGGCCGGATGCCCACCGCTCATGAAGGCCTCCGTCAGTATGCGGCTCGATTCGCGATCCTACATCTGAGCTGGACATCGATGAAGGACGACACGGAGCATAACAAGATCCGAGTAATGAACGCACTAGGGAGCCTGATGAGCAATGAGACCCACGCTGCCGCGGCCTTTGAAACTCTCGGGGTGGACTACAAAGAGGTCAACAAAGACTTCGCCAGTGGTCTTCTGATGAAGAACATGGCTTATTCTGCGAGCCTGGCCGTCTCACTCTCTGGTAAAGTGAACGCAAGCACCTCACAATGGGCGGATAGTGTGGCCAAAGATGTTCGTGTCGCATTCGAACCTCTTGCGAGGGGGCATGTTGCGAATTGGTTCCAGGCCGATGATGCAAAGGCCGGCTTGCGCTCGTTCGAGTTCGCACGCAGCGCTATCAACATGGTAAGTCGAAATCTCTTCATACGCAGCAGACTCGCGTGTTTTCATACAGTCTACTTGAAGCCCTCTGCGATGACCACTCTAATGACAAGCATTCCACTCCCACCTTTGGTCGATCCTATCTGTCTCGAGCGCGTAAGCTCTCGAATTTCTGTCGAGAATTGTTCTCACGGCTGGATATGCTCTGCCAATTGTTTGTGCCCATGTGCCCGGGATTGGGCAATGCCGTGGTCTGAAGCCATGTCCAGTGTCACCCATTGTACTCGGAGCTGGAGTGGCTCTTCCCATGTTCTTAGGTGTTCCCTGTCGAGCTTCGCCGGTTGACGGCACTGACCAACGGTTCATTGCGTACCCTGTTGTTTTACTCGAATAGCTAACTATAATCTTTTATCTTGAAGAAGAATAATGTCGTGGCAAATGCCCCGGGCGACTCGGATTCGGACGACGATACCGACGAAGACGACTATGATGAGCCACAGGACTTTACCACCAAGCAGATTCTCGCTGTCTTCAACTGTTATGAAGACATCCCAAAAGACGCCAACGCCTACCGGGTCGTGGCCATACTACTTGAGAATTGCGGCCACCATACTCCAGCGCTTACGTACGGCCTTCGCGCATTGAAAATGTGCACAGATCCTGTTCTGCGCTTCCGCATATTTAACCTGTTGGCCATAATTTACCTCCATAAGAAGCAAAACACAGTTGCCTACGAGACCATATGTGAGGGTTTCTCCAACGTTCCATCGCTGCCGCCAAAGGTGCTTCGTGCTGCGCTCGTCACCCGCGCAAAAGCGGAAGTTGCAGTCGGGAAGAAGGACGAAGCAATCGCATCTTACGAAGAAGCTCGCTTGGCGGATCCGCAAGAGCCGCTGCAAGGCTTCAACCTCAAATATGCGTTCAACGCGTGCCTGGCGAAGAAAGACGGTGCCATGCTTGTGGAGCTTGTAAAGAACTGGAAGCCCATGGAGCGCCTTGCCTGGATGACGTGGAATCTCGACGAGGATGGGTACAACGATCACGAGGTGCTCCGAAGAGCAGCCGCTCTAGCAGGACAACAAGAGTACTTGTACCAGGCTTACGACGAGGTAATCAAGCTGCTCGACAACGTCGATGCGGCCGCTCCCATTCGATTTCATCTTGCCGTGACCCACTGGGAGGTAGATCTGGACGCGGAGGCAGCAAAAGCCTTGCTCAACGAGACCCTGGACACGAGTACCAGCGGAGATCCTTTCGCGCTCACCAACGAAGATCCAGCCTTTACGTTAGTTTGCGCCGTCCTCTTCCTGTCCGAAATCATATATCAGCAGTATCGCTCAACTTCCGACCCGTCGCTCAAAGCCCAACTGTACACGGAGATCAAAGGCCTGACCAAAAGACCACTCGCACAGTCAATTGCATCTCTCAAATCCGAACTGACGCACCATTCGCTTACAATGGCGCGAATGTCCCGGAAAATGGCCCCAGCTCGGGAATTTCAAGACCTTCTGGAGAGCACGTTCGACGTCTGCTACGAGGCTCTGATGGACAACGTGGGATGGAATGACTTTCTCAACCTGAACGAGCTTGCCGCCGTCATATCGAGTCTAGACGGGCTCGAGAAGGAAGCCCAGATCCTTGTTTCGGCTCAATTCTCGAAGCTGGATCCATCCGTCAAGGATGACTCGGACTCCGATTCGGACGATGAGGGCAAGAAAGCGAACGGCGTCGAGTCAGAGACAGTAGACGAACAAGACGAAGAGGATGAGAGTGGAAGAGAAGAAGAAGAAGAAGAAGAAGAAGAAGAAGATGACGATGATGATGATAATGATGACGATAACGACGGTGACGACGATTATCCGCTCCCCACCGATGAGGGCGACCTCGCCGACGTGGATGTTGAATGCAGTGGCGAATGCACCCCGCCCCAAAAGTGGCGCGCTTGGAAAGGGCGAACCATGTACTTTTGCACAATATGCTGCAACACCTCTCTGTGTGAAGACTGTTACCGCAAAAGGCAATGCTACAATCAACAAGGGGGAGACGAAGCATGTAGGGCAAGTGTTGGCAGCATATACTGTGGGACGAACCACAGCTACATCACACCGATCAGGGGGTGGAAAGGCATCAAGGACGGTGTCATGACTATCCAAGATCAGGACGGGGAGGGGACAATCAGCGTGAAGTTCAGGGACTGGTTGGAGGAGTTGAAAACCGTAAAGTGGAAGCAGGCTTGGGAGCGGTTCTGGTTGAACGAGGACTGATACGTCCTGTGCATACACCGCTCGATTCATCGCGGGCATGTCTAACATGTCGGCCACAGGCTTCTCCGATGCCCCAGTCCGCGAGAGCAGCGACCAGTTCTTCTTCAAGCACAGTACTGGTCAGCATTCTGTAGACCAAGTGGATGTTGCTGCAGGACGTAGAAAGAAACAACTTCCGCACGTCATGCTGGACCGAGCAGTCTCACAAGGCCGGAAGTCGACTACGAAAGGCAGACCAACATGCGGTCTCTTCTCGAAAGAATTCTCACCTGCTCGGGTACATCTTTGGCGTGATATTTTACTCAGGACCCGTCTCGTCTTTTCCTGAGCAGAAGGTCTTCTGCTGGTCTGTTCAACCAACTGTGGAATGGACCAACTCGTTGTGAAATACTTCACGTTCATCTGTCGCGCTGTGAGGGTCTGGGCCGAGAAAGAATCGATGTGTAACCCGGTATTATCTACCAACCCGTGTATGTATAAGTACATTCCCCGGCAAACAGCCCTGAATAGTTGAATAGAATGCCTCTTAGTCTGTGTCCAGCGTCTAAATGACAACTGCATGAACAGGTTGACTTGGCGCGTATGAGCATTACGATGAGGTTTGAGGCCAATGTCCACAGTTACGGTCCGTTACATGAGTGGATGGTCAGAAGAAGTGGAATGCAAATACGACCAGAGGTTCCGTCATAAAGACAGAAGATGGAGAAGAGAGCTGGAGATGATCAACTTTTCATTTGCTTGCTACTTGACTTTTGATGGTCGTGGCTCGCACCAGCAAAGCACGCTTCCGCTCTTGTGAATGCATCTGTTCATGGTTGTGACTGTGCATGATTTGTACTCCCTAAAACATGTTGCCTCCTTCCGGCCAGCAGTCTAATTGTTGACTTTGCACTTTGCATTTGACGGACCACTGGGGCGAAGTGCCATCATCGTTTTGTGTCTATTTGGAAGCACCGCAGTCGACGATGGTTGGCTTGACCTCGTGCTTGACTTGGCCGGAGCCAGAGCCAGTTCCCTCGAGTTTCTTGACAATGTCCAAGCTCTGAGCATCGGCAACCTCACCAAACACGACGTGCTTGCCATCCAGCCAAGAGGTAACGACGGTGGTGACGAAGAATTGGGAGCCATTGCTAAAATAAACAAAAACGAATGGTCAGTATTGGCAAAATTCGGGTCGCAGGTCGTCATAACACTCACGTATTGGGTCCGGCGTTGGCCATGGACAGGATCCCAGGTTTGGTGTGAGCTCTCTTGAAGTTCTCGTCCGCAAACTTCTCGCCGTAGATTGACTTGCCACCAGTGCCCTAGTTGATCCGTCAGCGTGTGCCCTGTGTCCATCTCCTTTCATTCAGTGTTGACTGACGTTACCACGAGTGAAATCACCACCCTGCAACATGAACTGAGGGATGATGCGGTGGAAAGACGAGCCCTTGTAGCCGAAGCCCTTCTCGCCGGTGCAGAGAGCACGGAAGTTCTCGGCAGTCTTGGGGACTACATCATCGTAGAGATTGAAGTTGATGCGGCCTCGGTGAGCTGTAGGTGAGAGCAAGAGTTAGCCGCGGAGCCATAAGAGGCGAGGTGAAAGGCTCGCAGAAGATGAAGGGAGGACGGGTCAGAAGTTCTCATTGTGAAAAACCACGGTGTTGAGACAGGTAACGTACGAGGTGGTGGAGCTTGACCAGCGCGTTTGGCATCAGCTCGTTGCTTGTCAAGGGCCGCGTCGGACCACTCAACCTCGAACCAAGCAGTCATACCCATGGCTGCGGAAGATGAAGAGAATTGTCTGGTTGGAAATGAGAGGCGGTTGGTGAGATGTTGATGAGAACGGCTTGAAAGAAAGATTGAGGGCGGGGTGGATTGAAATCTGAGGAAAGGCCTCAGCACACTGGCAGGAGGGGCAGACATTTCACGGAGTAATGAGGGGTGGATGATCTGCAAGTGAATTGGTACCGGCTGTAAGGTGGGATGCAGTGAAGGAGCTCTCGGGTCGTGCAGTGGCGTCGTACAGTGGCGGACCGTTCAAGTGAGCTGCACGTGATGTGACGGCGAAGGGAGCTGAAAAGATTTCGTCAGCCAAATTCACTCAGCAGGCCATCAATGTTGGAGATGTCGTTATCCGACAAAGCCCAGAGCTGTGACGATGGGAGACTCACTGACTTTCACCAAACAAGATCCAATGCCGCTACAGTGGCTGGATTGATACCTGGAATTTGATCTTGAACCTGTCTAAATGCTAGACACGAACTGCAATGCTGGACAGCTCACTTTCCAATCCGCACACCCGAAAAAATACGATATCCAACCAAGGAATGCCGGGATACTAATACACAGGTAATGTATAATTGGGGAAGGTCAGAAATACAAGTCCAGTTAGAGATCAAGCTGGGAAGTGCTGGTGAGAAAAGGACAGCTGGCCCGGGAAAAATTGATGTATGGGCACGTTCCCGACCAGTTAAATGCCGTGCTAAGCATAGGAAAAGGGGCGGTACGGCCGAACACTAACACAATACTGGGCCACCTTGAAACACGTCAGGATTCTCGGGATCAATGATATTGATACATGGATATATGCCGCATGAATAGGGCTATACAGCTAGACGATCCTATGATCTCTTATCGCATTAGGTCGGTATGATGGCTCAGCTGAAATCATCATCGGCGCCTCTACCCGGGCCAGCTTCAATGGCCATCACCCTTGACACCAACTCCTTCGTCTCTCGTGCAATTCGGAACGCAAGAGGTGGCAGCTGCTGCACCATCTCTTTCCCAGCCGGGGATTCGTTGCCGACCTGTGACATCTGCTCCCGGCAGTTTTGCAGAATCGACACAATGGGTCCTGACTTCTCCCTAAGCGTCATTTGGTACGAGGAAGGCTCATTGCCCGTTCGATCCACTGAATTGACAATGTTGTCAATCGTGGCGGAGATGGTCGTCGTGTGAAGCTGAATGGTAGGCATGGCATCGTCATTTCGAACTGAATCAACCAAGGAAGTGATGGACTGGACGAGTCCGTCAGTTTGATCTTCGAGGTACATCTGTACATAGTTAGCGTCAAGTCCGATTCACTCCTGCACCGGACTCACCTTGAGATCCTCGAGATCGGCCTCCTCCTGGCTGGTTGCATAGCCTGCCTTGATTCCTAGCCCAGCACCATTGACGTAGTTGGAATTATTCCGCAGGTGCGAATTGGAATCGCTTCGATTTGGGGCGTTTCTGCTTGCGGGCGGCGTGCTCAGAGCACTGTAAATGCTCTCAATCTCGCTCCGCCTTCTGAGTGTCTCGGCAATGTTGAAATATCCATTGCTCTGTAGGGACTCTAACTTTGGCTCGTCGTCGTCGCCCAGCTCCCCAGCAGGCGTAGGGCGGATCTTCGCTGTATGAAGCAAATCAACCACAGCGGCCGTCAGATGCGAGGCTGCTGCATCCAGAAGACTGACAGGCGAGAGCCCACTTGCAGAAGCGAAATTCTTGGAGGCTGTGATGAGATTGTTGGCGGTTGCCGACACCTTACTCTTGAGCTTACTCCTCCGTTTGCTCATGTCATCGTCCTTTGCTGCGGCTGAGCCTGACTCGATGTCAGATGTAATTCCGCGCACTGCCAATACCACTACTTTCATGTGATCGAGCACAGCGGCAGGGTTGTCGGACCTGGCGATCTGGAGCAGCTCATCAATGGCAATTTGGAATCTCGTGACATGGACATCCTTGACCAGTCCGTCGCGGTCCTGGAGAGCAATGGCGTGTTGACTGGCGTTGGTTCGTGCAATGTTGAGGCCGAGAGAGCTCGCACGCACACTCCTAAGTTGCGCCTTGGCTCTGATATATCGACTTTTCCAGTTCTTGACTTCATCTTCGAGCTTTTGCACATCTGCTTGCAGCCTTTCCTCCTTTTCGAAATTGCCTCCGCCAGATTCTGTCAAGGCCCTCATTTCCTCAAGGTATGCCTGGCCTTGTCGGCTCACTTCGTTCGTTAGCTGTTGCTGCTGTGCCAGCTGTTCTTGCAGAATCCCGTGATCCTGATCGAGCTTGAGGTATTTCGTCTTCCAGAGCACGTTCTCCCCGCTATAGTGTGGCTGCTCAGCTCTCAGCTTCTCGATCTCATCCTTCAGCGACTTATTCAAGTTTTCTGCCTCCTCCAGCTTCTTTTCCAGATCCTGTTTTGTGATGACCCATTCTTCGCCCTGACGCTTCAGTTGTTTAAGTTCCGCATCCTTCATTTCCAGACTGGACTCCAACCCAGAGACTTTGTCTTGGAGCTCGGTCAATGCCGGCAGGCTGGGTTTTGTGGAATTCGTGCTCACGCCACTTTGCGATGTGGCGGCGGTATCTCTATCGCTTCTGGGGCTGGCAAGGGAGCTTTCGAGGCCAAAAGCATCGCTCGACCTGTCATACTTCGAATCTGCCGTCTGTGAGTCGTCTTCATCCTCGACCATCGTACTTTTATTGGGCGTGATTGTGTTGCTTTGAAACTGCTTGGGCATTGGTCTTCCAAGGTCCGCAAGTGAAGGGGGATTCTCGAATTGTGGAAGACTTGATACTGATTCTTGTCTTTGAGGGTAGCCTTGTGCGCCTGACCCGCCGAAAGTCTGGGCTCGAGACGGGAGTCCGAATCCGTTTGGTTGAGGAGGACCATCTCTTGATGAGGGAGCCGGACCCCTAGATTGAGAACGCGAACTGTCCCTCCTTCCCCCATCAGGCCGCTGGAATTGCGGGAACCGGCGTTCCAACTCGCAGAAGACATCCGTGGAGAGGTCGCGGAACCTGGGCGTCTGCAGCGAGGAGAGCTTTTGTCTAGCCTGATTTCGTTTCTCGTGAAAGTCCTGTCGTGGCTGTAGGAAAGGAGGCACATTTTGTTGGCGGGGCGGACGACCTGGAAGAGGTGCTAAAGCCTGCCTTCGTTGCAACTCGTCAAAGACATCGGTACTGAGTTCGTGAAACTGGACGGGCGACAATCGCAAGAGCTTATCCCGAGCCTTGTTAGGGCGAGGAGGAGCCTGAGAGGCGCCCCTGAGGAAGCTTTTCAGAACGGTGTAGTGTTGAAACAATTCCGCCTCCATCCGCCTGTATTTTTTACTCTGCTCGTCCGAAATCGTGCCATCGCTCGAGCGGGAATTGGCAATCGATCCAGCGCGTGAGGAACCACGAGACCCGGACTCCGAAGGGCGACGTTGTCCCATGGGATCGAGCTGGGGAGGTGCAAAGTTCGCGCCGCCAGGACCGTTGGGAGGGCGCGGGTAGGGGGCGGGTGGTTTCGAGGGACCGAAATCATCCGCAGGCGCGTTGAGAGGCTGAGCTGGAAATGGGCCATCGTTCCGCGACAACTGATTGTAATTGTTGACGCCAGACCATTCGCTGGCGGTTGAGACTGGTGACAGATCCGGTGCTCGAGGGAGGGGGGGCAAGGCGGCCTGCATAGTGCAGACTCATCGACTTGAACAGTCAAGATTCGGACGGGAGGAAAGTCAGGTAGACTGTGCTGGCTGCAGTCTCTTTGCGTGTGCCGGAGGCAGGTATGTGAGGCACGAAATGTAACAGGGTCGGTAGCGGTGCAACGGGTCAAAGAGCGGACGAGGGCAGATGGCCAGTGCGGAGGCGCGGCTGGATTCGGCGCTCTCTGGGATGCTGTATCCTCCAAAGGGCAGCCCGGACTGTCCAGCAGACGGCGATGCGTGTAAACGAGTGTGGTGTTGGTCGATGCAGTTAGGAGGGAGGGAGACGGCAGCGTGTAGGCATTGAAGCGAATTCGGGGAGAGTGCGACTGTGGTGCAGCAATAGCCTGTCTCCAAAAGGCGCAGGCTCGACAGTGGGCTCCCTCGCTCCCTGGCCTGATGACTTGCAGCCAATTGTTGACCGCTTGGAACAGGACGAGCCCATTGTCCGTGGCAGGACCGGATCAAGCGACCGACTCTTTATGTACGTACTATGTCCTCTCCCTTGCCTTCATGTTACTGCCCCTACGTGTATTGGCACACTCAATGCCGCGTAATAGTAACCAATAAGCTGTGCGCCGTGCGAGAACGACCGCCTCTGCCGTCCAGAACATCTGCTCCGGATCTAAAACTTTTTTGACCCCTTACTGAGCCAGCCCAATACAACCCAGATCCACTGATCTGGCGCGCCGGCAGAATCTCCACTGTCAACCAAGAACCCGCGACACTCAAGCCTCGTTGCTGCCTACCTACAGTAAGTGGTCAATCGCTGCTCCATCCCCAATTCTTCAGGCTTCGTTGGCGCTAAATAAACCACAAATTGCACGCCTATGGCGCCTTGCCGCTTGGTGGCGTCTACAAAAATGTGCTTTGGGATTGCCGCCAGTGAATACATTCAACACGCTTCCAGAACATCGTATGCAAGAAAACGGGGAGAGTACCTAACGATGATCGCTCATCTTCTCTATCGTGTACTGGAATATTGTACAAAAGTCGCCAGAATTACTCTCGGTGCACCTCTCCCCCGAGAGCTGGAAGCACGCATCTTTCTTCAGTCATTATGCCTCTCCCAAAAGTGCGGTCAGAGTGATCAATCACAGCGACGGGCTGTTCCACTCAGACCTCCAAAAACCCAACTCCGCGTGCTAATGGCCCATATGTAAAATGTTGGTGAGCTGTACAACCGTTTCCTGTTCACAGTTTCATTTGCCGTTCGTCATCTTGAGGGAGGCCGGTATTGATGGTCCGCTTTGTGCTCGAAGAAAGGGCTCAACCGCCGCCGAGACAGGCGTTGTGGCACGAGTAGGCACCGCGCTTCGGTTATGCGCCATGTGTGCTCTTACCAGGTGACCTGCTGCAAGAGCACTGCAAAGACTGAGCTCGCCAGCGAGAACTCCTGCCGCAACGATTCTGGCCAATTTCCGAGCATTGTCGCCTGGAGTTGTCGGGTGAGACCCTCGCACTCCAAGCATCTCAAGCATGGATGATTGGGCCTCCAAAATGGTGCCTCCGCCAATGGTGCCGACCTCGATTGAAGGCATCGACACGCTGATCTGGAGGTTTCCGTTGAGGCTGTTCACGTGTCAGTTACCGCACACTGGTCTGGATCACATCAACTCACTTCTTCATGATGGTAATGCAGTTAGAGCTCTCGACGTTTTGCGCCGGATCCTGACCGGTGGCCAAGAAGATTGCCGTGACGATATTCGAGGCGTGAGCGTTGAAACCTCCTATGCTTCCGGCCATCGCACTACCGATCAGGTTCTTGGACACATTCAGTTCGACGAGCGCGTCCACGTCGCTCTTCAGAACATTGCGAACCACGTCTCCTGGAATGACAGCCTCGGCAACCACGGATTTGCCCCTTCCGTCGATCCAGTTCACTGCTGCGGGCTTTTTGTCGGTGCAGTAGTTGCCCGAGATGGTGATTGTCGACATATCATCGAAGCCACACTCAGTCGCCATCACAGACAGAGCTTTCTCCACGCCCTTCGAGATCATATTCATACCCATCGCGTCACCGGTAGTTGTCTTGAATCGGATGTAGAGGTACGTCCCAGCCATGGCCGTCTTCATGGACTGCAATCGAGCGAATCGGCTGGTAGAATTGAATGCTTCGCGCATCCTCCGCTGGCCATCATCAGAATCGAGCCACACTTTTGCTTCGCCGGCCCTGACCAGGGTAGGGAAACCAACACACGGTCCGCGGGTCATGCCGTCACCAGTAACCACGGTGACGGCCCCCCCACCGGCATTGATCGCCTTGCAACCACGGCTCGTGCTTGCTACCAACACTCCCTCAGTAGTGGCCATTGGCAAGAAATACTGCTGGCCATCAATTACGAGGGGTCCAGCGATACCGAGGGGAAGAGGCAGATAGCCGATGACATTCTCACAGCAGGCGCCATGTACGAGCTCGTAGTTGTAGTCCTTGTACGGAGTTTTCGAGATTTCCAATCCGGCTGCCACATGTTTGGTTGCTGGGGTACGTGACACAACGGCTCTTCGGACCTTCACCGCTCGCACGAATGCTTCACGCCTGCTCATGACTTCCGGATTTTCCAATGTCTTCTCGATAGCATAGCCGGGAATCTTGCCCTTCAGCGACAAGTCGATCAACTCTTCATCGGTCAAATAGGCGGCTTTCTTTTCTTTGATCATCTGCTCCCGTTCTGCCGCTGTCCTTTCAGAGTTGGCTTGCGCAGTGAGAGTGGATCTTCGGGGTCGTGGTGTCAAGGGCAGCTCAAGTTCAGGTGCTTTTTGCGCGGCTGGTGAACTTGTGGTCGATTGTGGCTCCTTCAAGCTCCAGCGTGCGGCGTTGAACAGGTATCCATTCAATATCAGACTCAGGGTAAGAGCAATCAAAACCCACTTGCTGAGAACAGGGTCTTCGAGGCTACTCAATACGCCTTCGATCACACGTCCACCCACAACATTAAGGAACTGGTCAGTATAGTCCGAATCGAAGAAACCCAGGTCGTCTGGGGAGTCCGCACGGTGAAGGGAGGGATAGTCGAGCTCATACTTGATGGGAGGAAGCACGGTGACGTAGATCTCCCGCCTCTGACTCTTAGCAGTCACATAGATGGCATCCAGGCCATTTTCTGCAACTTTGAATGGGTCAATTGGGGCGGGAGTCAGGACGCTGGGCATGGCAGCACCTGGCGCTTTGGCTGTTCGGAACGGGATGGTGCAAAGGTTGACCAGGTTGATAATGACAAATCCAGTGACCATCCAAATCTTGAATTTGGGCACACTGTTGGCCTTTATCTTCTGGCCGAAGATGTTGAACCCTGCTGCTTGACCGGACTGTCCAGTGGGCCAGTCGTTGTTCGTGGCGACATCTTCGGCAACACGTTGGTTGATGCCGTCCTCTTCGAGAGCTTTGCGGAGGGCGACATGGCGTTTAATGCGATTGATCTCCAGCTTGATGCAAAGGATGGTCGCGTAGAAAGTGAACAGGAGGAGACAGTCGAACACCAAGATCCACGCCGCCAGAAAGCAGAATTGTCGAAGACCACCCTGAATGCCTGAAGCCGCTCCAAGGATAAGAATTGCAATCTCAATGGCGTAGTCGCGCACGACCTCAAACCCAGTCTCCTTGACCGCAATCCGTATCGCGTCTTGAATAGAGCCAGGAGAATTAGGAGCGACCACTGGACTATTAGCGCCGTTCGCAGAGCCGTTCTCCAGAATCCGCCGGTTCTTATCGTAGGAGGCAGACAAAACAGCTTTTGTGAGAATGATTGACTTCTCAAAGCCCACCGTTACCACGAGAAAAGGCAATCCTTCTGACAACAAGACCATGTTGATCGGGACGCCAAGTTTCGTTGTAGTCACCAGTCCAAATAAGAAGGCAAAAAGGCTGGAGAACAAGACCGATACAGCCAGCCAAGCGTTGGAACCAAGACGTTTCATGGAGACGAACAGTGAGAGAAAGGTGAGGTGCATCGACAGATAGCCAAGAGACATTATAATGATGTCCAGGGTTTCAGCATGCTTGAGCAAGTCGACAAAAGAAGTCCATCCCTCCCGGAACCAGGTTGTGTAGGCCCCACGAGGTCCATTGCCATTCAGGCGAGCAGCTTTCATGAACCAGGAGGGTTGTCTTTGCTCATCCGAGTGCGCCTGCTGCGCAGGAAGCTCTTGCGCGGCTCTCAAGAAGTCGGCGAGTTCGGAGAAGGACGTGTAGAAGGCTAGGGAGGTGTCGTGCGATATCGGCGAGAGCAGATTCGACGTAGTTGGGATGTTGGTGGCCGTCACATTGGCCGGAGTGGAAACGGCGGTCACTCCAGGTGCCAGCTGGTTCGAGGAAGAGTCGGGAAACACAAAGGTTGAGATCGCGTAGTGGTTGGGACCCTGCAACGCGGCCCTGTCAGTTCTGTCGTGCGTCCGGCCAAGGAGCACTTACCAGCGAATCCCGAGGGACACTGGAGTCTTCTGGGAACTGCCATTTCCATGCAGTCTTCTCGGACAGCTCCAATGTCCTGCTCCCCTGTAAGAGGGCTTCCACATCCACCCTTCCATTGTGCTGGAGAGACTTGAGGCCGCTGTCGAACAGGCTCTCTTGCAACAGACCCACGTAGGAGGTGCTTGCGAACAAAGCAATTGCAACCACGGTATGGATTGGATGCGCACATGCGAGACTCGAAACAGCCAGAAGGTTAGAGGTAACCGTGCGGTTCAACCAGCCGTCGCTTTGGCCCAGGGACCGAAGTTGTTTAGGGAGGAGAGTTGAGCCTCGGACCATTTTGAGAGAATGCGACGAGGTCGAGGAGGGTAGGACGAAGGAAAATGATTGACGCCTATCTTTCCATGCCCGAGAAAATTGAACAAGGCCTGCTTGTCATTTGTCAGTCGCATGGAACAAAGACATGGGCATCAAAAGTGCAGGAGTGAAAGTGGCGGTCAGGAGGGGAGTCGCATACCAATATAGCTGCACAATTAGTGAGTTCACGACTTTCCCAGCAGTTAGCGAGCAGTGTCTCCGCGATCAAGAACGAGTGGAGGATTGATGGGAACGACAGACTTTTCGAGAGACAATAGGAATTAGGGATAGACTATAGCACGAAGCCATCAGTCCGAGGCAACAAATCTCTTGCTTTGTGAAATTTCCAGCAGGCTTTCGATCGTCTCCAGTGTGCCCACCTGCGAGATTTCGGTTGTTTGGGGGCCTCCCTGTAACCAAACGAGACTAGGCATCGCGCTGCCTGCAGGTTTGGTGCCCGCGGCTGGCATCTCCGCTCGAGCGCCAGACCCTCGCCACCCAATCATGCGGCCCTGGAGGATTTTCACCGCGATAACTGGCCGACAGTCGCGTGGGCCCATTCGGCTTCTTGCTCCCAAACCTCCAAGCAAAAAGTGTTCCCCGCCAACCTGTCGCCCACGTCCTTCGTAATCTCATCTCGTCGGGACATATTGTAGTATTGCGTACAGTATCACTGCCGCCCCGACAATCGTCATGACTTCCAGCACGGGGGGCGAGAGACCCTTTATTGGATCTGTACCTGCATATAAGGACGTTCCACATCACAACCGACTCAGATTATTCGCTGCGGACCTCCAGCCTGTACACAGCTGAAAGGGACCCCAGTTGTTTTTAGCTTTGTGTCTGCAGGTCCTGGAATGCGGACGTCTTGAGAGCAGCATCTGTTTGTGAACTGTCCCGAAATTATATCACAGCTTCAGCTTTCGTTCTAAGAAATCAGCAGAAGCTGCTTCTACACGTTCGGTCCTGTCCACAAACTCTGGGGGTAGGTTTTGAGCATCGACCGGTGCATCTGACTTTCTCTGGCGCTCTTGTTCCAGCCAGCGTTGCCAGAACTTTTTGATCCACGTTGTGGCCGCCTCTGCTGTCTTTCTGGGAGCGAACAGCGCAAGCGAATGCCCACCGTCGACAAATGTCTGCTTGATCTGATTCTTTCGACGATCGAGGGCATCGGCAGACGCCAGGACACGCTTCCTGTAACCCTCATCGCTGACAAAGGTGCCTCTTGTCTCCCACAGGAACAATAGTGGGCAATTCAAAGTTGCCAGTGCCTTCTTTCCGACACCGCCTTGCGCAGCGTAGAACCCAGGAGGCCAATTCGCGTCCTCCTCTCTCGTGGCGTAGTCCTCGTTCTCCGGAAACCCCGACAGTGGCGGTGACGGTCGCCAGAAGTAAGATACTGTCTGGACGGGCGGGGTGACCAACTCCACCCTTCCATCTTCCAGGTCGCGATAGTCGTATCTCAGAATCTGCTGCAGAACTCGTGGATCATATGCCTTCCACATTCTAGCTCGAAGAATTGACTCTACCAAAGCGGCACGATTGGCGTAGTATCGCTTTCTCCTTGCCAAACTCGGGGCTGCTGCGCCTGCCGTAACCAGTATCTCGCCCTTGCTCTCCAAACTGGCACGTACATGATGCCATCCGTTCTCAAATATTGGCTCACTCAAAATAAGACCTTGGAAAAGTCGAGGATTGAAAGCAGCCGCCATTGTCAGCACGGCACCTCCCCAACTCTGACCAAAGCCGACTAGTGGCGGTCGCATCTCCGCTTGGAAGTGATTGACCATCTGTGTAATGTCTCGTGACGCGTCGTACCAGTGCGGCTCATCGCCTATCTCGTCTTGATTCAACAGGAAGGATTGTCCCGACGAAGCAGTGTCCATGGCCCATATCGCCCGGATGGGAGGTAGCCCTGGCTGACAAAGCAGATCCCACATGAACGGCTCGTATGCCTCCTTATTGTCGCCGGGAGGCTGCCCATGTTGGACGATGAGGGTAATGGCATAATCATCGTCCGAAAGCCGCTTCGATGCAGCGGGAACATATTGTTTCACATGGAGCCGCAATCGAGATCTCTGTGGATCGCGCACTCCTCTTCGGTATCCCCGTGGGTGTGATGCTGTAATAACATGTTCTTTGACAGCCCACGATGGCTGAAACTCTGCCATTGATTGTCTCGCGGCGGATACAGCAGTCAAGTGAGGCGCCGCGCAGTTTTGGGGGGAGGTTGAACTTAAATATCGCTTCATCAACATAGGCGGACGTCGACTTAACTGCATTGCCACCTTGAAGGGGGCCTGAAGGGCCCTCTTCGCGATGAACGTGCTATGGTCGGCTTGAGAGGCAAGCCCTCCCGCCATATGACCAATCCTCATCTCATGTCGTAGATTGTAATGAAGCACTAGGTGAGCACTTACCTTATCAATACTTGGGTCATCGGCCATTGTCAGAAAAGCAGTTGAAGACGACGTTTGCTCCGAGCCGTAATGGTCATAGCCGAAGATTCTCCTCGGTTACATCCGGCTTCACGTACCTTTCATCTGTCACTATTGTCTTACCCTTCGAGAGCCATTAGATGGGTCCGAACCGCTGGCGTACGCTTGGGCAGCGTATCAAGCTTTCGTTTGATATCTGGTTGAGTACCTCGTGTGCCTTTTCAGTAACCTCGATTCCCGATGAGCCTTATTGAAATACTAAACTCAACAGTCAATGGCATGGTGTTCCGGTCCCAATCGGCCACGAGCACAAATAGACGAAGAAGCTATTAACCTTAAAATGAAGGTTGCCCTCCTCGACGGCATTCCATCTCGCCAAGACTCGTAAGGATGCTGCGGGGACTGTAGGAGGCGAACGATTGCTGAGGATTTATTGCGATACCACCAGGATGGGTTCACAACCCATCCAAACCCTATTTTCTCTCCCCATTGTAGAACTAATAGCGTCAATTGCAGTTGTTATTCATACGTCCGTAGGGTGAAACAGGCAGATGAAAGCCCGGCGGTATCTCGGTACTTCGCCAAGCTTAGTCTGAGTGACATGTACACGTGACACGCCCACGAACGAAAAAGCCAATTCGAACCCAATATTCCCACAGTACCCGGTACCGATCAGTTCCCGACAGGCGAGAGGAATCATGCCTGCGCCAACTGCTGAGCCTAAGGCTGAACCATAGTACTGGAAAGGGCCGGAGCCGGCTAAATGCAGACTCAGTTGGTACGGTGGTCAATATTGTGAAGGGCACTTTGTACAATATTTGTCGCGCGACTCCCAAAAACGGAGACCCATGCTACATCATCAAATGGTTTATTCTGACATCTGTGAAGCTGCTGGACGCTAGGCAGCCAAGTTCGTGAAGCATGTGGGATATCTAGGTATGTGCGATGCGGACAGGTTCTCACAGGCCATTGTGACTGGTGAGCTGAAGCCACAAGGACAGGGAGACCCTCCCAAAACGATTAGAGCTAATGTCACCGCGCAGGACTTGCTTCCGTCTCCGTGCTTCGCTTTGAAGTCAGATTCCTCCTCCCAAGGGGTCCAGATCTGTAAGCTCGTCGCTGCGTATACTGTTGAAGTTGTAGGGAAAATCCACTATGCCGTCTAATATCCAGTTGAGGGGGTCGAACACATCATAATCGGTCTGGCCATATTCCATGGTGAGAGTATCAGCTGCCCTAGGAATGGCGGCGCCTGACAACATAGGCTCGTTTATGGCTGAGACCGAGTCTGTGTTCGACGCAGGGATGCCGATTTTGGTATCAGGCTGCTGAAGTGACGGGTTCTGTTCCCTAACTGATATCTGGTCAGTGACTGTCTCAAATGCCAAAAGTGGTCATTCCTTACCATCAGCAGGCCTTCCGCCTCGGAAGTGGAAATTCTGTCGCCACTGCCAAACGGAGTCGAAGACCACAGACATGGACATCCGACACTTGACCTTGAGCTGGAGGCTGTCATCGGCAGCACCTTCGCCAATGTTGTTGCGGTTCGGTTCAGCACGCACTCTGCCGCTTTTCCAGACCTGGGCCAGAACCTCAGACAGGCGCTCTGCCAGGTCGTTTTCCATCACGCTCATACTTCTCAGTGCCCAGACCGTCCTAGATAAAAGCTCGGATGCACCCTTTGCATCCAGCTCATGCTCGCCAAGGAAGTGATGCATGAGTTTGAGGAGTGAGAAGCCTGCCCCAAGCATCGTGAAGAAGATATAATTCGTCGCATGTGACAAGGACAGGCCATGGGAATAGCTTGATGGCAAATTGACGCTGATGTTCGATTCCAGACTCAGACACGTCTCGAGGAACTCCGTAGTAGCATAGTAGAGCTTCAACATGTCTGTCCGGTATGACGGTAATGAAGGCGGCGAAAAGAAGGCGCTCAGTCTCATATGGAGCTTGGCCGCTTTGAGGTATATTTTCGTGATAGGCGAAGTGTCCTTCCGAAGCCTATCTTCAAGCTCGTCCAGCTCATGGGCGAGGAATGACACGTAAGTAGGCCGTTCCGTGTCCGATGCAAGGCCGACAGGATCGTGCGGATTCATATAAAGCGTCCTCGACACTTTGTCAACAAACTTTTCTATCAGCAGTCGATTGAATATGGGAGCCGGTAGTTCGTAGCTGGGGTTTGTCTCTAGTGGCTTCGGTCCCAAGGTCCAGTCGTAGATACTGAGAGGTGGTTGCCCATACGCCGTGCATATCCTCTGGGCGACAATATTGCACACGCTCCAAACCACGACCCGATCTTGTAACTCCACTTCTCTTAGCTCGACTCTGAACTTACTGAAATCTTGTGCATGTGTTGGACGATGCATACCAATCTGCATGGCTATCTGCATCATCAACCCGCAGAGCATGAATGTTGGATCCGTGGAGGTACTGCTCGTAGGTAACGGCCACGCACACAGTAGGATGAGAGCCTTGATCATATGGTGGTTTTGGGGTACCTCGGCGACAGTTGACCACACCAACCTCATCAGGGGTCCAGTAAGGGTATTGAAGAGCTCAGGCTCCGGAGTGTAATGGCGAGCACCTACGGAGATGATTGTCCAAAACAGCAGGGGCGATCTGGCGAAGTAATCCTCCGGCGTCCTGTCAGGGTTGAGAAATGGCAGGAATGGATGATGGAATGTGAAGAATCGTTGGAAGAGATCTTGCGCCCGATCTTGTGTTAGGGCCACGTCTTCCAGCCGCTTGAATACTGGTCTTCCTGTCCCGCCGCCTCGCAGATCAAGCAATCCTGCGGCGGCAGCATCCGATGTAAATGTCCCGTCTCTGGTGGGCGATGGTTGCACAAGAGCTTTGCCATTGGTATGAGCGCCCTTGGCTACACCTGCAGTTTTCTGTTGTGCAGCCACCTGTTTGCGCAGTTCGATGATCTCGCGCTCCATCTCTGCATTTCGCGATCTCTTGCCAACACGCTTGAAGTTGTCCTCGATCTTGCACCCGAGGTTGAGGCGCTTGCAGCGAGTGCACATCTGGAAGGGCTCTTGCACAACATCGCATCGCAGCTGCATGATAGCTGTTAGCAACAGGACACATGGCGATAGGGAAGAAGTTGGCTCGAATCAAAGCATCACAAGTCCATTGGGAGGGGCAAATGGGCAGATAGCTGCACCTCGATGACGGCGTGATGTATGCAGCGATCCCAATGTAATATACAAAGTGAATGCGTGATAGCTCACCTTCTGCTGTCGACATTCATTGCAAGCTCTTTTCACGGGTCTGCGCCTGCCATCGCGCCCGTTGTCATCACCATTGATGTCTGGTGACTCCAGGCTCGCTGGCGAGCTGTCGAAACCCGCCACGGAGGCGTTTCTTTTGTGGCTCTGCGTAGGACTGGCAAGCGCCGTGCCAGGTCCATCGCCTGGGCTGGCGGCAGATATAGAAGCCAGATTGAATTCGTCGCCAATTTCAAGGCCGATGAGGGTCTGAATTGGGATTGTCCAACTTGCGTGCGCCATCCGATATCGCAGGTCTGCGTCTGTTGCTAAGAGATAAGATAAGATCTCGTGGGCAAAGGAACAGAGGTCAACAGCTGTTTCCTTGCTCCAACTGAGGGGACGTATCTTGCCTTGATTGGCCAATGATCAATGACCTCACGTCGCAGCTTCTCTACCATCATTATCCACACCTGAACTGAACGAACGTATTCTGGATTGCCAACGTATTCTGGATTGCCAATGGCGAGCTCCGAAGAGAAGAGAGAGCTCTTGAAACGTCCATTGAAGAAGGCACCGACGTGTGACAAGGCGGTCGCGTCGCAAAGTAATGTCCATTTCACCCAACCACAGCCCCAAGATCAGCGCGGTGAGAACAACGTGAGTCATTTTTTTTAGCGAATGGAGAGCTAATGAGAGAAATACAGTAACCGTTTTCGACTCGAGCATCACTTTTGAACCATTTCTTGACTCGGTCGGGCTTGAGAATCTGAGGAAGAGGCAACAGATGGATGCGGAAGCAGAGACATCAGGCACCAAAGGATAGCATTCAATTGTATTCGACTCCTCGCTAGAAATCCATTTAATCTGGGTTGGCCGTGCTCTGATGGTACATGCTCATTACTTCATTTTACTCATCAATCGTGAAGACGTCAGGTCGTGCGTAACTCTTGCGCACCATCCCAAACTACCAACAAACCTGATCACAACGCTGCCGAAATAGCCTCACAAGCGCCAAGCAAAAGGGAGATTCAAAGCCGCCAGGGCCGCGATAGTGTATGGTAAACGTCGTCTCGTGTATCCTGAAATGTCGTAAAACGGGCTGCGCCGGCGAATAAATCTGATCGACCTGCGATGTCGACTTGGGTGTCGGTCGGAGCACCTCATATATCTCTTGCCAGGTTGGTATTGCTGGCCGGAAATCTGGAGTCACCTTGTGAGACGACATTTGCTCCAATACTGCGTCGAAGCTCAGCTCTCCGTCTTTCTCTACGTTCGTCCTCTTTCCGCTGTTTAGCATGCAATATCCTGTCTTGGACGGCCTTGACTCCAATGAGAGGGAAGTGGAACCGTAAACCCGGCCCTGAAGATCGGTGTAGTTTGCGGGACGCTCGAATCCTTGCTAGACTTGAATGGCTCGATTGCTTCACGATCCCTCGATTCTGCTTGCGGCGTTCAGAGATCCGCCGGATCAGAGACACTGGCCCCGTAATGACAACCCTCTCTTGTGGGAGACCTAAGGTATTGTTAATCATTCCTTCGTCAAGTGCACGCTCCTGCTGCTCCCCTCCTGGGCGAGCATGGTCGATGTCATCCCAGAAAGCCCGAGGCCGCCACATTGGATGCAGATTGTTGTCGAGGTCTTGGTCCGCCTTGAGGTTGCGAGCGTTCTTCAAGCTCAAATTGCGAGAAATAGAGCTCATAAAGGATTCTGACCGACGCCGCGATCCGCCAGGGCGCTTCACAGAGCTTATCCTGTCAACTCCGAGTTGGCGGTCCGTGTCCTCGTCGCCGGGGGTGGGCGGGATCACTTTAAATTGTGGTGGCTCCGGAGGTTGTCTAGGATTGCGCAAAGGAGATTCCACTTCCATTTCTGGCAGCTTCTGCCGCTGAACTTCATGAACAGCCCTTGATTCCGCAACCGAGAAGGGCTCAATCAACTGCAGGGAGTGATTGTTGTGAGCAAAGTAGTTGATCGCCTTTGCCTCGTTTATTTCAGGGGAAGCTGATTGAAAAGAGGGTTGTGAGAATGGCGTGTCAAATATTGAAGGCGGGCGAAGAGCTGCCCATTCCTGCGTTCCGGGCACCACCAAGCCAAGCGCACTCAAGTTTTTTTCTCCGTTTCCAGAGACGACAGTTAGGTTCATGGGAGCCACGGCCGGAGATCGGATGATCCCTGGTCCAGAAGATTTGCGATGTGGACGGCTGAGAACAGTTTCGTCTGGGTCATGAACCTGCTCTACGAGGTCCGAACCTCGCAAGCTGTTGAGGAGCCGTTCGGATTCCATTCTATCCAGAGTTTTACGCAGGTCTTTCTCAGCCTGTTTCCTTTGAACCTGAAGGTGCTCAGAAGTGATTGAATTGGCCCTGGAAGTAGCCCTGGAAGTAGGTGCAGACAGTGAGGAGCTCCGGGCCGGTATCACAGGTGCTTGAAGTTGATCCCTACCACGTTCAACGGATTCCGAAAATGCCCTTTTATGCTGCCATGATGATGGGGGTTTGTCCGGGCCTTTGTGAGAATGAGTACGCCCAGAACTATTTGACAGCGACTGCCGCTGGCTGCTGTGTGCGGACGAACTCAACGAAGAACTTCTCTCAGGAATCACTGCCACGCGGATCACTTCAGTCTTGGGAAGGACTGTACTTGAAGCCAAACTGTATGACCTGGAGACCTCCGAACCAAAGCTCCAGCGATTTTGATTGCTTAGCCGTGCCTTTTTGTGAACGAGGCGGTGCGGGGAGTCGGAATTGGAAAGCACCGAATTTCTGTTTGAGGCTGGCAGAGGTGAGCTGACAGAACGCAAAGATTCATGCTTGTTAACATGGCGCAACGTCGTCTTACGCCGGGGCAGAGGGGCCTGTTCCACGACATATGCTTCAACCGTTGATGTTGTCGAGATACCAGAGAAACGTCGTTTGTCTTCGATGCCCGAGTGTCGATCTTCAACTGACTCATCACCAATTGGCACAGAACTATTCCAGCCAATTATATCCGCAAACTTCTCGGTCGAAGCAGATGGGTCTTGGCTTTGCGCTTCCAACAGTCTTTCGCGCAGACTCTTGCCCCTCTTCAAGTCTTGTTGATCGAGGCTGTGGCGCACTTGATATGGTGATTCGATGCTTTCCGACGGGACAGCTGGAGCGGTCTCGAGATGGATGTGAACAAGCTCGCCTTTTGGGATCGGCTCTGGGCTGGAACTTGAGTTCTGCTGTTCTGCTCCTGGGTGAATCATTTCATCGCTTTCGCTGCCAACAAAGCTCGCTTTGCCGACGAAAGACTCTGGGGACCGACCAGCAAAGGGTGCCTCGCCATATAAATTGACCAAGCTCGAGCGAGGCAAGGTACTGTGTCGCAAGCGATGCGCCGCCGCACCGAACTTGTCAACGGAGCTCAACGGCCACTGGAAGCCGTACTCCTGGCGTTGCACATCGGTCTCGGAGTTGACATCAGAGGCGAGATCTTCCCGTGCGGTTGTAAATGATTCCGTCCGGGTGGAAGCCATGGACGAGTGGGCGCCCAAGTACGGGCGGACGAACGAGGCATTGTGTTCGCGTGGAGGGGTATTATCAGGTGTCGGTGGGCTATTCTGGTTAATGGGCGTCACCAAGCTTGATCTATAGACAGTTGCGTCAATTGTCGGGGCAATTTCCTCTGGAGCTGGTGTGCCACTCTCAATGTTCCCTGCAGGCGGCGTAGGAGGAAGCTGTGGCGATGTAGGCAAGACTGTCGAGACAGAGTGATAGGAGTGGTCTTCGGGATGATGGTCACCAACGGCTTGAGCAGATATGCGATAAAGCTTTCGGAGATTGGACGAAGCGTGTCTTGAACCGTCGCGATAAGGTAGAGATTTGGACGAGGACGGCGGTGATTGACTTGAAGGATCCCTGGGAGGGCCCATGATGGTATACTCGGTGGTCCTGCCCATTACAGCATCACTTCATGCCATCAATGTCATTCAGTGGTGCCTCCTCTTCATTGCGACAAATAACCATGGGAGAATATGAGCGTGGGGGACCGTTTCTGAAGACCACGAACGTGCCGAGTTGGCTCGGACGAAGGATTGAGAGCCCGAGTAAACGGTGTCAAGGTTTATGGGTCCGCAAAGCGCAGGAAAGGGTTGGATGAGTGACGCGACGTGTAACAGGCTCAAAAACCTTTCGTAGCTGGTTGCCCGCGCCGGAGGGATCGATCGCCGTCGGCCTCGGGGTGGGTCGAACCTTCAAACGACAGCCGACACTCGGGTATATCGACAGAGGGTTTCGCAATTGAGGTGTTTGAAGACGGGCCTAACGACTGGTGCAAGGCGACAAGGTCGGAGGTCCGCTGCTGAAGAGATGGCTGGGGTCTGTTGACAAGCGCCACGCGGTGATGGCTTCCGAGCTCACTTCCACGTCGCCTCGACCATGAAACCGAGACGACAGTTGACGGGCCGGCGGCGGCTTCTAGCCGTAAAGGCAGGACACTGATCAGAGAATATCAGGAAGCGAAATAGAGTGACGAATAGTGCAGTTCAACGACGACGTGAAGTGAGAGGCAGAACAGGGATTAAGGAGACCGGCTTGGGCGATTACCGAGACGCCAGCACAAGAGGCAACTCAGCCGGGTCGCGCCTCGACACGTTCCTCTCGCGACCATTCCACGCTCTTCTTTTCAGGTCGGCCTTCAGGAATGTAGCGTTGCTCTCTCAGTACAGATGCACGGTATCTGTCCCTATCACACTATGAAATGTCGACAAGCGGCCATGGCTGGGCTGTGTCGGCCAGCTCCCTTATTGACGAGCTCGTCAACACCTCAGGTCATCCTGACAGCTCTATCTAACTCGAGCCATCCTCCGCCAGTTCGAACAGAACACAATACCAGTTACCTCCGCCTTGGGTGAGCAAGGCCAAGTACGCTATTGGTGCTAGGTGGTCTGAATCGCATTCCTTCTCTCTTTGTCGCCACATTCCATTCCTTTGCTCAGCTCTCGGCTTCAGCCTCAGTAGGGGCCAAAGCAACAAAAGCCGAAGTCCTCCCATATTGTATCACGCACCATGTTTGGGGCGCTGGTTACGAGTACACACCCCGATGTCACATCATAAGCACATACCCATCGCCTTCTCATCGAAACATCTAGGTTGATTTTGTTGGTCTTTAGGAGTGTTGCCTTTAGTTGTGTTCTCGTCGAACCGGGTTTCCTAACATCGTCAGTTGCAGAGCTGTGAATGGAAACGATGTCCTCGCAAACAAGCGCGAAATTGGGGGACTATTTCTTTCCACTCATGCTCGTGTTACACCGGGCACTGGCATCACCCGTCCCTGAGATCTTCCCGCCTGAAGCCGACACTCTCTCCTTCATAGAACTAGCCCAGAAGGCCTTCCTCCGGATCCTGGAACTGGGCTTCATTCGAGGCATTGCGGTCTCACTCTTCATATTCTGCTGTCTGGTATGCCTCCTCATTTGCACACTTCGGGCGCTGGCGGTCTATCTCCACCATCACGATGCCAAATTGTGGGAGACGTACGAAGAGATTCACGCCTGCGACGATGGCGAGAAGGAAGCGCGAGAGGAAGCAATCTGCCGGCGACCGAGTATGGTCGACGAGTGCCGGCCACACCACCTTCAAGGCCAAAATCAAAGCCGCAATTCGAGGTATATCATGGCCAATCCTTCAACGCCAGTCACAAAGATCAACGTCCACGCCTCGCCAAGGCGAGCTGCAGTTGTTATGTCACCTTCCTCACCATCAAAGACGAGGGCCTCGACTCCCATTCGATCTCCTTCGACGCCACTGAGATCCGCCTTATCCAAATCTCCATCATTTTCAAATCGCCTTTCAAATGCCCCATCCTACCTTTTCAGTTCACGAAGGACAAGCATAAGTACAATATTAACGCCGAGTCCGAAATCCGTCCGATGGGCGGATCAAGTTCATGTCTCCATCACCTCCACCATCGAAATGAGCGTGCAGCGACGGCGGGGGGAAGGAATGCAAGCAGCTTCTGAGGCCGAGATGGACATTGCGTCAAGAACGATTGGAAATAGCAACCAGCGGTACTCTGATGTCTCAAATATCGTGTCCTCCCCAGTTTACCACGCCGGACCACTCCCCACCTATGAAGCACTTCCACCAAGCCCTGTTGTGCCATTCAGCGATGGACAAAGCGATTCTAGTAGGGGATCATTCATGCTACTAGAGGGAGATACGAGCTGAGCTACTTTTCTTGGGAACCTTCGGTAACAGGCCGCGGCTTTTCATTTCACACAAGAGCCTCTTATTGGCGCACCCTTGCACATCGAGAGCTCTCTATTCAGTCGCTGGACCCCTGTCCCTCGATTCTATTCTAAGATACGGGTTATGAGATCTTTTGGTGAAATCCAATACTTGTATAACTACTACTCTCGATCTCCGACCCGCTTCGAGTGGAGTGCATTGAACAATTCCTGGGGACCTAAGTGAACGTCTTGAAAGTGCACAGTAAAGGACGTGCAGGAGACTTTACAGTGGACGGCGTGCAATGACGCGGCTTCCTTACGTACGTCCTTCCAAACCCTGATCGTGTCCTGGTGTTTCTTCAAGCAGCTTCTTGTGCAGTAGCGATGCTAATCTTGTTTGAGGTAGTTTCTTACATCCACACGAGAGGGTCAGCCTCGGCCGAAGTGGCTCTCATCCATGTATCTTGATGTATTCCGTATGATTAGACACGGCATGTTTCCTTCTGACACAAACAGCCAGACTCGAGCGGAATCTGAGCGACCGACGAAGCCGGGGCAGACATCCGCATGGCCGGACCATTGAAGGATGTTTGTTTCGTGCGGAGGATGATGACATGAGGTGGGGTTAAGCAGCTGCTTGCCTCGACAACCGGCATCAAACGGGCGGATCGAGAAGCAGGGACTTGGGTTGGAAATGATACGACACTTGTGTGATGTGAAAAGAGATGTCAGAAAGCGACCAGGTTAAGTCGGGGTGCAGATATCGACTAGCCCTAAAAATAACCGCGCTTAAGCCTAGCCCCAAATGACGTCAACTCGGATCGAGGACCGTTGGCACCGAGTTGGTGGGTGATTAGTGGGCGGTTTGAAGGTGGTTAGGTAGATTCTAAGTGTCTTCATTGTCAACTGCAATTCTCTTTGCAAATCCAAATGAGCTGTGAGGTCGGGATAACTCAGCTCTTGTTAAGCGTGGCGAATCTACATCTTGCAATCTGCACCTCGATTGGATGGAGCCTCAACCATGCATCGAAGAGATGTGCTCAACAAGGGAATGGTTGTCGAGCTTCTGGCATCGATCCCGAAGTGTTTGTTGGAATGGCGAGCTTGAAGCTCTCACCCACTTTCGCAGACTTTGCGGTCATTCTCCAACCCGTCTTGCGTCTGCAGTCCTTTCCTCGAAAAGTATTGGATCCGACGAACGCTGATATCCCGTTCACAGCACCATGTTCTTTTTTCTCTTTGAGTAGGAGCTGTTCGAGCATTCATACACGCCACAGTCTTTCCGCAATTTCACCATCGATGGTCAGCGATGTCTCATCCTTTGATGAAGAAGCTGGTAAGTACTAGGTATAAGTATCTTCTCCCAAGGTCTCTTGCATTGTCTTCATCTTCCTGTGGCACGAGAAACCAGCAAACATTCGTTGTACACTTCTATCTCTTCCTTTCTCAGGCCCTTTCAAGTTCCATTCACCTGAACCACACGGAAGGTTTCGGAGCAACTTTGAAAATGCTTGCCGCACGCTCTTTGATCCTCGCGGCCTTCGCAGGCCTCGCTCTGGGTCTGCCCCATCCAGAGGCTGACGCTGAGAAGAGAGGCTACTACACCCCGACCTACCCTTACAGCTCTACCTATGCTACTTCCGTTTGTGAGTCTGCTTTTGCACTGAAAGATGGCTCCTGTGAAAGGAGGCGGTGTCGTGGTCCTGTCACATTCGGACGGGCTGATCGATAAGCAGATCCGGCGTATACCACTTATCCTACCACCACCTACTATCCTACCACCACGTACTACCCGACAACGACCTATTCCACGTACTACCCGACTCCGACGGTGACAGTCTACTCGACAATCACAGATTACGCTACCGTGACGGACTACGCCACTGTCACAGATTACTCGACCGTCACCGACTACTCTACCGTCACAGACTATTCTACCATTACGGACTACAGCACTGTGTACAGCACCCTCTACAGCACTCTCTACAGCACAGCCTACAGCACCGTGTATAGCACTGTCTACAGCACAGTCTATAGCACCGTCTATCCGTAAGTGTTCCTAGGAAAGCGTACCTCTTCCTCTGCCCTTTGTGCATATTGCGTCCCGAGGAGCGCAAACTGACTGTTTCTGAAGCACTTCGACATACTACACCAGCACTTATTACACCCCGGCCTACACATCTACATACAGTACCGTGTACCCCGTCTATACTTCGGCATACACCAGCAGCTACAGCAAGTACGGTGGGGGATGGTGAAAGCAGCGTGGAAGCCGCACAGCTAGCCGCAGAACGGCGGATGAACTCGGAGAATGTTGGCTCTATTATCATGATTGAGAGAAGGAAGTAATACTCGAAACCATCACATTCCTTGGATGTTTCCGAAAAGCACTGACATTGTGCATTGTTGACTGCAATGTCGAATAACATGGGCAATGGCTGACGCCAGGAGGACAAGGTAGGTCTTCCTCGAAGACAGCAGACACGCACCCTAGCTAGATACGATCCTTATGATGAATGAATATAACACAATCTTGTGGTGAAGAGGTTTTGGCCGCTTCCGCGTCTTCGTCGACGCAATTCCCGTTAAATGCTAAAGGCAGATCGCGTAGCTTGACAAATACACCGCATCGTCGGGCACGCACAATATTAGAGTGGGAAACCACCGGGCGACACGGAGGATCTCTAGCCCAAATTAATCACATCATCTTCGCCATCAAAGGAGACACGCTCTCCCTTTGGTCATCTGCCGTTTCGGCCACTTCTGCCTGTCCCGGTTCTGCTCGTCTGCGGGGATACCGCATACTCCTTGTATCCATCATCCCACTCCTGGACCCGTCTCCTCGAGCTGCTGCGATCTTGAAAATCAGACTGTCGTCTGGTGCTCGTAGCTCGTCTGCTGGGCTTGCTTTGGTCCTTCCCGTATCTCAATCTCTCGATTTCCCTTCGGCTAGCTCCGCCATTGTTCACCTTGTCGCTCCAGATCAAATGCTTCGGTTTGCCCGGGTAGACCTCCTTGCGGACTTTCCGCTTGCGGTTGAAGTAAGTGAGTGAGATGTAGAAGCCATGGATATGAGAGGGGATAACGGCCAGGATGAACATGACACAGTTAAAGATGAAGTCCTCGTTCGGGCCGGTGATCATCATAACGGCGAGGGGAGGAAAGAGGATGTTGAGCGTTGCTATGATGAGGCGCTTGAAGAGTGGTATCCTCATTTTGGCGTGGGAGGATACTGCTGCCTGAGAGTGTTTTCAGCAACACACATTCGAGCCTCGACCCTGTACCGCTCCAGAAGAAACTCGGGCACACTCAGACGGCGCCGACCAGCTCAACTGATGGCAACGCTGGTGATTGTGGCAAAGCTTCCAAGCTTGCCGTGATGAATGCAGTAGAAGCTAGCAGCTGATGGTCAAATCAACCACTGCACTTTTTGGATAAAGGAATGAGTATGCCGTCCGGGCAGCTGCCTCATCATATGTATTTTCTCCTTAC
Organism: Phialophora tarda; assembly: GCA_016109495.1. Classification (NCBI taxonomy): domain Eukaryota; kingdom Fungi; phylum Ascomycota; class Eurotiomycetes; order Chaetothyriales; family Herpotrichiellaceae; genus Phialophora; species Phialophora tarda. Next base: position 2,054,862 of record JADWPL010000003.1, on the reverse strand, counting down.
CCTTCAGATTGTGGCGGTGCACATGCTTCATCTTACCTTTCACGCAGGGACTTTACAGCTGCTTGCCCTGCCAGGAAAATAATTCTCGGGGAGTATGCACGTTCTGCAAGAAAAACATGGCAAATCGAGCCGTTGGGCGTCGTGATCACCAGATTCAACGAAGTCGGGGGTCAGCCTAGGGGTCCTTGACGTCATTATTTCTAGATGAAGCTTGATACTGGCCAATCAGCGGCTGGCCTGCAGCCACAGATGTGGCGCCAGGAAGAGAGATCTGCTCAGCACGACTGTCCATCACAACAGAGCGTGCACTGCAGCGGAATTGACAGAGATTGGGAGATCGACAAAGCAATGGAGGACCTTGTACACCGCCTGATTTGGCATACCGAGCAAGACGGCGTGGACGGGTACTCACTCTCTCGTGCTGGCGCCGTAATACCTTGAGGATATGGTCTTTTTGTACATTGGGAATGTGCTCTACGCGGAGAGCTTTTGCAGCATTTATCGGCTGCCACTCACGAGCAAGATCGCGCTTCCAAGCTGCCGCCGGAGGTCCTCGTTATTCACATCATGCGTGTCCTCCACTTCCCCCCACATGTCCGTCTGCCATCTCACCTCGAGACTTGTCGCTTCGGCAGCCTCGTGAATACCAAACCGCGGCTCACTGCTGTTTCCTTGCATGTCCCGAAACTCTTCGCTCCATTCGATCAACAACCGAGCGCCGACTAGCAGGCTCTTTCCTGCTAGGACCGCCCGTTCTAGAGCCGCCAACTCGTATGCAGGAAGCCCGGCGATCCAACCCTTGATCACACTCCTCGTGGACTCATCCTGCTTGGTTGGCATGATGGTGTTTTCATCCAACACGGGCTTGAGGTCCACACCGGGCCAGACTGAAGTACTCAGGTAGCTTATGATCGGTTTTGCCGTCTTGATTTGGACCTCTCTTAATGACTCTGGTCGATCGGTCTGCATTTCCAAAGATGATGTTGATTTCGTTGCAGGTGCCCAGCACAACAAGGTGTCCGTGTCCAGGTACCGCAACATCGTCGTAATGATCTCCTCTCGTACCCTAAGCTGGCTCCGTGCCTCTTCTTCGATGATGTCTTGCGCCCGCGCAGCTATTGAAGTCATAGGTATGTTATGGTTCTTCAACGCCTGTTGCGCAGACTCGAGCATGTCCCATTCAATGGCGATAGCATGTGCAAGGTGCGGCTTCGACCGAGGGATAGTGAGGATTGACTTCGAGGGCGTCCTGACTGGTCTCTTGTCTAGTAGGACGTGATATCCCTCTGGAACCTCCGTGACGTGCACGTCCTTCCAGAATCTTTTCTGCAATGGCTTTGATTTGCTCCCTGGTTGGCTTGCCGCGCGCAGCTCTTTCCCTTGTTTGAGCATTTCTGCTTTCCGCCGTCTCTCTTCAACGCGATCTCCATATTGTGGGGACGTCGGGACGGGCGCGCTTGGAGGTGGTCCGGTGGCCGTGATGGGGAGAGCAGTGGCGCATCGTGAGGTCGTCGAGGATATCGATCGGACTGCAGGGGCTGCCAACTTTCCACGCGATACTTGGGATTTCAATAACAGAGCAGCTATCGATACTGCTCTGCTAGATGGCGGGCGCATCTTGAGTCTGTAGTGTAGCAGGGGACAGCGGGTTGAAAGCAATGGAACTCTTCGGTCATGAAAAGGTGTTTCGGAGTTAACTATGCCGAGACGAATATCTCCGGCCGCTATTCAATGGATTTTCGACACGAACCAGCTCTACACCACTCTCTGTTTCCTTTTCCGAACATGGCAACAGCACTACACAGGTGTCGCCTAGAGGCCTAGCAATCGAAGCCAAACGAGGCACCAGTCATGCCAGATCTCAGACGTTGCGCATGCTGAAGAGCTTCTTGACAAAGTAGGCATCAAGATCTAGAATCCAGAACGGGTAGATGTTGCTGGGCCAATGATGTTCCCGGAGAGGGCGTATCGCGCCCTTCGAGATTATCCTTGTCAAGGCTGACCAACTCAAGGGTCCATGGTGGTTTGAAAGGTCATTGATATTGTGTCTGATGTCGTTGATACAAGAAGGGGGTTCAGGTGTTGGTCCCAAAGCGTGTGCATGGTTTTCCTTTCCTCCTGTATCCATCAAATATTCAGAGATATTATTGAATTTAGTGAGGAATCGAACGCCGGCCCGAATGGCTTCCCGGTCCATCAACATCATCGACGTGCCATCCGACGTTGGCTCGGTCTATGCAGGCAAGTCTCGAGCGCCAGCGGCATTCAAAACAGCTGGCCTCCAGCACAAACTTGGAGCCGCAGGCTGGCAAACCACAGCATCCACCGCATTACCACAGGGGCCAGTGGGATGGACGTCTAGCACGCGTCAGCCTAACGGAGCGCGCAATGAAGCAGAGACTGTAAAGGCTTGTAAACAGGTTCGAGAAGCTGTCGGAAATGCTCTCGCGGCCAGCGAAACCAGAAGCGGACACCGGCCACCATTCCAGCTGATTATCGCTGGCGAATGTCTGTACTGTCCGGCCATACTGTCGGCCTACTGGAACCATTTCAGAGGAACGATGAACCGCATTGGTATCGTCTACATTGACGCTGACTGCGACTTGTATACGCCAACCGAGCCCAGCTCATCCGGAAATATCGCCGGGATGACACTTACGCATCTGACCCTGCGTGAGGGTGCATTAGAAAGCATGAAAGTGTTTTGTCGACCCGACGGCGCTGGCGTCGCGGACAACAGCAACATCCTTCTCTTTGGCTTGAACCTTGATTCACCTGCCAACAAGCGAGAGCACCTGGGTTTCCTGCTCGACCATGGCTTCCGTGTCACTACCTCTCAGTCCGTTCAGAGGGACCCAATCAAAGAGGCAAAGGCAGCACGGGAATGGATGGAAGAGAATGTCGACTACATCTTTGTCCACTTAGATGTGGACGTGATAGACCCTGGGCTATATCCTTTGGGTAATGTACCAAACTGGACCCGTCTGAGTTTCGAGGCCACCATGGCGGCATTTAAAACATTTTTGGGAAGTGACAAAGTTGTTGGCCTCAGTATTGCAGAGGTAAATCCTGATCATGATCCTGAACTGCAGATGACGAGCCAACTCGTCGACAATATCGTTGACGGTCTCAGAGGATGGCGAGCATCCGGCGGCTTTGCGGACTGAGCCCTGGTTAAGCTGAGCGAGGTGGGAAGCCAGAAATTGCATGGACGCAAAGCTGCCGAATGTTGAATATCCATCGCCGCACACGTCAAGAGAATGAAGTAGTGAATATAAATCCGTATGGCGTGCGTAGCTGCAGTCTGACATTCTCGCTAAGCATCGCAACTCTATGGCAGTGCCATGCAAAATAATCATGAGATTTCGCCGGCGCCACCGGGGGTTGCGACCAGCCTTGTCAGGCGTCCTGCTAAACCCATGGCCCCCTTCCCCTTCCCCAGAATAGCTCTGACATGAAACCTAGGCCAATTGCGACCCCCGGAGTCGCCACCAGTTCGAGTGACTACCGTCAACCTGATCTCTGACCAGCCTGGGAATCTAGACAGTATCACAGTAACCGAGTCATGAGGAATGGAGCCATCGCCAACACATTGTGATGAGAGTTCGTCGCGGGTTCAACGCCAGAGAATTGCTCTCGTCCTTCACCTCGGAATCACGGACATATCAGTATCAGCCTCTCCCATCACCAAGATCCATTCGCTTGCTCGAAGTTCATCCTGCATCTCCCTCCCCTGATAGTGGCGGGAAGATCGCAATCTCTTTGAGCACACACTCTGTCGACGACGCTCCTCCATTTCAAGCACTGTCTTACACATGGGGTTACCCGCTCATTCCCGAGTCGAGGCCGTCGAGGAGCAGCACCTGGCGTCGTCTAGCATTTCTTCAACGCGTGCAGGCTCGAACTTTGCTAGAGAATGACAGCCGAGCTGGATCCGGTACCAGTAGCAGTGCGCCTTTGTCGCCTGTCTCATCATCCGCAAGTCTATCGTCGCTGCTGCGTATGAAACTCACGCAGAACTTGCCATGCTTTCCCGTCAAGTGCGATGGGAGGAATCTCCGGGTTACTGCAAATCTGCACGATGCGCTCGCCATGCTAGCGCGCACCCATCAACAATCGCACGCCGAGTTTCCGAGGAAGAGGGACTTCTATTGGGTCGATGCGCTGTGAGTGGCCCTCGTCTTCGCATATATCTGGCGGTGCATGTGCCCAACTCCCCGTTCCTGCACGTGTGGACGCAATCCATATAGGTCTCCCATGGATGACTGGGCAAAATTGGCGACATCAGTTGTCAGAGCGAATGCGGCGCTATCGGAGAGTCGTCTATTGCAAGGCGCTTCTAGAAGCATTTGTGGCCATCCAGCGGACAGCTGTCTTCCGCCTTTGGTGCAAAGTAGCCCATTGCCCATGGCGGCGGCTTCCACCATATGAGTTGCCCTCATATGAGACCATCAGCACCCTGTCATCCTTGGACAATCCTCCAAGCTCCTACCTCTGGTTGCCTAGGACTCAGTGCCATCTATGTCCATGCTGACTGACGCATTTCGCAGGTGTATTGATCAATCATCCCTTTCAGAGAGGAACACACAAGTTTCGTTGATGTCGGACATCTTTCGGGCCGCCCAAGGAGTCACTGTATGGCTTGGAGAAGAAGATGAGTTCTTGCCAGACGCCTTCACCGTGATTGAGAGGATTGCGAGCATCCCTAGAGCGAAGTGGGCGAGTATGCCTTACACAGGCTTCTTTGACCCTGAAGGATCTTGCTATCGCGGTGTCGGCGTCGAGCCGTTGACTCACCACAACTGGCTGGGATTCGTTGCGTTCACGAATCGGCCCTGGTTCAGCCGATCCTGGGTGGTCCAGGAACTAGCACTGGCGCAGAAGGTAAGAGTTGTCTGCGGCACTCGAGTCTTGCCTTGGGAAAAGCTGGCGAGAACGATCGAGTTCATACGCGCAACAAGGTGGTACCACCATCTCTCGACCGACAAAATGCGACATCTCCGTGAGTTAAATCGACGGCCGGGGGCGTACAAGAAATTGCTGGCCAGCAATACCAAGTTTGGCTTGGAGCCCGTCTATCTGAACAGCACACGGAGTGCCCTCCAGGCATACGAGAAAGGAGGGGACAAAGGAGCGCCTTCGCTGAGGCTGCTGGTTGATACGCATCGTCATACCAATGCAACCGATCCCAGGGATAAAGTATATGCATTTCTCGGCCTGGCGAGTAGGACGTCTTCGTCAACAAACCAAATCGAGCCCAACTATGAGACGTCGACTCGACAGGTCTACATCGACGCTGCCTGCTCTTTGCTCCGAACCTATCGAAACCTGTATCTCCTGTCACACGTGCAAGATCGCTCCCTGACAAAGATCAAAGGCTTGCCATCCTGGGTCCCAGATTACTCGGTCCCGCTCTTACCATACCCTCTCGACTTCCGGGGCAACTGCCACTGGTCCGCTTGTGGGAACATGAAGTGGATGCCACCTGAGGACGTGACGATGCTGGACCGTGGCCTCTTGCCAGTCCAGGGGTTTCACATTGACACTGTTGCTGAAACAGCCATCATGCCACACGAAGCCACCGATGCAGGAGAGCCATGGGCCAGCATTGTGAATATGGTGTCGCATCTACCAAGTCCATATCCGCTTCCTTCAATCAAAGGCGTTCCGATATCACGGATCGATGTGCTCTGGCGGACGCTGACAACAAACACATATGCTCGTCAACATCCCGCTCCTCCTGAATGTGGCCCTCTGTTCTTCGACTACATCCTCAACCTGCAAATTCGACATCGTCTGCGGCCATGGTCTTCTGAAGATTCAGAGTTTCAACCGCACTCGACTCCACTCTCAGTGCTCACCAACCCGGACTGGCGCAGTCTGATAGAGTCGGAGCCGGGTGACTCGCCGTACAGTATCTCCTTCTACCGAAGGCGTCTGACGGCATTGGTGGAGAATATGCTGTCCTCGAATTCGTACACCCCAATTGATCTCGCGCAATTGCACTATGACATCGAGAACGGCTCGGGTAGAATGCGGCGCGTGTTTCGAACAAGTGGGATGATGCTCCTCGGTACCGGGCCGAGAGCTCTCCGCGTAGGTGACGAGGTCTGGATCCTCGGTGGTGGAAAGGTGCCATACATTCTTCAGCCGGTCAAGGAAGTGGAGGGAAGTGGGACGAGGCATGGGAGGCAACATCGTCTCGTGGGGGAGGCATATGTACATGGATTGATGCATGGTGACCCGTATCGATTCGGGCGGGACTTGGAGTCGACGGTGTTGATATGATCCTCGTTATAATCTCGGTGCCAGTTCCAGAGCCTGGGATATTTACGAGATGGCGCCTGTGTACAGGATATTTCGAGTCATGCATGTACCAACAAGTTTGTCAGTTGGACTCTTCTAAACGTGTACATAACTAAGAATCCGCTAGTCAGTATGAAGTTTGTCCACTGTGCAACTTTGGTCATAGAAGGGCAAATTGAGACATCAGATATGGTTGAGAAGTTGGTTGGCTGGTTGTTTTTAGGCATTGCGTCCGGGAGGCCAGGGTTGAAGAATGACCTCCGACCACTGGAACGGAACGCTAAGCTGGCCCCAGCTGCCTCGTCATATAACAGAGGATGAAAGGGGGGAGGGTAACACTCACCAGATGGCAGCATGGGACAACCCAAGACGGTCGTCGAGATTTCCACTGTAGACCTCCCACTCGAAAGACCAGCGACGCGAACCTCAACTCTCCCCTACTTTCCTCCTCTGTTTCCTCATCTCTTCCACCTTCATCTTATCCTCATTGAACCTCTTGACCATGTCCTCCTGCATCGACTTCCTCCGTTCTCTCGTCTGGAAGCGATAGAAGTCCTCGAATCCTTTGGATTTCTCCTTCTGCCGCTCCGCGACTTCCTTCGCCTCATCCATGCGCACGCTGCCCCTCGAACCGCGCGTGACGGTCACAAAGCCGTCTTCATCTGGCTCGGCGCGTTTCCGTGCGCTCTCGCGGGAGCGCACCTCCTCGAGAGCCGAGTATGCGGTCATGTATGCGTTGACCGATCTGAGGAGATCTCTTCGCGATGGGAATTGCTGCTGTTTGTGGCGTTCGTATCGTGCTAGACCCAGGGATGTGGCATCGAGGCCGGCGTCCCACAAGATCGGTGTGCCTTGTTTTGCGGCCCGGCGGGCGGCTTTCAAGCTCAGCTCCATGCTCGGTCGATCCACGAAGAAGACGACAGCTGCAGCACCGCTCTCGTGGATCTCCGTATCGAATACCTTCGGCAGGGAACATTTGTCCAGTCCTGCCTCGATTTCTTCCACCGTCATTCTCTTCCGCTTGCGACTTTTTGCGGCTGGCGTGTGACCCTTCCCCAACGTGGTATCCGAGAAGTGGACCCTCTCTATTCGTCCTCCGTCCAGTTTCGCGGTGAACAGATCTTTCAGTAAAGGCTCGGTCGTGGAGACGGGGATGTTAACGAGGAACAAAGATCGCGGTGCCTCTTCCTCGGGTACTTTGGGGTCGTGCGGCTTCATGTAGAGGTAGTGCGTTGTTTCTCGGGGAAAGGCGTCGGTGTTTGGTAGACGGAGGGGTAGGGCGACGAAGCCGCCTACTTCGCGAGGTGGTTTACCCATTGTAAAATTGGTGGGTGTTGGAAGAAGAGGTACGACGGACTGAACGCAGCGGATGCAGCCAGAAAAAAGTCCATGTTGGAGGTGGCCGCCAGTGCGGGGATCACGAAGCCTTGAATGACGATCCATTTAATATGACCGTCATGTCGTGTCACAACAAGGCTGGAAATACCTGCTAGGTAACCACCATGATTTAGGGCATCGCAGCATTTCCGCTGTGTAAACTCCCGTTTGATATTGAAGGAGTTCTCGAAAGTTCGGGTCTCGATTGGTCCAGCTGCTCGCTTTGCAGGACATGAAGCCACTTCGCGGGGATGTGATTGGAAGATGTACTGTAAAAGAGGAAGTGAAGTTTCGTCAGTAGAAGCAAGGCAAAGAAAACCGCTTCGGTGGACAAGTTGTAGAGGTAGGATATAGGTCTCCAGTTTGCTAAAGGGCCATTGTCTTTATATTGGTCCTGACGCACTCTAGCCCATCAGTGCTCTCAATCACCCATCCTCTCCCACCCATGTGGTTACTCTCAGCCTCGCTGGAGGGCGTGTCTGATGCCAACTCAACAGCCCTCGTTGCGTGAGACCGCCGCCATCTTGAGGTCGTCGAGGGGATATCATATCATACAACACATTATCGAATAAAGTTTATCATAGCTGTTGTCATCCTGGGGACCAGACAGACTGATTCGTTCCTGATCCCCAGTGTTTGTTGCCTCCTTCCATGAGGTTGGTTCTGATCCATTCTCCGAGATATTTGACAACCCCGCGAAATTTGCGGAGGCGTCAGCTCGCATCTACCCCTCTGTCCTTATCTCTTTCTCTCTCTCTGGCAGCACCATCCTCGCTCTTGCTGGGTAACGGGTATGGACTGAAATCGCGACTGCTAGTGGAAAAGCTTGATTGCACTGGAGGATGCTTCTCACCGTTGCTAGGCTTGGTCTGTTGCGGGGGAAAATCGTGATTGTTCGGTACTGGCGTGTTCATCGAACTCGGTTCAGTTGAGACAGGACTGACAATTTCGTTCATAATTCCATCACTCTCAAGCGTTACGGAGTTCAAGCCATGCAAGCCGCCCTCAATATCCCTAACCAGGCGCACAAACTCTTCTGGCACAAGTCCGCTTTCCCCTGTCCGAGGGTCTTCCGCCACCAGCCAGCCCTGACCGTGTCGATAAGACACTAAGATTATCTGCCCTTCTTTGAGCGGTAACTCATTTTGGTGCTCGCTCTCGAAATCAAACAGTGCAACAGCCTTGCCGTGCATTTCCTCATCGGGGCTGGCAATGGTGAATGAGTAGTCCTTGGAAAACCGTGCATCATCATCAGCGTCTGAAGATTCATCTTCCGACACATGCTCTTCCGGAGCGTATGGAGATGGATTCCGTTGTAATGGTTTGGCGAAATTCGAATCGCGATGTTGTGGTCCACGTGGGAAGCGCAGCGCATTGTTGTTGAGTGTCTCGACGGCTTCCCCAGGCCCATCTTCGGGATGAATGGAGCTACCGACCACGAATCCGCGATTGGGACCTGCTGCGCCGGGGGATCTCCCGCGCTCGTTGGATTTCCGCTTTTTATGTCGGCTGGTAGTTACAATGGGAGACTGGATATCCTCGTCTTCGCTATAAGGCGGCCCATCGTCTTTGAAGCTCATTGCAGGTAACCGGTCCCTACTGAACCCACCAAAGTTCGTTTCTGTGATCCATGGAAGAGGTGCAGACCACGGTCCTCTTGAATCCTCCCATGTCGATACTGCAGGATCTGACAATCTCCTTGACTCGCTTGCCGGCGTTGACAGACCCGATGAGTTGGGAGGAGGCCCGTAGTGGAGAGGATGTGTGGTAAAGTATGCAAAGTCTCGCACAACAGTATAAGGTAGACTCGAGTGGAAGGCCGGAAATACATGCGACGCCGGCCGAGACTGGGGCTGATGTGAGGCCTTGGAGTTCGTGGAGAAGGACGACATCCGTCTGTCAGCATATGATGTTGGTCTTTGTGCACTCGTCCGTCGCGGAGTCGGGGTAGTGGTGATCAGAGGAGGGAGCTGAGGAGGAGAGGTGGTTTGCGCTGCCAAAGGAGGAGACATCGTGGGAGGTGAGGCTGTGATTGTGGCCATGCTGACCAGAGGAGAGGTAGACCCGTTGCCAGATGTCGATGGCAAGAAGGAAGAAGCCCGAGCAAAAAGAATAGAAGAACTGAATTCGGCGGTCGAGGCGCGTCTACTGCCACGACGGCAGCGCGAGGGGCTTCGAAAGGCGGGCGGCTAATTGAGTGTCAAAAGTACCAATGGCGGCGGTGAATCTGGATGATCGGACAACAGCGCGCGCTTATGAGGAAAGAAGGTAGAATGAAAGGATGGAAGTCGCAGACTCGTGAAGAAGCTAGCTGCAGGCGCTGAAGATGATGTTGATTAGGAATTGTAGAGAGAAGAACGAGAACGGTTCTCCCAGACGAGGAATTAGGCGAGGCGAGAAAGGCGAGACTGCAAGAAATACGCCAGATCTAAATATAGACCCATGTCCCCAGAGGGAAGATTAGAAGAGCACCCAAGTCATGCAATGGCGCGTTGTCTCTAGATGGTCAGCGCAGCTCAAGGGACGGCGGGATGAACAGAGGGTGGCGAGCTACGCAGTGAATAGGGAGTCACCCGAATTGATGGAATTCATCGAGTCAAGCCGGTTGCTGTGGGAAGCCACCATGGATTGGAAGTCGAATTGGTAGAGTAGCCCACCGGTTAAGGCTGGCTGTCTGAGTCCAACCACAGGCTGCTGACGGCTCCCCACAAGTGTTTCAGGTGGCCGAGTCAGGCATAGGGAAAGAACGAGTTTCACATTCCATGGACTTGGTTAGCTCGCGTATCGGGACGAATTTCACGCACCACCGACATCGACTTTCCGCAAGCCATCAGCAGGGTCAACTGAGGTCTAAGAGCCAGCTCCGTTGACGAAGCACAGCACATCTCTCTTGTGGCCATCAAGTGCCGAGTTCGACATCAAAACAGCAACACAACGTCGAGCACAGCTCACTAGACGATCGAAGCAACATCGTTCTCAGATTTCAGATGCGCCAGTCTCCAATCTTCTAGAACATTATTGATGGCAAGTCACTTCTCACTCACTGCATGATCTGTCGCTTTCGTAACATGATGATTACCATATTGGAGCTGTCCTAGTTCACGCTGCGGACATCCACAATACGCAACTTAAACATCTGAACTCCCTCGTCTTCAGTTCATCTTCTGCGACTTGAACAACCCCGAGATGTCGCACTGACAAACACGAACAGCAACGAATATGATCACCTTATCGCAATAACAACGTCCATTCACCATGTCTGTCGATCCTCGGCGTGCCCGCCTCCAGGCACGCACACAGACCCCTCAACCCGCCGCATCAATATCGCAACCTCCTTCCGCTCCTGCCGTAGCTTCAACGCCCGTGCCAGTTGAACCGCCAGTACAGCCAGGGCCGACAACATCGCCATTCCTTGACGGCAATGTCGACTCGCCCCCGAGAACTTCTACAACAGTAACAGCATCAGCACCCGCTCCCTCCGAAGCCCCTTCCTCCGCCGAGGACGTCCCCTTCAAATTAAAATTCTGCACCGTCTGCGCCTCGAACAACAACCGCTCCATGGAAGCACACCTCCGTCTCTCCACGTCCTCCCACGCCTACCCAGTAATATCCTTCGGCACGGGATCCTACGTCCGCCTCCCGGGGCCTAGCATTTCGCAGCCGCAGGTGTATAACTTCAACACGACTAGTTATACAAAGATGTACGAGGAACTTAATGCGCAGGATGCGCGGCTCTATAGGAACAACGGCATCTTAAACATGTTGGATCGGAATCGGAAGATCAAATGGGGCCCGGAGCGGTTTCATGATTGGATCGTCGGAAATCCGAGGATGGAAGCCCTCAATCGCGGCGACAAAGGGGCCATGGGCGCCGAAGGCGGTGTGGTGGATGTGATTTTCACATGCGAGGAACGATGCTGGGATGCTGTGGTGGACAACCTCCTGGATCGCGGGGCTCCCTTAAACCGGCCGGTGCATGTATTCAACATCGACATCAAAGACAATCACGAGGAAGCGCTAGTGGGAGGGGCGGCGATTTTGGAGTTGGCAGACAGCCTGAATGAGGCAGCGATCCAGGAGCGGAAGATTGGCGGTGCCCAAGGTTGGGAGAATGGTACGGGAGCTGCAAGAATGAGCTTCGATGAGAAGGTACCCGAGATTCTGGCTAGGTGGCAAGAGCGGTGGCCAAACATGCCGGCTTCGTGGACGCTGTCGTGGTTTTAAGGCGAAACGCAGCCCCAGTCAGAACTGATGAGGGACGATTGTTGCTCGAATTAGCGACGGCGCTGGCGGAGTTGAACATGACTGGTGGCAATAGGATATCTCGGTTCGATTGCTCTAATGCACATCTATATCGTGTCCTTGACTCGATCGGATTCTACAATTTGCTCCCCTTGTCAATGCCCTTCTCCCTCCTCTCCTTCAGAACCTCTTTTCTCAACCCAACCTCTACATCTCTTGGGCCCTCCTTGTTAAACTTCACAAGGACAACATACTCCTCATCACCCTTCAGTCCGCTGCCTTTCAACTCCGGGCCGGGTTTGTCCAACGCCAGAACTGACCGTCCGTCCTCGCCGAAGCTCGTCCCGATTGGACTGATGAACTTGTCCTTCCATGGCACAGGATGGCCCTCGGTTTCAATCCTCTTCTTCAGGACCTCCCTTTTCCTGAGCACGTCCTCCTTGCCATCACCCGGCCCATCCAATATTTCAGACACGAGATACAACAGCAGAAATTGCGGCGGAAACAGGATGATCTGCCCACTGCGCGCCATACTCAACCAATCCCTCGCCTTCCTCCACTCCGGCGCCATCGTCTCAATCCGGTCCGCCGTCGCATGAACGCTCGGATTCCCTTGCTCAGACGGGTCCACAAAGTATATGTACATCTGGGTCGTGAACCTGTTGGGCACGTTGGGCGGAGTCACCCAGTGCGTGAACGGTAGCAGACGATCTGTGTCCAGCACGGCATTCGGCCCGGAAATTTGGGCAAGCCATTCCTTGAATTGTAGCTTGTTGCTGTGCACGGCTTGTCTGCCGGCCTTTCGCGTCTCGCGTGAGATCCGCAGGAGGGATTTCGCCGAGCTGGACGAGCGAGCAAGGAGGATGCCCGTTTCCTCGAAGAGTTCGCGGATGGCGCCGGTGCGGTAGACGAGCGACTCTACATGTCGGTTCACATCCTTCGGATCGGAGGGGACTTCACCATCAGAGGCCTCGAGGTTTCCGCCGGGGAAAACGTGCGCCGAGGGGAACGCGCTGGAGGTTTGGACGCGGTGAAGAAGCAGGATTTCGTTGGACGGCGAGACTAGGACTATGCTGGCGGAGGGGGAGGCAGGAGCGGGAGCTTTATGTTCCGAGTAGCCACGCACTTCGAACTTGGGTTTGGAGGAGGGTTTGGACATGGCGAGGATTGTAGGCCTGGCGGGATTAAAGAGTGACCGGTGGGTGCGGGCGTGGAGCCGGGTAGGAGATTTAGGCAAGGGGTCTGGTCTGGACCAGAGCAGTTGGCTGAATCGTCTAGTTGATGAGGAAGGTCTATAGTTATGTTTCTGCGTACGTGAATTTGTTATCGAGACGTGGGCGACCGAACTTAAGCCTCTGTCTCCGACAGGGGAAGGAAAGAAAGATGGGAACGAGGCGGGCGATGACCTATATGGGGATATTGAGGACAATATAAGCATCGAGATATTCCTAGACGGGAAACAGCGAGAGTGACCGAGGCTGAATAAAGAGAGCGACTGGTGGTAAGAGAGAGGGATGGAGCAGCATTCGCTCGTTCGGTTGTAAGATGTTGGTCGAGCAAGCAGAATCTCCACACGCCGTGGGGAGGCGCGAGCGGGCCGAGGTCCATCCATTTCATCGCGAATCGTGAGAAAGATGTTTGAGTTCTATGCACAGAGTATCGAGACATTTGTTCAGAAGACAATCATCCAATTCGTACGCCTCATCAACCACTGGTATCGAACTCCCGCTGTCTTCGACGCCCTCTCGCCATCGAAACGCCCATGTCGGTGATGACCTGACACTTTAGAATTATTGGCACCAAGCCTAATGGTGCGATGCCAAACGCCTCCGCTCAAGAGTAGAGCTTCTTCTCGAAGCTGTCCAGGCCATGGACGTTGCCCTCTGCTTGAGCACTGACAGTCCGGAGCTCAAATCGCACCTTGCCGCTGTTTACCTCGTCCCGAAGCTCAACTAGGCTCTTGACGCCGATGTCTTGCATAGAATGTTGGAGACCGGCTAACAGGTAAGGTACGAATTTGGTGACAGAGCCGCGATCCAGAACAGATCCGGAAACACCCTGAGCGACCAGCAGTCGGTCACCTTCCGAGAAGTACCGCGCTGTTCCTGCATTGGCCTTGGAGTTTTTGACTCCGCCGCCGGCTTTCTTGTCCTCCATTGCATCGATGCTGCCCATCCCACGATAAGCCTTGACAAGCTTACCTTCGCGGTTGATGTATGATTGACCTGGAGACTCAGTGGTACCGGCTAGGAGACCACCCATCATGACCGTGGCGGCACCCATTGCAATTCCCTTGACGATGTGCCCAACATTCTGGATGCCACCGTCGGCGATGCAAGGGACGCCGAACTTTGCAGCAAATGATGCCACAGCATGCACAGCAGTAGCCTGAGGACGACCCACAGCCATGACCTCTTGTGTGATGCAAGCGCTGCCGCTACCCATGCCAATTCTCAGGCCATCGGCGCCAGCAGCAATCAGGTTGGCAGCTTGTTCCCGTGTCACCACATTTCCAGCGATGACATCGAGCTGTGGGTACTTCTCTTTGATGTATTTGACCATGTCGATCTGGTACATGCTGTTTCCTTGGCTGCTATCCAGAATTACAATGTCCAAGCCCGCATCCACCAGCTTCTGCAGTCGATTCCTGTCGTCTGGCCTGGTACCAATCGCGGCAGCTGCAATAAGCTGTTTGGAATGTGGCAATTTAGAAGCTAGGGGGAAGTTGAGGTTCTTGAGAAGATCCGAGCGTGAGAGAAGAGAAACCAGGTTGCCCTCCGAGTCGACGATGGGCAATTTGCCCTTTCTGGACTTTCGGAGGACGTCGTTAGCCTCTGCGAGGGTAGTGCCAGATGGTGCCGTGATCAAGTCTTTCGACATGACCTCGGTGACCAAGTCCTCTGAATTTGGGTGGAACTGTATGTCTCTTGTGGTAATGATACCAATCAGCTTGGAGTGAAGCTGGCCGCTCTCTGCGAGTTTGTCAGCTGCTGCACAGACCGGCGCACTGGCGGTTAAAATAGCAAATTGTGAGGGTTTTCAGACAGAAATCTCCATATGTCCCCATTGCAAGTTCATGCTGCGGATGAACGAAAGTTTAAAAGGGTAAATGTGTTTGGACATCATTTGAGAGAAAGACACGGCGGCTAGGTTGTGCACGTACCTGTGACAGGGAAACCACCAAACCCCCACTTCTCTTTGAGCTCTTTAGCTTCACCTACGGTTGTCTTGGGAGACAGGACGATGGGGTCTGAAATAAACCCGTTTTCGTATCTCTTGACTTTTCTGACCATATCGGCTTGTTCATCAGCTGAGCAGTTGTGGTGTATGACGCCTAGTCCACCCAGCAGAGCCATGTGTATAGCCATCGACTCTTCTGTGACGGTGTCCATGGGCGATGAAAGGAGGGGCGTCTTGAGGGAGATTCGCTTTGTTACTGGAGAATCGAGGGCGACTTCAGACGCGGCGAAGCCTGTGCATGTGGGTTAGACACGCGACTTCGCGACGGGCATGATGAATCTCAAGTACCAATGTAACCAGGCAGAACAAGGAAGTCGTTGTAGGTCAAGGCACCGTTCTCTTTCGAGTTGAGAAGGCTGGTGATATCAAGGCCATCGCGAGACTCGTAGGACTGGAGGACATCGAGTGCCTTTCGGTAGTCCAGCACCTCAACCTTGCGGCTGATAGGAGTGCCGTTGGCAATATCTCCATTGGCAATAGGCATCTTGAGGATTTGGACAAGTTCGGTTTTCAGCAGAGTCTCAGAAAAACGTCTGCTGGGGGTCAGCGAGGGCCTTTCCAGAGAAAAGGGAAAAATTCCTCGTGCAGCGAGAATTCACAAAGAAAAGGCGGAGAGAAAGTGGGTCTCGGATGTTGCCAAGCTCCGGCCCTGGTCCTTTGTCATTGGTGGGCGGCTCATGCCAATCAGCACCACGGAGTGCTCATACGATTGATTGCTCTATTGCTCCGCCGTATGAGTCGCCGTGACACGATCAAGGTGGGGCTAAGAACCCATTGTTTTCATTTTACCCGATGCGGACAACTTCAGCGTCAACTCCAAGTTTTCCGTCAGTGAACACTTCAGACATGATATCCTACCTTTTCAACTCACTGGATGCCTAGAAAGACAGTTTGATGCTCGACCCTTGAAGAATCAGTGAATTATTGAACTCTTTCTTTCTGATCGCTGGAGCCGCATGTGCAACAAGCCGATGCGGCCACATTGACGACCTGGATGATACCGAGCACAAGCAATTGAGGATGCGCCGTAAGCCTCGACTACGACCTCACTGGACTCTTTCACACGATCACCTAGTCGCTAGCCTCTCCCCGGGATGTCGCACTACGCTCTCCGCCGCGCACAGACGGACGACCATTACAGCCTACCTCATCGACAAACCTCAGTAGCATCTACTGCGTCTTCAGCTTACTCTGCCGCATCCAGCGCCTTTTTGCCTAGCCGAACGAGCACTGTGACTTCGACCAACTCCAGCATCTACTCCAGAGGCTCTCTTGGTCATAAACGTTCTAACACCACAATCGAAGAAATGACACCCACGAAGCCTTACGCTGGAAGCAGCAGTGTCGAGAACAGTCCCGACCATGTATACCGCAATATCCGTCAATCCCTGCGACCCCTGCCTCAAGCCCCTTCACCGACCACGAAGCCTAGCGGAAGACGCTCCAGTCCTTACCATGCCCGAGCCCAAACCATCGACCACTTCCCTCAGACGTATTCCGAAGATTTGTTCGTCGACAAGCAACACCTGCTTGAGCATCATCAGGACTCTCACAAAGCAAGACCACACCTTCATCATAGTATGACAAGCCCGCACAGCAACACGTTTAAAGCGCCCGATCTTCAGGACCTGCAGAAGTCTTCTACAGGTTATTTGAAAACTCTATCTAGATTCGCACAAAATGGTGAGGCAGAAGAATTTGGAATCTCCCGACCTGGCCAATCTGTTGTTGGGCTGCACAATCGAAGACAATTGAAGCGTACGGACTCGTTTGCACACGGCGGGCGTCCAGCAGCTAAGAGCTATGGCTGGGGTGACAGGAACTGGATGGACAAACAGCGCCAATTCTTACAGGCCTACGAATATCTCTGCCACATTGGCGAGGCGAAGGAGTGGATCGAAGATATCATCGACAAACAAATCCCGCCTATCGTGCAGCTGGAGGAGGCACTTCGCGACGGCGTAACTTTGGCGGAGATTGTCCAGGCCTTTCATCCCGACCAAAAGCTGAGAATCTTCCGCAACCCAAAACTCCAGTTCAAGCACTCCGACAACATTGTCCTGTTCTTCCGCTTTTTGGAAGACGTGGGTCTGCCTGATCTCTTCCGATTCGAGCTGATCGACCTGTACGAGAAGAAGAACATCCCGAAGGTCATATACTGCATTCATGCCCTGTCATGGCTCCTCTATCGCAAGGGCATGGTGGACTTTCGCATCGGAAATTTGGTTGGCCAACTCGAATTTGAGCATCATGAGCTAGAGCAGACACAGCGTGGACTGGACAAAGCTGGCGTCACTATGCCAAGCTTCTCAGGTATGGGTGCAAGCTTCGGCGAGCCGGAGCCTGAACCTGAGCCTGAACCAGTGGAGACCGAGGATGAGCGGATAGAGCGAGAACTCCATGAGCAAGAAGCCGTCATTGTGGACTTTCAGAACCAAGTCAGGGGTGCCCTGGTCCGATTGCGGCTGGGCGACATGATGCAGCAGCTCTGGGACGCTGAGAGTGTTATTGTCGACCTTCAATCTCATATTCGTGGTGACTGGTCAAGGCAGATTGCTGAATACAGGCTCGATATGCAGCGTTTTGCTACAACCCTCCAAGCTGCCACTCGTGGGTTTCTGGCGAGGCAGAGACAACTCAGGACAAAGCAAACATGGAAATCGACAGAAGATAAGGTTCTCAAACTTCAAAGTCTCTTCAGAGCAGACCGAGTCCGCGCTGAAACTCGCACCTTGAAGTCTCAATTCCGGAAACACGACCCTGGCATTCGCAACCTACAAGCAGCCATCCGAGGAGCGCTCTCTAGACGAGATGCCTTCGATCAGTACGAAGAGACCAGGACATCGGAAAATGAAGTCCTCAGCCTTCAAGCCAACATTCGTGGTATGCTGGCTCGAAGTCAGCTGCAAAATGATCATGCGACTCTAGAACTACACTCTCCGCCCGTTATTCAACTCCAAGCTGCAGCACGAGCATTGGTTGCCAGGGCGGCTCATGGGAGAATGCACGACGCCCTTCAGAAGTCTGCACCAAAATGGGTCAGCCTCCAAGCCGCTGCTCGTGCTGGTCAAGTGCGCGCTGGACTTGCGCGGCTGAAACAGTCCCTGAGGTCGCATTCATCCTCTGTTGGCAAGTTTCAGGCAGCTTTGAGGGGAGCTAATGTGAGGGAAAAGTACAGCTCACTCAAGCTCGCCCTGTTCCGACAGTCATCTTCCACCACTCCTCTACAAGCTGTCATCCGCGGGTACACCCTGAGACATGAATTGCAGAGCCAACGACAATTGCTGGACAGACACATTCCACCCATCAGCCAACTACAAGCACTGGGAAGAGGCGCACTCCTTCGTATCCAGACTGCAGAACTGCTGGGCAAACTTGAAGACATTCAGGAGGGAGTAATCCAACTGCAAGCTCTGTTGCGAGCCATGCTCTGCCGCGCCCGTGTCGGTGACTTATTGAGCGAATTGGAAGCACACGAGGCATCGATTACCGAGCTGCAGGCAATTATGAGAGCAACTGCAGTTCGAATTCGCTTCGCTGAGAAGCAGCGCCACTACAAGGAGAACATGGAGAAGGTCGTCAAAATCCAAAGTGTGGTGCGAGCCAAGATTCAGGGCAAGGCATACAAGAGCCTGACCGCAGGCAAGAACCCGCCTGTTGGGACTTTGAAAGGGTTCGTCCACCTATTGAACGACAGTGATTTCGACTTCGAGGAGGAAGTGGAATTTGAGCGGCTTCGAAAGACTGTGGTGCAGCATGTGCGACAGAACGAGCTTGCCGACCAGTACATCACCCAGCTAGACATCAAGATCGCATTGTTGGTGAAGAACAAGATCACGCTGGATGAAGTCGTCAAGCACCAGAGACACTTTGGTGGCCATGTTGGTACCCTCCTGCCAAATTCCGACATCGCTTCGAAGGATCCATTCGATCTGAAGGCGCTCAACAAGACCTCGCGTCGCAAACTGGAACATTACCAAGAGCTTTTCTTCTTACTTCAGACACAGCCACAGTACCTGTCCAGGCTGCTCAGGCGCATCCGGGAACAGGCCACGGCTGAGAAGGAATGCGATCGAATCAAGCATCTGGTTATGGGTATTTTTGGCTATGCTCAAAAGCGAAGAGAAGAATACTACCTGATCAAGCTAATTGCACGCTCCATCAAAGAGGAGGTCGACTGCTCGATATCATTCCAGGACTATCTCCGAACAAATTCTTTCTCAAACAAGCTCTTCGCGGCGTACAGCAAGTCACCCCGAGATCGGAAATTCTTGAGAGATGTCCTTGGTCCGGTTGTCAAAGAGAACATCATCGACAATACGACACTTGATCTTGAGAGCGATCCTCTTCAAATCTACGTGTCGGCGATTAACAACGAAGAACTGAGAACCGGCCGGCGCAGTCAAAGGGACCCTAACGTGCCCAGAGAAGTGGCCATTCGAGATCCAGAGACGAGAGCAACGTTCATTGCACATATGCAGGACCTTCGCGATATAACCGATCAATTCTTCCTTTGCTTGGAGGACTGTTTGCACCGAATGCCTTTTGGTATCCGATTTGTCGTCCAGCAGACGTATCAACATCTCGTGGCACGATTCCCAGGAGAGGAAGCTGATTTCGTTCTTCAGCTAGTGGGACAGTGGCTGTGGCGATATTATCTCCAGCCAGCTCTTCTGGAGCCGGAGAAGTTCGGCGTTGCTGATCGGGCGATGACACAAGAGCAGAAACGCAACCTGGGAGAGATCGCTAAAGTCTTGAACCAAGCTGCTACGGGGCGCGAATTTGGAGGCGATAATGTCTACCTTCAACCGCTCAACAATTACGTACTGGAGTCAATCGAACGGTTTGCGGTTATCTGGAGTCATGGTGAGCGCCATACTACTCGTTGAAATGGCCCCGACTAACAGTGTACAGTCATCTCCATACCGCCAGCTGAGGAGCACTACGATATCGACGAATTCAACGACCTGTATGCCAAAACAAAACCAACACTGTACATCAAAATGGCCGATATCTTCTCCATCCACAAATTGCTGTCTCAAGAGATCAGCGCCATCTGTCCGAGCCAAGACGATGTGCTCCGTGACATTTTGAGAGAACTGGGTAGCGTCCAGAGCAACGAAAGTGAACTCAGGGGAGTCAGCTCTAGCGAGATCAGTCTCACCTTGAACCCCAAGTTGCTGAACTCAGAGGATCCTGATGCAGACGTCAAGGCCTTATTGACCGAGACCAAGCGATGTGTTCTATACATTATCCGAATCCAATCTGGTGCTAGCCTCCTCGAGATTCTAGTGAAGCCGATCAACCCAGAAGATGAAGAGAAGTGGGAAGCTTTGGTCACCGAGGAGCTTCAATCCGGCAGCGGGCGACGCGGTGCATATGCTGATGCTAACAACCACCTCGACATCCTCTCGCTCTCATATCCTGATCTCAAGCGCATTGCCCTGGAAAATATTCTGCAGCTCGAATCCATCGGTCGCCTGACCAGGGCAAATCAATACCAAGACCTCCTCAACTCTATTGCGGTTGACATCCGGACCAAGCATCGCCGCAGACTTCAACGTCAGCGCGAACTGGAGAACGTCAAGACCACCCTGGAACGGCTTAACGAGCAAGCGGTATATCTCGAGCAGCAACTGAAGACTTACAACGACTACATCGAGCAGGCCATGGTGACTCTTCAAAACAAGAAAGGCAAGAAGCGCTTTGTTATGCCCTTTAGCAAGCAATGGGAACACGAACGCGAACTTCAACGCTCCGGTCGCTCTTTCAAATTTGGCTCCTTCAAGTACTCAGCCCGCACGCTTGCCGACAAAGGTGTCCTGGTCCAGTGGCGGGGTTATAGTGAGCGGCAATGGGATCGCGTGGACCTCACCATCTCCTCCAACGCAGTGGGTGTATTCACCATCGACGGCAGCTCAGGCAACATGATGATCCCGGGTGCGAATGCACAGGTCCCACTGGACGACTTGCTGCAGGCGCAATTCAACAATACGCAGTTCATGGAGTTTTTCGAAGGAACGCTGAGGGTTAACGTCAACTTGTTCCTGCATTTGATTATGAAGAAATTTTATAATGAATGAGTGACGACGCTACTGGAACATATGCATATTGCGGGCAGCAGGGCCAACTGATGGCGTGCAGCAGATCGGGCACGGGGACGGTCCTGTTGGAAAGAGAGGACAGATAGGATAGCACAGGTGCCGAAAAGTCACAGAACAGCTTTGCAACCATAGATCTGCCTTCAGCCATTCGCTCGGAGATGTTCAACAGAGTCAGAAGTTGGTTCTTGCACTGAATCTGTGGGAGGCAAATCTCTCAAGCAGATTCACGATTCCGGTGCTCGTTCTCAACACGTTTCGCATGGAAGCAAGCAGCTTCCGCCTCTGCCAATGCTGTTGAAGCATTCCTCTCTGCGACCTTTCGGAGATCAATACCAAAACCACAAAATCGTTGCCATTTGGATCCCCTTTACCCTTCACCCTTCCGGGTCACGGCTCCGTACGAGTAGATCACCTGCTACCCTTGCGGCCATCTCGCCCCTTCATCTGAGATGACGCCCTCGAACGTGAATTATGGTGCCCGTGCTTGCGATGAAACACGAGTTTTCGAGTAGTGTACGATGTGCCCGCATTTGATCTTACTGCGCGCAGCTCAGCCCGTGGCCAGTGCCACCTTCGATGGGTATTACACTGGGCACGAGCCACAGTTCGCACTTAGGTTGTCTGGGTATCTTGATGAGAGAGAGCGCGACAGGAGGCGACGAGACGAAGGGAGACTGTACCTGTGCTCGCGAGCGGCAGTAGATTACGAACAACGTCCGGATTCTTTTGAGAGTCTTCCCTCAAGGTCATGGCGGAGGCGTCATGGCAACACATTTCAGGAATCCATCACAGCAAGGGCCGACTGCACCTGCTCAGCCCACCTTTAGCCCTCTTCTGTGTAGAGAGCGACAACCCTGTTTGTAATTGTTCCATACTTCTGCTGTAGGAGAACCGCAATTGAGCATTTTATGGGGAAAAAGGTTATTCTGACAGATTCTGGAAACCATGATCAGCATCATCCAGACTTGTCGCTACCATGCCCAGTGTCGCGATGTAGATCTCCTCCCGGAGTTGGTGAAAAGACTGAAGGACTGGAAACATTCCAGTTAACGAAAATGAGGTCCGCGCTCGAGCGGCATCCAGCCCAAAGAAACTATTTGACAGCGCGGTTGCAGGCCGAGACCGAGAGGACCAGTCGTCTGTGTGTTTACTGGTCCGCCTAGTCCAACCGTTGCGCATGCCAAAGCGCACTTATGCAAGGTACGGAGCACGTGGACGAAAGCGGAAGACGCGAAAGCGGCCTACACAGTGTTCCGTACAGATCGAAAAGTGGAAGTACACGTCCGGCGACAACAGTCAAATCTCGCGGAATTGCGACAAAGTCGCCGTTGCCGGTGTAACCACGTCGAGATTGGAGCAACAACCGCCGCCACAAGCCCAGGAACAGGTATAGGATCGGTCATGCCACAAGATCTATGTACGAAGGCCAGGATACGGGAGATTCTAGCCGGCTCCAAGGAGCAAATCTGAAGGTGTCATGAGACCGCCGAAAAGAAATTGTTCTTCCGACCCTCCTAAAGACACGAGCCATACCAGAGTAGGTGATGTGTGATTGCTGGGCGTCGCCTCGATGTGCGTGCGGAAGCGGTACGAGCAGGTTTAGTAACCCCCTTTTCCAACAGATCGGATGGCCTTCGCCGCGTTGAATGCAACTCGCTTTGCATAGACCCCCTTGTTATGTATCTCTTCGCATGATGTCAATGTACTGGGTAGTTCAGCAAGAGTGCGGCTCGGTGCTGGAAAGCATTGGTGATCCAGCGAAATAGATCGAGGGGCCCCGGGACGTTATAGTAGTGCGTATACGGCTGATGGGGCTTGTGGCCTTGTCCTCCTGCCGCGCCCAGTGCAGGGGGCTATCGAATCGCCGCGCGACAGGCATGGCACAGCTTCTCATGGTGACGTGTTTGAGCCTTACGAGAAGCAAATAGTGGAGAGCTTGGGGTGGTGTTAGCGCCTGGCAAAAAGTTGGTACTCATGACCGGGCTCGTTCGAGCCCTCTTCCCCTTGCATTGGCACGCCGAACCCGGTCGATCGAGCGTGCATGACCTGCCTCTCCCTCAGGGGTAACACCATCACGCGAGGTTTGTTTCTGCAATCCTGGGCTACGTCCAAATCCGTAAAGAGATAGTCTGAGCGGGTACATAGCATGCCTTGGAGAGGCTGCGTGGAGGGGGGAGGGTCAGTATTGTAAGCTGATGGCCATCGGTGATTGCGGAACATCGAGCCATCATACAGCATTATGGAGGCTGACCGAGTACTCGTACGGGAACAGGCGGGTGATCACAAAAGAATGATAGACCCCATCC
Source organism: Phialophora tarda (assembly GCA_016109495.1). Classification (NCBI taxonomy): domain Eukaryota; kingdom Fungi; phylum Ascomycota; class Eurotiomycetes; order Chaetothyriales; family Herpotrichiellaceae; genus Phialophora; species Phialophora tarda. The sequence continues at coordinate 2,031,287 of JADWPL010000003.1, read as the reverse complement.
TTGTGCGACTGGAATCTTTTGCAGACTTCGCGCTTGATTCACTGTTCTTCCTACGAGGATCCTCTTCCAAATAATATCTCTACATCTACAGGCTTCGTTCGACTGTAAGCCTTCGTTGATCCATCGCCTGCCTTGTACACACCACCATATTTGTGGAGGCCCTTGGCTACCTACACCTCCCCAGCCAGCAACACGTGCCAACTATGGCCTACCATCAGCGGAACTCCTCCATAGCATCGTCAACCAAGACGGCAACGCCGACTGACGGCTGGGAGTCATACTTCGACTGTTGGAGCGTGGAGGACCACGACGTACCTGCACCAGCAATCATCGAGCCCATCATCGTTGACGACGAGCTCTACCACCCCGATGGCCTCCTGAGCGCAAAATACGACTTGGATCATGCCTTGGATTTGGACCTTGACTGGGAGCTCGACCATCATTACCGAGACTATCAAGCGCGGTGCTCTCCCAAAGCCTTCGGGAGATTGAAGGGCACCAATGCCGCAAGCAAACGGCACGCGATCGTCGTGTCGAACCGACGGAGCCCTGTAGGCCGTCCCCATGCGCCAGGACAAACCGTGCACCAAATCCACCAGTTGCGAAGAGATCGTCGGCCTGCGCCAGTCAGGGGAAGGCCTGATGACGTCGACGAAGGGATGCAGGTTGTCGAGATGGCAAACGCAAATGCCCTGACACAGCCTTGCGTGGCACCTGACTGGAGGGGGAGCCAAGGTGAAACAACGAGATCTGGCGATGCTGCATCTGCGTGCAGTACCCTGCAGATAGCCCGCGCCGATCAGCAGCAACAGCAAGCGACCTCGACGTTTTGGACAACAACTTCGGCAGCGACAGCAGATGAAGCTCGATGTCGGGAAGCCAGCAGGGCAGAAACCCGCCGAGCCCCGGACGCTTCATCAGCAGCCGCAACTTTAGGCTTGGAAAGCCAGCCGAACCCACCTGTAAGTTGCCGGCGATCCCCTATGATATCATGGGCTCTGCGCCCCCCGTGCCCCTCCACGATTTGCCCATTGCCTGCTTGCTTGCGTCCATGGCCTCGTCACTGTTTCCCTCCCCAAACGGCGTCACTGGTGCCCAAGCTTTGACGTTCGCGATAACCACCCCGTCTTTCATCTTCGAGATTCTCTCTCCCTCTCTCTCTTAATCTCGTCCAACCGAAACCATCTATCCTTCATCTCCGCTGCATGGCCTGCAGTGCTGCACTGCATCTGCATCTCTAACCCCGCCTGGCAATTGGCCCTGCACCTCTTACGCTTAGCTTACTCGTGCTGCTTGCTGAATCATCCACCGCATTCATCCTGCAATACGAGATCTGGGCCAGGACCCTTTCGCCCGCTGGATCCTGCCGCTACTGCCACGCAAACCCCATTAACTTTTCTTCTATCTCGACCTCGCCCTCATTTGTCACCAGACCGGCATCTCGACCTCTTTTGACTCTGTCCTTCTCACTTACCTTCCTCGTCTTGCACCTCACGCATGCTGTACCGCTGCTAAAATGAGCACAATTCAGAATCTCAAGAACTTCATACGTCATGGCAAGCAAGCCCGGGTTGCCGACCCTCCCCGCGACCATCCCACCACCAACGTCTCTCCCGTTCACGCTCAACCGCAGAAGTACCACAATGCCGTCAGCGATCCGTTAGGCAACAACCACCGACACCTGCAGCAAGACGTACAGCCTCAACCCGGACAATATTCCGCCGCGGCCGCCGACAATCGCAATGTTGCGGCTCAGGCAGGCGGTGCTGCAGCCCATGCCGCAGGCAAGAACCAGAAGATCAACCAGGCCGACATCCAAGCCATTGTCGCCGAGGAGAGAGAGAAGGCCAGCAAGATGCCGAGGTACCCGGGACTCGAACGATTCATTCTGGTAGAAAAGATGGGCGACGGCGCGTTCAGCAACGTCTACAAAGCTAGGGACACCCAAACGGGAGACGAGGTCGCCATCAAGGTCGTCCGCAAGTTCGAAATGAACTCGAATCAGGTATGCCCGGAGGCATAGGACACTGTCATGTGCTTGGACCTCTCATTCCCAACCCACCCTTGCCCTGGCCCTACGCTTCCCTGCCTTGGCTTCACGCCTCCCTAGCATCCCACCATCCCTCTCATCTTCTCTTCCAACCCCCCTCTTCTTCAAGGCAGCTTCAAAACCAACCTCTTCTAACCTAGGGCGATGCTCACCTTCATCCGAACTTCAAAAAACAACCCAAGGGCGTGGAGGTGCGCACATCCTTTCTAACCGAACCTTGGTTGACCGCATCCATTTTTCTCCAATCCACATATCTAGCCACTCCATGCTTGGCCGAGCGTAGACTGACAAGTTTTGATAGCGAGCCAATATCCTGAAAGAAGTCCAGATCATGCGTCAGCTGGATCATCCCAACATCGTCAAGCTCATTGATTTTTCCGAGTCACGACAATACTACTACATCGTTCTCGAGCTGTGTCCTGGTGGTGAATTGTTCCACCAAATCGTCCGCTTGACATACTTCAGCGAAGACCTCAGCCGTCACGTCATTACCCAAGTCGCACAAGCACTTCTTTACTTGCACGAGGAGACGGGCGTTGTTCATCGGTAAGTGTGTCTGATGATAGATACGTAATCGGAGCGAAACTAATTTCAACCCAGCGACATCAAACCAGAAAACCTTCTGTTCTATCCCATTCCCTTCGTGCCGACGCGCCATCCCAAACCGAGAGGACCAGACGACGAAGACAAAGCCGATGAGGGAGAGTTTATCCCCGGCGTTGGTGCTGGCGGCATCGGTCAGATCAAGATCGCCGACTTCGGTTTGTCCAAAGTTATCTGGGATTCCCAAACCATGACGCCGTGCGGGACGGTCGGTTATACGGCCCCTGAGATCGTCAAGGATGAGCGATACAGCAAGTCAGTCGACATGTGGGCTCTGGGCTGTGTGCTCTACACTCTTCTCTGCGGATTTCCCCCTTTCTACGACGAATCGATCCAAGTGTTGACTGAAAAGGTCGCCCGTGGTCAATACACTTTCCTGTCCCCATGGTGGGACGATATCTCAAAGTCGGCCCAAGATCTGGTCTCTCATCTCCTGACTGTCAATCCTGACAGGCGCTATACCATTGAAGAATTCTTGAATCATCCTTGGATTCGGAACACGACTGAACCTACATACGCCGCTGCCGATGCCCCGCCTTTGGCCACGCCGCTGTACGTCCGGCAGAAAGAACAGGCCCAAGCAGCGAATCTTCCCGCGGAATTCCCGGTCGCCATCACTCCCGGAGGTAGGCGAGCAGACTTCAGGTCTCCAGGTGCAGTCAACTTGCGTGAAGTGTTTGACGTTGGCTATGCCGTGCACAGACAAGAAGAGGAAGCCAAGAGAAGAAAGAATTTCAAACAAGGTTACAGAGGAGCTGGTATACCAGGTGGTCTGAATCCTCTCAACGAAGACGAAGATGATGATGAAGACGAGGAAGAGATCTCGAGTAAAGTGCCCAAGAGCCAGCAGCCAGCAGATGTTTCGAGTATGGAGGCGAAGATGCGTTCAACCAACCTGGGATCACAACCATCGGCGGCAGCACAGGCGAGAGCGGCAGCTGCTCCGGCTAGAAGCCAGCACCATGCAAGTCAGCAAGAACAGAGAGGTTACGGACAGCATAGCGCGGCTGTTGCGGCCGCGGCCAAACAGAGCGTCGGACGAAGGAACAAGCAACCGTTCGAGCTCAGCTTGGACAACTCGACACTATTGGGCAGAAGAAACAAGATAGGCACAGTGAACCCCAACGAGCCATCAAAGCTGAGGGAAGAGATAAGCGCTCGATGAAACGGGTGGTTGGGGTTGATACAAAGGCAAAATCATGTGAATGCCAGAACTCGGACATATTTGGCTGTGTCGGGTGCCTTGGGCAAGTCGACGTGCGGGCTCCGACCGATCCTGCCATTCTCAGGTTGCTGTCTGAAGAGAGCAAGGAATATGCGAGCGAACTGTCGACAATCAGAATTTCTCTTGTGCGTGGAACGCCATAGGCTAGAAACAAGGATTGCACCAGAGATGCGCCCAGCCTAATGATGTCTAGAAATGAATGATGAAATCCAACCTGCCTCCGTCTCACCAACCTCTGCAATTGATCTGGCGTCATTGAAGTTGAAGGGCAGCTCAAACAGACTCTCGCTGCGGCGCGGCTGATCGCAGGTCACGTGGGAATGAAATTTCAGCCGAGCGCATCCTGTACGAAGCGTTGTGGCGTTGTACGAGATACGACATCATCTTGGGTTTTCTTCCCCATCGCCCATCGGATTGCCCCTCATCTTCGTTTCACTCACCCAAGTTGCGCCTTCCCCGTCGCTTACTAGTACCCCGTACCTGCCTGTTTAGAGAGCGTGGCTCCATAGCGGGAACGGACATGACCGATGCAAAGATGGTGAAGTTTCTGGCGGCTGGTACGATGGCGGTCGCCGTCTCTTCTCATGTTTGTTTCTTGCTGGTCACCTGCTGTGCTGGACGGGCTGTGCTGAATCTACGGTCAGGGAGCGCAAGACTTTATATTATGCCCTGGACTAGCTCGAGCGGCCGTCTGAGAGTCTTTCCGCAATCATAGACGCCATATTCCGGAGCTCCAGTCACCTCGGTTGAGGTTTCCGTCAACCCTACATTGTTTGTATCCTACTTGTCCATGACCTCTAACCCAGCGAGCCAACAGCCAGACTACGGAACTCCCCTGGGCCAGCCTGGCGTGGCCCAGGACGTAAGCCGTCCAGCCCGAAGTCAAGGGCACTCACCACAGCCTGAAGGGCCAACCACGACTCATGATAGCTTCCCTCGTCCCTCATGGTGGCACTTTAACACGACACGCTCTTCTCCAACCACACTGCCGGCAAGCAGTGAAGTGGGGCCCGAGAAGCTTCCGAGGAAAGACAGTGCACAAACGCTCGATGCCTTCACTGATTCTAGCATGGAAGGAGAAGACAACGAGAAGATGCCTGTGGTCATTGCAGGAGGGCGGTCAAATGAGGTCGAAGAAGTTTCCCAACTGAGACGTCCGAGTATTGGGTCGCGAAAGGGCACATCCGCCGCTCCGTCGATAGCTGCTGCACCTTTTACCGGTCCTGACCGTTGTGACCTTGAACGGCCACACAGCCACCACAGCCATGGAGGCACTGACAAGGAGATCTGCACGTCTCGACCAAGATCGTCCTCATCTTCAAGCTCGGTGCCGACGTTGAATCAAGTTCCGAGCAATCTAGCCACGGCCAGCAGGGTCTCAACCGATGCCTACGGAAATACCTACCCAGAGGGAGGAAAGCAGGCATGGCTTTGTGTATTCGGCTCGTTCTGCGGGCTGATGGCTGCATTGGGGATGATGAACACGCTGGGGACGTTTCAAGCTTACCTCTCCACTCATCAGCTTCAGTCCGAAAGCGAGAGTACGGTTGGCTGGATCTTTGGCATCTATGCGTTCCTCTCTTTCTTCTTCGGTATTCAGATCGGTCCACTCTTCGACGCGAAAGGGCCACGATGGCTTGTCCTTGCCGGATCGGTCCTCATGCTCGCCTCATACCTCATTATGGGCGTTTGTACTGAATACTGGCACTTCTTGCTTGTCATTGGAGTAGTTGGCGGAACGGGGACATCCTTGGTCTTTACGCCTGCCATCGCCTCCATCGGTCATTTCTTTCTGCGCAAACGCGGCCAAGCAACTGGCTTAGCTGCCGCTGGTGGCTCCATGGGCGGAATTGTCTTTCCCCTGACTCTTCAGGCACTATTTCCCAAGATTGGATGGGCATGGTCGACACGCGTCTGTGCCTTGATCAACTTGGTCCTGCTCATTGTTGCAAACTTGTTCATTCGATCGAGGCTCCCACCTCGGAAGGCCACGAAGGAGAACATCATGCCCGACGTCCGCATCTTCAGGGATCCAGTCTTCGCGCTTACCACGGCAGGAGTCTTCTTCGTCGAATGGGGGCTTTTCGTGCCGCTCACCTACCTCAGCAGCTACGCCCTCCGCAATGGCGTGTCGACATCCTTTTCCTACCAGCTCATCGCCATATTGAACGTCGGGTCTTGCTTCGGGCGTTACTTCCCTGGGTTTATCGCGGACAAGGTCGGCCGTTTCAACGCCATGGTTGTCACGATTGCTCTCTGCCTCGTGTCGACTTTGGCATTCTGGCTCCCTGCCGAGGGGAGGGTCGCATTGATCGTTGTCTACGCCCTGGTCTTCGGCTTCGCGTCGGGGTCCGGCATCTCATTAACGCCTGTCTGCGTGGGACAACTCTGCAGAGTTGAGAACTACGGGCGTTACTATGCGACCTGTTACACCCTCGTGAGCTTTGGAAGCATGACGGGCATTCCGATCGCTGGTCAGCTCGTCACCGTCTGTCACGGGGAATATTGGGGTCTGATCGTATTTACGAGTTGCAGCTACGCGGCTAGTTGCATTTTGTTGAGCGCGGCAAGGATCGCCGGCGCAGGGTGGAAATTGAGAGTGGTTTATTGATTGAAATCTGGCATCAACGAAAGGCGTTAAGGGGTATATAAGGATTGGGCACAACAGATTTTGGAGAGATAGACCATACGTCAGCAAAAGGATGTCTAATGAACGGAAAATAAGATGTGAATTTATTTCTGGGTTACATTACAGTAATGTGACCTCTGATGTTTAGGGCCTTGAACGATTGTGTCTCTGCGAACGTAGAACCCGTAAGCTCAAATAATGAAGGTGGGACAAGAAGTAAGGTATCATGAAATATCTAGCTCTACTTTTCACTTTAGTGGACACAGTAGTAGTGTTTACTACAGAGGCGGTCTCGAACGACAAGGTCTGTAGAGGCGTCCGCCTCCCGCTCGCGATTATATAGGTGAGCTCAGGATCTGAGATGGTATTTATCTGCGTTATCGTACGAGAGCTCTGACTCCTACAATATATAGAAGTAGAGCTGGGAGACTTGCCTCGAATCTGATTATTCAACTTACGGTGTCCCAATATTATCCAAAGCTACAGAATACGTTGGCTGGGTAATTTTTGGCACAGTTTTGTTTTCGAAGTTCTGTCGTCTTACACTTTCCTCGCCATGAGATCAAGCCGAGCACGACTGGGAGATGCGAAGCTCAAAATACAAAGACAGCAACAAATATCGAGGCACCGCGGGCATTTCTCTTGATGCGTTAAGAGTTTTCCTTTCGAGGCTCATCAGCAACTTGATAGAGAAAATATCGATCGCCTGAAGGAGGTTGATCGACTTGAAAAGGTTGCCAATACTTTTCACTTTTGGTGATCCAAAAGCTTTGATTCCTGACAACCTGGAAAGCAAGCTGTCGAAACTAGGTATGTATCCCACCAGGCATTCCTTTCTAGGCCAGTCTATGGAGACGTCCTCGATACTGGCTTGTCTTGAGGAACCTTGACATCGAATCCATTCAAGATAGTGCCCACATAACTGTAGAAGCCGGTGTAGTGCACGGCCGCTGCGGCGCCGTCTTTTCCCAAGATACTAACAGCCCTATCCCAGATTGCTTCATCCAATGGCCCAGGCCGCCCGAGAGCGGTGGCTAGCTCGAAAGCCACCTTACCCTCCTCCGTGAGCGTCGGCGGACACGTACCCGCATGGATTTCGTGGAGCTCGGCCTCTGATATTCCTGCTTGTTGGGCGATGATGGCATGTGCATAATTCTCGTAGGCCGCTTGCGAGCGTGAACCGACTACCGCGATAACCACTTCACGTGCATACAAGGATAGGCCCGGGATTGTTTGCAAAGCCTTGGCAAAGTGATAAAAACATTGAGCGGGTTGGGGATGGTGTAACAGGACGCCAAAAGGCCCGATCAGTGTGCCGTCGTCGAGAGCAGTCTGCGGCGAGGAGCCGTATCGTGCCTTGGTGTATTCTTCGAACAATCCGTAAGGCTCTCTCTGCGCCTCGGTCAAGTCTGTTGGTGAGGTCAGGCCAAGGCGGTTCGACATTGTGCTGCTGGGTCGATTGCGTCGCTACGGTAAGTTGAGCCGGAGGAAGGAAGGAATTGTGTCAAAACGGAAGCCGTGCCAGCTTTTATCATGGCCATCTGCGAACCGGAAAGGTCGGACTACGCAGGTATTACCTAATATGAGGTGCGATAGCCCTTTTCCCACTACTCGGTACTGTAGGCGGCTTTTCGGACCTTGCTGGCGGGAGGAGGCATCAGGATGTCGGCGAGCCGCAGGGGCACCTATCGCTGGCTGTGCTTACCAAGAAGTCTACCTATATGAGGCGCCCTGTCTTTCGGGCACCAGGCTTGGAAACCCCCTGATTTGATCGCGGGAGCGTATATTCAGCACCGGCCCGAGCTAGGAGGGTCTGACCAGTACCGAGATACCTCGGAGAAGGGCCAAGATGGAAAGAGAGAAAAATTCACTTCTTCAAGCCCAGAGCAACGGCGGGAAGCAGGTGTTGGGACACCGTCCAGATAATCAGGAAATCGTAGCCTTCATCTACTAGTATAATGTGGAAGCACACTGCTAGCTTGATAGGCCCCCGATGACGCTCGTCAAACTCGCCGAGCTACTAATAAAGACCATTTCAAGCGAAATCTCTCCGGCGAAGCATGCGCGGATTCCACTGTCTCCTTGCAGCTGGAAGAATCCTTAAAAAAAGACAGCGGGCCGTCCAAGACCCACCGTGTTGTGGAGGCCGAGACCGTGTTGTGTCGGATAAAGTGGTGCTGTGGCCATTTGCTGCATAGAAAGGACTTCTGCTCCGCGATTTCGCGGGAATGGTCAATGGAGGAGACAGACGTCTTGCGCAGATATTCTGCTGCTACCTGCAGCTCGGTCGACGGATTTTCTTGAGGTTCGATGAAATGAAAGGGTTGTGGCCCTGGATTGTAGATAGCCACCACCTGAGATTGCTTCCTCGGCTTCCGATTCTATCCTAGGTACTGTCCCACTTAACAGGGCCGCTGGTGTCAATATTTTTAGCGGCAAGAATTGATCGAACAAACATTTCTCTTAGGAGGAAGTCGGGGAGCACTAATCTGAGCATGTCGCTCATCGACTTCTCTCCGACGGACACGATAGCAATTGGTCAGTAACGTCTGTATGATATATGGATCAAGGTTGGGTAGCCGACTAGGTATTCTAGCACCAGCAGTTTCATTGAGCCACACTCGATCAGTGCCAGTCGTGTACGAGCAGTAGCCCAAGCCAGTCTCTCACTCTGGGGGGAAGATCGGAAGTTCCAGGCATACTGGTTTGGTGGTGGGATCGCAGAGTAATGTCTTGAACAGCAGTGTTGTGCTCTGACGATGGTCGCGGACACGCGTGGCTGGGACGGAATCTTTATAACGTCTGTCGACTTGCATGCCTGGCACCTTGCCCTGTCGAGACAGGGAAGCCGAAGCACCGAGCATCTGACAGCATCTCGCGCTATCAATCAGGAGCGGGGACGACCCCAAACTCTTCACAGCTCCCGACAAACCCTTCACCACTTTTACCGATGCCGGCTGTGGGACTTGTTTACTAGATGTTCTCTTGGGCGTCTGCAGTTCGCATCGGGAAACTGACCTTGGCCGGATTCTGACATGCTTGGTGTTGGAGAAATTACAGCATGGCAGCGTCACTCGATTTTCTGGAAGACGTTCGCAAGGCAGAGGGCGTTGAGGACCCTGTCAAACAAACTGCTCAGCCTCGAGCAGCGCTTCAAGTCAAGCCACACCAAGGCTCGCAGCAAGCCAATCAGACTGCACGCATGTCCGCTTGTGTGGCGCAGTCGAGGCCGGTTCTATTCCGGCCATCGACCCAATCATGAGGAGACTGCCCGACTGCACTCAGCAGAGGCCGGAAAAGAAGACAATCAATTACTTAAGAATGAAGCATGACAGGAGGGGCTGTGGTGGGCTTCTCCTTCTCGTCAGTAACCCACCATATCAACAAATCCTACTCCCGCTATCACGCGCACGACTCGTGGATGCTTCCCGGTGCCCGTGGACAGCACAGCGGATCAAATCGACTCTACCCTCTCGACATTGAGCATCTTCAGCTTTGACCGGTCGTGTCGAATGACTCTGTTCGACAGATAACGGTCGCTGAACGAACCATGTCAATCCGAGGCTTGCGATGTTGCTGCATATGCTCGCATGAGGAGCACGCTGGTGCCAAGACAAGGCTGGGTATCCCAACGACCAGATACGATTGTCGTGATGGCCATGTCTGCGGGATCTCTTTACCAGGAACGGTATGAGTATTCTTGCGTTGCGTTTAGCGCCGGATTCAGTTGCTGAACAAGTCGCTCTTCTCCTATCCTGAAGTGATTCTGGTGGCGGAAGGCATTCCGGCCATTGTGTATATCAACCTGCCACTCCCTCACGTTGAGCACTCAGAACTGGCGACAGACCGCGGCACCCGAAGTGCAATTCTCAAAGCTCCCCGCCCGTGCTGCGTCTTCTGCCAGTCCATATAGACGAGGCTCAGACCCCCCGACTCCTCTTCAGACGGTAGCTCAAGCATTCGGTCAAGATGACATACCTCGCCGACTCGCCCCCTCTCCCGCCACTGTCCGCTCTCTTCCCCAACATCCGCTCCGATGCCAGCAGCCTCCCTCGTTCTGCCGACCCATTCACGGTCACTACAACTACTGGCTTTTTGCCTTGTCGTCCCCCCTTGCCCCGCCTTGCAGCAGAGTTCGATGCCCTGTCAGCCATTCTGGAAGACATGCCCGTGGTCAAGGCCGACGACTCGCCTGGGCTGCTTGCAACATTTAAGCTCGGGCCCCTTATCGACTCCGGTGCTCTGCCAGATTTGACCTCGCACATTGACCGCCTACGGACCGACGAAGGGCACATAGACCTCGAGGCGATTACTGCGCTCTTTCGGGACTATTCGTTCCTCGCCAGCGCCTATTTATTGGAGCCGTGTTGGGAGACGTGGTTCAAGGATCATGACGCTGGCTACGGCTTAGGTAGAGCCGTCCTACCGAAATGCATTGCTTCTCCGCTCGTCAAGGCTGCGGACATGTGAGTAGTTGCATTTTGTATCTTCCTGGGAGGTTCGCTGACCGACGCTCTTACCCTTAGCCTCGACATCCCGCCGTTCATGTCGTATGCAGCGTCGTATGCCTTGTACAATTACAGCTTTGTCAAGCCCGGTCTTGGAGCCAGTGTCTACGAGAATCTCCGCCTCATCCGCGCATTCGAACGTGGGCTTAATCCCTCCAGTTCAGAAGCTGGCTTCATCCTCACGCACATCCACATGGTGCAAGAGACCGGATCCCTGATAGCTGGCGCCGTCGATCTCTTGTCGACCATCGAGGACAGCTGCGACGACACATCTGCAGCTATCACGGCCTTCCAGACTCTCTTGTCCGCCATGACTCTGATTGAGTCTCACATGGAACAGATGTGGACACATTCCTTGCCGAAAGACTACATCTCCTACCGCACCTTCATCTTCGGCATTACTTCGCAATCCATGTTTCCCAATGGTGTGGTCTACCAAGGCACTCGCTATGGAGACACGAAGCCTCTATATTTCCGGGGCGAGTCGGGGGCAAATGATAGCATCATTCCCCTGCTGGACCATCTGCTGGAGATACCCATGCCCAAAAATCCGCTAACGGAGATCCTCAGGGACTTCCGGAGCTACCGACCGAAGCCGCACAGGGAGTTTCTCGCCTGGGTCATGAGCAAGAGCGCTGAGATTGGTGTTCGAAACTACTGCACCCATCCTCCTTCCAGCCCCACCACCAGAGACGACAAGGATACCTTGCTGCTGCCGACGCTATACCTCAAGTTGCTGGATCATGTGAGAAGCTTCCGCTGGCGCCACTGGCTCTTTGCAAGAGAGTATATCATCAAGCGGTCTTCCCATCCCACTGCCACAGGAGGAAGCCCTATCGTCACCTGGCTGCCGAATCAGCTGTTTGCTGTCATGGATATGATGCAGGAGGTCTTTGCCGACAGTGGGCTTGCGAAGTACGCTGAGCAGGGCGTTGGACAGGAAGTCAAGGCGGTACGGGAGATGATGGACAATGTTGCCAGCCAGAGGGACAAACTGGACAAAGAGGTCAGGAAGTACTGTTCCGAAAGGGGTGTTTGAGACGTAGTGTTAGCGCATGTCTTTTGTCGTCTAGTATGACAGATAAGGATCCAAGGCATGCTCTCGACAAGCACAAAAAGCTCTCCTCCCAGATGCACAGAGAGAGTCAGCCGTGCTCAAACGCGAAGATGACATTCTGATATACACAAAGGACTCATTTCCTTCAAGCTCCTGCCGGTGAACACTGCCAAATTTGCCAATGTCTCCGTGCCATCCACCCTGCACATCGACAGGCTTGATTGCCCGGTCTTCCACCGTAGTCAGTAGTCACGGCTACCCGTCAGGTCTTCCACCGTCGTCACCTGCATCTGCACTCATGCACTCATTTTCGTTAATTGTTCGAGTCAGCGAATCACAATTCACGATTTTCGTTAATTTTCGCTCCAACGAATAATGACTCACGATTTTCGTTAATGTGTAGCGTCTGCAAATCAGAATTCACGATTTTCGTTAATCTCCTGTGGGTCTTGGCGCCGATTTTGGGCGGCCCACGACCTCGTGAATCACCATTTGCTCAAAACAACGGGAAGACCATGGCGACCCGGTCGTTCTAGCCCCTCTCAGATCCATGGAACTTCATCGGCGCGCCCTGGTGATCACAGATCAGGGCATTTGGCGTGAAAGTATCCGCGTCACAAGGATGACTCGACAGGATATGAGTCCCCGCGCAGCAGGCGCGGCAGGAGCAGCAGAGGCAGCATCTCGTCCCCAGCCAGAAGTATAAGTATCCCCTTCCCCCCGACCTTGAGCCTCTTGCTTCAGTCCATTCCACATCGACTGTCCAAGTCCCTTTCTCCCTCTCCTCTGGAGTGGGAGACTGGGACTAGACATGTCTGTTTTTCATCATATATATATATCCATCACCTGGAACATATATATATATCCATCACTTGGAGCACCTTTTCTCTATTCTTCTTGTGCTTACCTTTCCCTCTTGGGAGCTCGCCCACACTGCGCAAATCTATCAGTCCGCCGGACGGTTGTGGGTCGGTCCCTGCGTCGATTCAGTGGCTCACGCAGAGGCTTGGGCTGCCACGCGGCACCCTTCTTTTTACGCTTCCTTGAGCTTTGCCTCACGATACGTTTACTTCTCGCTCACATGAGCCTCGATTTCACAAGGCGTCTAGGGCGTTCCTTTCACACTTACATCAAAGGGGAGACACCCTTGCCTGCTGTCCGGCAGGGTCCGACATTCCCGGATTTGTACAGGCTTCCAGTTCTGTACACACATTCCGCCAAAAGCGCACGGCTGTGCTGCTTGCTGACCCAGTCGACAAGTGGCCGATTCACCCTGGGAAGGCACACAGCGCTCACAACGTTCATCGTTGTTGCCACCACTACGATCCCTTTGCAGGTCGTATGGCTGTCCTGTAAGTACCTCGCCTTCCTCAGTCGCGGTCCACATGTGCTGACCATTGCCTCAGGCAGGGACCATCTCAAAAGCGAAGAAACCCGAGACACATTCTCGGCTCAGATGCAACACATCGGCAAGAGCGTCTATCAACCGCAGACATATGGGTGGCTGCACAATCCGGTCATGGAGTGGAGGGGCCTGGAAACACAATACACAGAAACTCAACAACCCACTGTGGTGTTCCTCCGCCGATCCACAGACATAGCTTTCGGGAGCCCGAAGCCCGAAACAACATGACAACCGAGGACGCTCGCCTGCGAGCAAGGCATCAGCATCAGCACCATGCTTGGCTCTAGGCCTCGGACCCTCGAGATATGTTTGCAGGGAGAACACGGTCATTTTGGTTCACGGAGGAGCGTCTCCTGGGCGTCCCAATTCAGTTGCCCGGCGGCAGCCTGACCTGTAGGCGCTCTCAAGATGAAATGCATCGTTCTGGGACCGTTTCGACATGTCCACGACCAATGGGCGAAGGTGCCAGGAAAGCATCGTTATGCGGTGATCCCTATGCTGTTGTCATTAATGCCATGAAAGAGCATGGCGGGTCCTGCTTGGACCCCCAGGATATTTTCATCTGGTGGAGAGCGGAATCGTTACGACATCGTCGAACGCGACACAACTTCATGCGGTGTTGGCTTTCGACCATCGCCTTGTCGAAGTTGTTCACATGGCCTTCGACCATCGTCGAACTCGACACGACTTCATGCTATGTTACTTTCGACCATCGCCTTGTCGACACTGTTCACCTGGCCTTCGACGATGGTCGAACTCGACATTGTCCACCCAGCTGATGAGAACTCACGGTATCCCACGCGCTTCGCCTGGGGAGGCCAACCTCAGCCGCCAGTTGGAGTTGTAGGCTTTAGGGGAAGGGACTATCTAGTCCTCTTCGCTCACTACGATCGTGGACGTCAATATTGTTCACCCAGCTAAACGCAACCAGCAGTCTCCCACGCGCCTCGCCTGAGGAGGTCAACTTCAGCAGCCACACAGGGTTGCGGGCTCTGGTGGAAGGGACTATCTAGTCCTCTTCGCCCACTACGATTGTAGGCCGAGAAAGGTACAATCACGTAGATGCTGTTAACCGTGGCATTGGCGGCTTCGAACACCCCACTTCTACCACACTGTCCGGTTCGCAGTGTGAACACCACAAATGTGTGTCACCTGGGCCGTCGGGAATCCTCCGACAAGAGCACCCGGATCTTTACTTCGGTGACAGGACTGACTGGGTTCAGTGACCAGAAGGTTGGGCTTCGAAAGGATGCTTGACTGGGACATGGTGAAGAGAGCGCTCCAGGCCGACACCGGTTGAGACATCGTCGTCACATCGTCGACTCGTCACCACGTCCTCGATACCACAGAGGTACCGCTCTGGTTTGGCGCCCGTCACGCAGAGGCTGTCTTCACGGCAGACTGACAGCAAGAGGTAAAAACCTCCAATGTCAGTACTCGTTGGGGGGCGGTTTCTTCACGGCGGACTGACAGCAAGAGGCGAAAATCTCCAGTGCCAGCACTCGTCGAGGGGATTTCTCCTTCACGGCGGACCAACAGCACGAGGGGAAACCCCTCTACGCCGGTACTCCTCGAGGAGCTGCCTTCTTCACAGGCGGACTGGTCTTGGGCTCATCCCTTCAACAAACCGAGACGGTTGTCACCACATGTTTCGAACGGTGAATATGTACAGTCATGACTTTGTCGACGCGGCCTTGCTGCTTTCAGCTCGACCCTATCTATTATATATATATATATCTATCCCTCCCGTGAGCGGAGTGGGGGGTCATCGACAGAACGATCTCGAAGAAGCAAAAATGGCTTCAGAACAAGCCATCAAACATACACGGCGCGAGATCGAAACAGCCGAGACATTGGTCTCTTTCCACAACAAGACGGTGGAGTTTGTTGGTCTCCGAGAGGTAGAGGCCTCTCGCCAACTGCACCCTGTCATGGTGCCTCACCTTGCCGCCGCTGGTGGCCAACTCCCGGATCGTCGACAAATGCCGCCGCCACCACTTCCAATGTCTCGACAAGTCCGACATGGCCAAGCGCCAGCACGGAGACACAGTGGTCAGGTGCATGGACAGGCACGGGCGGTGCCTTACCCGGCTCGAATGCTGCATGGACACCGAGTCCCGGTTCAGGGGCAAGGAGGAGCGGGTTACGGCCCGGGTCGAGGGCAAGCCAATAATCAATACACGGCCGCGGCCACGGCTAGGGCTGTTCGTCCTCATCCTCCATCAACGCCACCACCTGCACAACGCCAAGAGTCAGCACCTGCAGCGAGGCCCGGAGCCCAGCCAGGATACTCGTACCGCTGTTACATGTGCGACCACACCATCCAACTTCAGTTGGGGTTGATGGTCAATCACATGGTCAACAAGCACGGTGTCACCAGAGAGAGCGTCGACAGGGCGCGGCTCGAGGGCACCAAGGTGCAGATGCTGTGGTGAGGGGAGGGGAGGGGAGGGGAAGTACCGGGAGTCGGCCGGGGGAGGAGTTGCGGCGTGCATGGACGGGTGAGTGGAGAGGTGGGAGGTGAGGAGGGAAGGGCTGCCTGTTGAGATTCTACCGACGGGATGCAATGCAGGGGTCGAGGTGACGACGCATTTCGGGTCAGTGTGTGTATTATGGGAGGGAGAGAGGATCCCTGTGTCCTTGCAAGAGGATACTTGGACGGCCTGTATTGCATTCATACATGGCCTCAAACACAAACCAATCCAAACCCAAATCCAAATCACCCGCTCGGATCCCCTTGCTTTGCCTTGCACCACCCGCTTGATGTTGCTTGCTCACTCTGTCTTCGGGTCTTTGGGCTTCCCTTTGAAAAACGCCCTCTGAATCAACCATATCCACCACAGCACATTGCTCACCTTACCGCTGTCGTAGTCTTGTCCGCGATCGCCTATCTCCGCCATCGCACACACCAAGTCGGCGAGCTCCCTCTGCACCTTGGAATGCAAATACGCGGCCGTCAGGTCGAGACCGTTCGTGATGCCACCTGTGCACAGCCAGAACAGAAAGGCTCGCGCGTCAACGGAAGAGTTCGGAGGGCGTTCAACGACGAGGAACACACGGGCTTACCTGAGGTCCAGACTCTGTCATCCCTCTCCCATCTCCGCTCCACGAACGTGGCCCTCGGGAACTTGTCCTTCAATCTGCCCAAGATGCCCCGAGGGCCCGTCACTCTTCTCCCGTCCAAGATCCCTGCATACCCGGCCAGGAAACTGCCTGTGCATATGACGAGAAAATCTGTCTGGTTGGCCTCCTTGTGCGCACGCAGGAAGGAGAGGACATCGTCATCGGGAACGACGTTCGGATCCGGGCCTGGGATGAGAAGCGTGTCGAGACGCCCTGGCTGAACGGCCGGCGAAGACAACGAGTCCGTCACGGGCAGAGACGCCGACGAGGTCATTGACGCGTACGTGCCCGGCTCGGAGGCGGCAATGTAGTGGATTGACACGGGGATGGCGAGCTTGGTGAGCGGTCCGGGGAGGCCGCATGCCTCGAGATATTCGGGGGTCAGCATGCCGAAGGCGTCAATGGGAGCGGCGTCGAGGAGTTGCATTGGAGGGACGAGGAGGACGCCGACGCGGAGGGAAGTCGCCATGATTGTAAACGGGAGGTGAGGATCGTCTAGACCTGAGGATGTCCGGGCTTAAGACGCGTCCGCAAGGGTTTATTGTTGAGTGCGGTGGCAGCTGTGCCAGAAACATCGAAGGAGGTTGGTTTTTCTGAAAGGCGTGCATTCGATATATACTGTACGTCTAAGCACTAGGTACCAATCTTTTGTACGCACAGGACCGAGCATAATGATGTAGGTAAGGCTAGCTGTTGAGACGACATCGTCTACTCGGGCATACCATTTCAGGGGAATACGGATGGGGGTTCATCAAAGTTGATCCGGCTCTCACGCTTTCAGATACACGACTAGGTCAGATGACAAAATGATTGGAAGGGAGCACGGTTCACGATGTTGCTCTCTTTGCTGCTGCTAGGCTCCAGCGTTTCTGACAGCCTTGCCACTTATTATTGGCTGAGGAGGAAGCTGCGACCGATGAATTCTTGGATGACTTGACCAGATTGAGAAGGCTTGACAGAATAGGGCAGGGCTTTCGGAGGCGAATGAGGCCGATAATACTGTGTAATTCTGCTGTTGTCTGGTGAAGCCATATGGTCGGGATCGATGCGCGTGATATATATTATCGGCTGGACAAAGCTGGAATATCCGGTCTGTGGCGCCCAGAGCACCTTTATTACTATGCCTCCGAGCATGCACCACTACCTTGCAAGGGGCCACAGAGAAGGCACTTGTTGAAGTCGATAAATAATCACGAAGTACTCGGTACGGAGGATGAAAGTGAGGTGCCGGTGAATGCGAAGTGAAAGTTCCGGGCGTCGCAGTTTACGTGATCGCGCCAAGACATGGAAGGTGCGAAACCCACTCGGGATTTGTGATACGTACTCCGGACTCGGTACCTCGTACTTGCCTGTCTTCGATGGACTTCTGAAAATGTACTGTAGCGAGGCACCGACGGCTGTTGTTGTTGGTCGTGCGCCAATCTCCTGCATCTCCTCTGAGATTCGCTACGGAGACCTCGCGGAGTCTCCCACCACTGAACGGTGAGGCGAGGACACTGGCATTAAAGCTTGGTTCAGCTGGCACGGTGATGTACGTCAACTTTGTACATTTGTTATCGTGAGCTTAGCCTAGGGAGGAACTGGAATAGACGGCAGAATCTCGACACAAGTTGGAAGTTGGTTATTCGAGGGCACGAGGTTGGCGAGAGCTCTGAGCGCAATGCAGTTAGCGCGCGTAGCTCTTCCGACGGACTCTATCCGCCGCTAACCCGATCAGGCGCAGGCCGCTCCAGAAATATCCACCATGCATCGATATCGATATCACCAACCCAGACCTGCCACATCTTTTTCGATTCCATCGCAATTCACCATCCTAAGCCACCCCATTTATTCGCTTCTGCATCTCGCGCCTTTGTCTCTGTCTCGCCCCGTCCGAGAACTTTAATTCACTTCTTCCTCTCCTTCAGGCAGACTATGTCCCCGTTCATCAGCATGAGGCGGTTTTCCCGATCTGGCTCGGTCCACGACTCCAAAACCTCAGCCTCACATCAACCGGCTCCTCCAACATCATACACGCCCCCTCTCTCTCACGCTCCGATGGTGAACGGCACGCCCGGATCGATTCAGGATTCGAGGCCCGCGTCCGCCAAGACCAGCTCAAGCTTCGACTTCGCGAACCGTCCGCCGACAAACTACCAAATGACCGCGCTGCCAAACAGCGCCGTCGGCAATCTATCACGGACTGATCAGATCGTCCTGCGCCATTTCTGGGATGTCAAGTATGAGGAGAACAAGAGCAGAGATCTTCATTTTGTGAGTCCTTGCCATCTCGTACCCGCTGGGGGAGCCCTTTGACTTACAGACCCGAAAGCTCAAATTTCCTTTCTTTCCGCAATTTCCGAGCCACCAAGATTTGGTGCCATATTGCGAGATCTACCATCTGGTGAAGACTTCGCCCGGTGCGAAAATCATCAGTCTCGGCAGTGCCAATGGCGTGTACATAGGGTAAGTCCTTGTTACTGTAAAGCCAGACCCCTTTTCCCCTGTCCAGCCAATATTTGTCACACAAAGGGCGGGCGCGGTTTACCCTGGTTTTGCTTTTTGGGCGACGACACGACACGGCAAACGTAATCAACGCATACAATGAATGGACCACTCTAACATCGTGGTTCTACCTAGGTTTGAACTCTTCTCTGGCTCCCAACTTCACATCGACATGGACGACAGCTGGCAGAACATCTCCCACCACCGGGTCTCGTTCAAAAAGTACGACAAAATGCTCAAGGACCCTGCATCGGACACGACGTTCAAAGCATGGCCGAAGCCCCTGACCATCGAGTTTCTGGAAGAGCAGTACCAGCGCTGGATGCTGGATCTGACGAGTCTGTGCTGGGAGACCGCCGAGGTCAGAGAGCTAGGCGGGAGCGCGGGAGGCGTGGATGGCGGCGAAGGGAGCGTGGATGGTGACCTGAAGGACGACATGTTGTAAGCCGCTGCCACAGCAAACAACGGGGCGTCACTTGTCTGTCGACCTGTTCCGGCCTTGTTTTGAATCCGCCCATTCAGTCCCCTGCAGGAGCATGCAACGTTGCAACGTGCGTGCAGTGTGCACACTGCAGTGCAGCTCTCACTCAGGAGACTCTCAGCCAACGGTTTCACAAAAACGAAAGGAAGAAAATCACGAGAACACGAACATGAACGCTACGGCCTTGGAAAACAATCCCTTCAAAGTACAATTATGGGGTACTTAATTGATAATTGATTCAGGTGACTCCAGCGCAAAAGTCATGTACATACGATAGCCAGCGGACGGCGTCCCCGCGGTGGAATGTTGGGTATGTAGCTAATTTACTCTTCCTTGGCGGCGTCCGGGGGCTGGAAGCTGGGTGATTCATGAGATAACATGTCATGTCTTGGTTGTGGCCTTGGTTCTGATTCCAATTCCCATTGCCATTCCCAAGCGTGGCGTAGCGGTGCCTCCTCCTTGCCGTACTCGTGTACTCGTGATTGCGGCCTGCCGCTTATCGCCAAACCAATGCGCTTGTCTCACCCAACACAGCCCGGCGTAGGGTCCATACCGAGTACGGAGGACAGCAGTGGTCAGTCAAATGGACTTTGAAACCATGCAGTGAACCAGCCATCTGACCATTCACGAGGTGGGCGTGTACTCGGAGTGTACCTGTAGTTTGCCGACACGCATGTTTCTGTCCTCGTACATCAAGGTCAAAACCTGGTTTGAGAAGGGGCCACTGTCGTTCAAGCTACACAAATACACCCGGAGGGGATGGATAGCTTTGGCCAATATGCGAACCGTGGTGCTTCGAAGGACAGACCCTTTTTCCAATCAAAGGCTCGAGGAATGTCAAGCAGAATGGATCGAATCGCTGGTCAATGATCCTCCAGCTTGTCTCGCAATACAACACGCATCATAATCGTGGGGATTCACAAGCGTGGAAAGAGCTTCTGATTGAATGGAGTCGTTAGGTCATATCATTACTGCATCCGGGTCGCGACAAAATCCCACAAAAGCAGAGCGGAAGAAGCAAGTGAGTGAAAACGGCCACTTTCAAGCCCTCTGCACACGAGCGAACCACAAACATATCGGCCCAAACTGGCCGCGAGACTGAAAAAGGAGAGGCTGTATGAAATAGGACAAGTCAAAACTGTAGAGCAAGCACCTTTTGAACTAAAGTTCGTCCACCACGAAAAGGAAAAGTAGAGGGCCTCTCCGGCAGTCGGTTTCAAGCTTTCTCCTTCGAAGTCAGGACATAGAGAGTGCCATCCTTTCGGGACTCATGATCCCTAGACGTATCGATGTAAACGGCGCGAGTGATTGCAGAGTGAAAATCGGCAATGACTGCAGCTCCAGATGCTTAACGTGGTTTGTGGAGGTCGGCCTCCTCAGCGGGCCAGCTCCTGTCTCCAGTATGTATCAAAGTCAGCCATCGAACGCTCGGCGACGTGACCAACGGTCATGACCTTGACGTTCCATTCGATGCTGTGGAATTTTCCAAAATGAATTCGACTCGCATCGCCCAGCTCCTGGCCCCTTTTGAGCACGATGGCGATGGGTCTTTTTCTGAACTTGGGCTCCCGAGGTAAGGCTGCAGGCGGTGCCGCCCTGTGGCTCGCGTAGACGATCGCGTGCGCTTGATCCTCTTCGCCAATGTTTTTCTCCGAAATGCCTCTTTGCCGGTAAGAGTTGATGGGCACGCAAATGCAATAGCCTTGTCGTTGTCTAATGACGGCCATTCTCCGTATGTGGCTATAGATATATTCACCCTTGGGCCCTTTGGTCACGTAGCGTGAGTCATAATTGGTAATCTGTGGGTCTCCGTGTTTGAGGCCGAGATTTTCGTGGAACATCATCGAAAAAACCCTTCCCTCGGAGAAGAAGACACTAGCATCGGAACGTAAGACGTAGTTTGGATCGAGGAGCTCAGGGTCTGCAAGCTGAGACTGGCCTCTGACCTCGACACCCTCCAAGCCGTTAGCGGTTGGCAAGATAAGTCTGCGATCGCGGCCAGTCTGAGATTCCCCCAAAGGATGAGCACGAGATAATCGAGATCCCTTTGGATCGCCCTGGTCCTGGGATATCTTCCTTCCATGATCGTAGTTCGTATTTGTTCGCGTAATGGGGCCAGAGGGAGATTCAGGCGTCTGAGAATCTTCGAGTCCACTGTGGCGTCGAGTCTGGATATATGGCGCAGTGGGACCTGATTGAGGGGGAAGATTCCTCTCCAGCGGCTGTCCGCTCGGCTGGCCGGATTGATAATGGGTCGTCGCCTGCCCGTAGGGTGATAACGACGAGGCAGTCGCATATGTACCCGTGCTCGGCAACGCCTGCGTCCGATACGACGGAGCGGGAGGCCCATGAGAACCACGAACAATGTACGATGGCTGGCTCTGGTCCGTCATACCGGTATGATCATTCTCGGAGCCCTGGCTTCTGAATGCGGATGAAGTTGGTTCCCGACGTGAAGCCACGCCCGCCTCGAACAGGCGGCTCACTTGTTTGAGTGTCTGGTCGAAGTCTCGGGCATACTCATTCCGATCGACTTTGTCCTCGCCCTTTTCCCCTAGATGATAAAGATAGTCATCCCGTTCGCGAGCATTGCGACTTTTGCAGGCTTTGATGATCACATAGCGCTGCACGCAGCGGTGGATACGCAGATTATCTCCCCGTTTTCTGGACTGAACCGCAGAGTCCAGAAGAGATTGAAGATCTACGTCCAGGATGCGCTTGTTTTTCTTGATGAAGTCGTTGCATTCTTCGAAGTTACCATATGGAATGGCGATAAAGTCAAGAAGAAGGTCATTCTGGGAAGAGTTTTCCAATGTGAGATTGCCGTCCTGAGCATCATGTGATGGCCTACGCGTCTGGATCGGTTCTTCGCGACGTGAGGTGACAGTTTCTGCACCAGACGGGTGCAGCGCCGAACGCGAACCTGCGCCAGCAGTTCGCACCTCGTAGGCCGGTGAGACATGTGCTTGATGTTCTCGTCGCCGAGAATCCTGCTGAGCGACACTTCGTTCAGGCAGGCTTTGGCGTGGTTGGTCTTGTACAGATCTCGGGGTCTCCCTGCAAAGTAGATATGTCAATTGGAGATAGACGTGGCATGCAGTATAACCATGCCGCCGCACCTTTCCTGCCGGGGAGGTATTGTGTTGGGAATCGGACTAAACGTCCCTGTGCGTCTATCTTCGAAGCAGTACCTCCCTTGCTGGGGTCAGCGGCACACCACGAGGTTGAGATTCTACAACATACCCTGCTGAATCACTACTCGTAGTTCACGTCCATCGTTATGTCTCCTCCACTTAGAACCATATCTCTCGACAGGATCATACGGTGCCATTGGAGTCCCAGAAGCGTGGGCGAGGAGACCAGCTCGACGGCCGCCAGGAGGATACAGTGACCCCAGCCAGAATATGTACCTCGTCCATCACGCAGAGCCGCACCTGCGGGGAGGAAGAGTGGATCAAGCGTTCATGCAAAGGGTGTTGGCGGTGCTAGCGATGGTTCCCAGAAGCGATAGGGCTCGTGCTGATGTGGTGCGGCAGCAGCGTAGGTGAAATTCAGGTGTGGCCATCGAGGACAGCGCACGAAGCTGATCCCCAGATGGATGATTGGCCGCCATCCTTCGCTCTGAGAGAGAGGGGAGAGCAACTGACGAGCCTGCCGGGAGGACCCATGCTATGGCTCGCTGTTGACGCAACGTTGCAGGAGATACAGCGAGGCAGCTGAAAGAGAGCGTGCAGACGATCGTGGAGGGGGTCCAGATCGGAAAGTTGGCGGCTCACTGCTTTGTAGGTGACTGCTCGGTGAAGGGAAGCTGACGAAGCTTTGAAATGACCGGCCGTCAGACACGCTGACATTTCCCAATAGGACTAATCCATTAATCAGAAATGCGGACGCCTGCTAGGTGCCTGCTGGGGTTACACAGGCATCCTTAGCCTTCACTCCCTGGCTTCCCTGACCCCACAGAACTCGTCTCCCCGGCGTGGTCGGTCAGTATTCGCACCAGCTGGCATTCTGGCCTCCTGATTGCCCTCCACGTCTCCTCCCTCGGACCATGTCTTTGTTCAAGGGGCGCTTTCCAAATACCGGCGCACGCATTGGCTGTGCGCAGTCCTGGCGTTGCAGCCATGGCTGATGCTCCTGCGGTGATATGTAGTTCAATGACGGGCTTCTGCCAGGTTGGCTGTCTGCAACTTCCTGTTTCCTGTCCCGCGGCTAATATTCGACCTGCCATGCTCTTCCGCCTTTATTTAACCTTTACCTGTTTACGTCGCTCTCGGGGCGCTGCCGGCTTCGGCGGCTGAGTCTCGCGGTACACGTTGCGTCGTGTTACTCGATCGTGAATGAAATGTGCCGTCGATGGACTTTCTATCCGACGCGATAGACCGGGATTCGGGTATACTCCTACGACCTCATTCTGCACGGTGGGAAAAATCCCCCCTTTCACCCCGCGCCCCCATGAGTTGGCTGGGTACTGACTTGGAATGCAGGGACGTGGCTCTTCCTCAATGTCCCGCCCCACCGCGAGTCGACGATGGGGAGACCGTGGGAGGCGTCGACGCGGGACGTCAACTATCGTGGGAACGGGATGCAAACACGACCAGATCTCCTCGCGGACGAAGAAGAGATGACGCAGATAAGAAGAAAATATCACTAGAGCTAGCATTGATCGACTACGATTCACAGCCTACACATACACCCTCGTGTTCGGTAGCAGACTGGGCCCTAGCGGAGGACCAGTCTTCCCCTCGCTCACCAGCGGATGTTGTATCAGACATCTCGATGGGCGCCCAACAACCAGGAAAACCCCTTGACCTTATCGACAAGCAGGTATGTTTCGTGACTGAATTTCAAACGCTCGGCGCGAAGAGGCGAAAGGTGCAACACCTCAGAGTACGAGCACGGGACGGTCGAAGTGAAATCAAAGCCACACGCATCCGCTTCTATAGTGCGCTGCAACGCATTTTCAAGGCCGTCGAAACACATCCTCTACGGTTTGACAGTGCCGACTCTGTCAAGAAGGATTTCCAGACAGCGGAAGTGGCGTACGAGGAACTCATTTCTGAGGATGTTGCCCAGGACATTGTAGAAAGTGATCTTCTGCCAGAAGAATGGGACTTAGAGGACACGGAGCGGAGATTGTACGAAGCCATACTTGGTCCATCAGCTTCTGATGAAGATGACGATCTCGATGCCGATTTTGGAAGGATACCTCAACAGGTTCATCACCCCGTGACAGTCATTGAAGACGTAACGTCTTTACCGGGACCCGACGAGGCAACCGCAGACGAAAGATTGTCAGCACTGGTGGAAGAAATACGGCACTTGAAGGACAGCCTCGCGAGCCAGGAAAAAGAGTACGCGGCGCTACAGAAGGATCTGGGGATGAGAGCCGCAGCAGGTGTTCCCGTTGACATCTTCTCGCGCAACACTTTGGAAGACTTTGCTGAACGTCGTGGCCAACTGCTGAAGCATATTGCCGGGCTGAGTGCCCGCGTCAGCGACCTCGAGGCCATCAACTTGGAAGCTTCGCTCCACGATTCGAGGCAATCAAATGTTTTATTTGGACTCCACCGATTCCATGACTGGGAGACCGGGGACTATTCACAGCATTCCCCTAATGATGACTGTCGAATTCTGCGGCTCTCCGACCACGACCGCCAGGCACGCAAGGCCGACATGGATTCTTTTTTGACTCAGCCTATCTTGGATCAGCTGATGCATCCGAACGGTGCACTCAAGCAAAGTTTCCCCCCCCCGATCGTGTCATACTCGTCCATCGTGTGGCAAGTGGACGACGAGCTCTTGGAAAACTTGACAAACTACGTGTCTCACTGGATCCTCGGATGCGTGCAATCATCGTGGTGGTCTTTCACTCGCTTGGCGGCCTGGATAGACACTGCCGGGGAATTCACTAATCAAGCAACTGCTGGATTGTTAAAGGCGACATGGTTTCAGGATGGAGCAGGTCTGTCATCTGTGTTCGTCTGGAGCGAAGACCCAAGGAGCTCGATCGTTTCTCATACTCCTATGGACCAGGCCGTAACTCCAACATCTGATACAGTAGGAACACGGGAGCCACTGTGGGAAGTTCACCGACCAAAACGCCGGCACAGCTCGGGCTATTCCAACGGACTAACTCGCCAACGAAGAGTCTCAAGCCACAGTCACCCAGGCACGAGCAGAGTTGAGCAAGCGCCCCCTGTACTACGTGATGGTGTCTGGTTGCCTTCGTGATGGGGTCGTGGCTGGTACGCTTTACGAGTCATTAATCATATCAGGGCCTTGATGGCTGCGCTGCTCTCAGGTTTTAGGACATGTCCAATCTGGTCTCTGCTCCACAATAACAAGGAGGTTTTGCCCCTTTCGGCAAGCGATCTGGGGCTTGTTGTTTGCGAAATTCTGGCAGATCACAAGGGATCGATCCTCCGTCTCTGCCTTAAACTCGACTAAAGAGGCAGGAGTCCGAAGTCCTCCTCACCGTTTAATCGTGCACGCACGCGGCTTTACTTTTCTCCACGCACTACAAGTACATATCCCTTGTTCTTTTAGCATAATCCATACGATAAGGATCACATTTGCCCAGAGCCAGCCACCCTCGCCGAAGCGCCATGTCCTCCTTGCCCATTGCGGCTCCCAGGCTTCTTCCAGAACCGGGAAGTAGGCTACCCTTGGTTGTATCGTAGCCGGCCCTGAGAGTAATGCCAATACCAATATATTGAGGTGATCAAGGCCGCTCCCGCCCGTGTCCTTGAACTTGCCGAGCCTTGTGAAACTGACCTGTGCGCCGCAGCTTGTCGATGGTGGACTCACGCTGTGACGAGAGAGTGATCCTGAGGCTACCCTGGCTACCACAGTTGACAGGTGATCCCCAGCGTGAGCAATACGAATCGAGGCAAGCTCATTCGTCGGACTAGGATGCACGTCTACCGGTTCTGTATGGAGGGCGCGTGTGTGATGACCCTGGTTGAATCACGCGGCTGAAAGCAGGCTGCGGGCGCCCAAGAACCGGGCAAACCGTGCATGCAGCCTTGCTCCGTACTCTACACAGTATGGGTACCATCTGTATGGTTGTGTAAGTTCCATGTTGACACTGCGCGGAGTCCTCGTACCCGAGCAGACACATGGCCATGCTTGACATGATACGAGTGCCAGGTTTCCCGGTCTCAATCTGCCAGTGGACGGTAGCGTCTTTATTATACTTGGCTTCGAGCAAGAAAGAACAGCGACAACCAGAATGACAGGTCTGGCCCTTGTTCTCTCGCCTTGCAGTTGCAGTTTCAACTTCTACAACGACCACCACCCATGCATGCCAGGAATGTACCTCGTACTCCGTATGAGACCATGGATGCTGCAGCGTCCAGTGCACGCTACACCTCATTAAGTTTCACCACACCAGGGATTGTTAATGCCTGGTCTGGGGACAGTACTCCGTATGTGACAGCTACTCACAGCCTTAAGGGATGGTGTCGTGCCTTGTCGTGGGCGTCCGACTCGACTCATGCACGGCAGCCTACCTAACCTGCTGGGGTCGCTTTTGAAAAGGGAAGAGAATCCCATTGAGGAAATCCTAAAGGGCAAAAGGTCCATTCGTTTGCGCGCAAAAGGCTCCGACCTCAACGATCAAAGCCCAATCCTCGGGCGCGAGGACGAGTATCCGGTAGAATCTAGGCAACAAGGCGCGAGGTCCATCGGATGGCCATCTTCCCTGAGCCTGGCGGTAGGGGAGGTGGATAGCGTCGTTGTCGACGTCGTCGGCTAGCGTGAATGGATCTATCAGCCACCGGAAGCTTTGATGTGGCCGCCGTGCCACGACGTCTCTGGGCACCTGAACAGAGGGAGGTACCGGTAGTTGGCTTCGATGGAAACTCTATCGAAGCACTCGCGGCGAGGTTTACTTCAACAGTACCGTATTATAGGGGATCGGGATCGGCGTTTAGTGGGTATCAAATCTCCTGCCTCACCCTCTAGTTCTGTCTGGATGTTATGAGTAGGATCTTGGATTCGTTGATTGCCGTCACTTTGGCTAAGGCGCCATGGCATTGAACAGGGTGGATATGTCGAACGTGGCCCGCGCCGTGAGGTAGAACCTCAAGGTACTGTAACACTCTCTATTCATGCGATCGCGGAATCCCTACCGTTGATCGTCGAGGCGGATGCCAAATATGCCAGAGTGAGGCTCGCTGTCTTCGGCACAGGCGTTAGCGCGTACGAAGTATCTCCAGACACGCCAGGGAGGGTGTTAATGATGCGGCGTGAGCTGGGAAATGCCCTATCATGATACTATCTACTGCACGTAGAACAGAAGTTTTCAGGTCACCGTCCTACATACACGGTAGTTGCTGAGGACATGTCGTTGCAAATCTCTCTCCCCTTGCTTGCCCGCCCGCGACCACGCCCTGCTTACACGGCATGCCTCAGCGAAGCGGTTTTCTGGGACACGTGGCACATAATCCCGAGAGAGTGGTAGCACACTCTCCACCATGTGTCCCGGAGCACAAGACCATAGGGGCGCGATGGTTGAGGTGTTGACATTTCGACATTTTGACTTCAAGCACTTGCAGCGACCGACGGACTGCACTGGCCATTGGTCAATTTGCACGTCAACCTGCAGGGCGCATCACATTGGGCCGCCAGGTTGCTGACCGCAAGTCCACTGCCAGTCGTCCCTCAGATCCAACAGGGCGGGTGGACACCGCTCTCTTCCGCGGGAGCCAAGCTCGCATTGGTGTCAAGCCATCTCGGGACCGGAAGGGCTGGGTCTTCGAACTTGCTGGAACCTGAACTGTTTCCTCCAGGCATTGATTGACAGGTGGCCAATGTGGATTGATGTGTCCCCTTCTCGTTGCCCTTCCTGTTGCCCTTCTTGCCTCGCCTCGCCTCGCGTACCCCGGTGAGAGAAACCACTAGCAAAGCGAGCGGGAAAATGGGACATGTTGGCAATATTATGACCTATCGCTGGAGCGAGGCATGAGTTTCGAGAAAAAGAAGACCAGTAGAGCTCGGGGGTGGTGAGTCATTGCAGACAACTGCGTGGCTCGTTGGCCACTTCTCGGGAATGTTTTGGTTCCCACCAGGCTCGATTGGATATTCGAACGAGCCTATTGGGATCTGCGGCCGTCGTCTCCTGTACTCATTGCGAGACCGCCCTTCACGATGTGACGCTACCACCAGCCTGCCCGCCTTGCTCAGCAATGCATAGCACGCCGTCAGTTGCGATTAGGGCCACAACGACTGTCGGTCGGGGATGGACACCAAATGCATCACTTTGCCCTGCTCGTTAAGCCCTTGGCGGACGATGAAATGACGGGGTCGTTTGTAAGTCTGGGGGTTGTACGGTCGAAACGGCTCCGGCAGTATTTCTCGACATTTGGACGGTCTTGTATTGATCCCGTCATCCATCTGGCTTGCCGCTGGCGGCCCGTTGCAGATTGAGCCTCCTTCCAAGATCCACCTGGCGGGCGAATCCAGGATCAGGTGGCCCACTTGAGCTCAGGGACACGAGCAACGGTGTGGTTTTCTGAGCCGCGGCCCCCAACAGCATCAGAACACTTGCCGCCAGCGCCGATGTGGTAACCAGGTCGCCGCACCCGCGTAGTCGACCAGCCCTGGTTACATTATCGCCGCCATCTTGATGAGGGATCTGAAGTCGCCCGGCGCATACGGAGTATTCTGAACACATCTCTGCGTAATCCGTAATCCGTAATCCGTACCCAGTCCTCGTGATCCAGCGACGGACGTCCGCCTCTACCTGATCAGCTCAAAAGTGAAACAAGTTCTCCGTACCGAGTACAGTCAAGATACCAGTACGAGGTACTCCATACTTAGCCGCCTACCTCGGGGAAATAAAGACCTTGCATTAGTGATTCCACGCTCCCGGACCCATCAGCAGATATGGAACAGGGAAGTCACATTCCGCCGCGTCCCCACGCAAGTGGATGGCTTCTCGGCCCACACTAGCGCAAGGCACGGGCTCCGTGCTCTTGTGCGAATACTTTCCTCGTACTTAGTCCGTATTCCGCGGG
Organism: Phialophora tarda; assembly: GCA_016109495.1. Classification (NCBI taxonomy): domain Eukaryota; kingdom Fungi; phylum Ascomycota; class Eurotiomycetes; order Chaetothyriales; family Herpotrichiellaceae; genus Phialophora; species Phialophora tarda. Next base: position 2,001,703 of record JADWPL010000003.1, on the reverse strand, counting down.
GGGGCGGGATTGCTCCCCCGGCGGCGGCTCAGCCACGCGGGATTATTTGCAATAGTTTCGACAACTGAATTCGGTCCCAAGTCTGTGTTGCTTATCATACTGTAGTAGTGAAGAGACTGGAGTGGGATAATCAGTCGTGGGATGGGAAAGAAGAAAATACTTGTACAAAGAAGAAAGCCGGGACGAGGTCCCTTCGCTGGGCTCATTCGACGTCATTGGCCCCCCGACTCCCCCTGTGATAAACGGCGACGAGGCTGGGGGGAAGTGGGGTATATACCGTATGCGAGGAGGCTGATATGTAAGTATTGAGCCGCCGGACCCACGGAGCGATCATAGCGTTATTCTGGGATCAGGCAACTTACTCGTGATGGTCTTTTCATATTCGTGCGTTATCTGACGGGGGCTTGTTCGTATCGATGTTACAAGTACAAGCCTCGAAGCCCAACTCAGCTAAGGAAAGGCAACCACCATACCAGAAGAAGCAGGCCAAAGCCACAGTCAGTTCCACTCCAACAAATATCGTGTACCAATTGCGATGTTCCAAACGAGCGAGGCTTTCAGAAAAAGGGGCCCGATAAAATCAGTCTCCCGGGGACCCATCAAACGAGTCAGCCGTCAAGGGACAAGAACAACATATAGGGCCAAGGCAGGATTTCTCGTCCATCGTCATAACATATGCAACCTTCCGCGGTGGACGGCAAACGGAAGGTGTCGGACTTTGTCGCCATTGCCCATGCAGGCACTGTGTGACAAAAACGTATATCATGTTGCATAGCCTCGCCGAGAGGGTTGCCGCGACAACTCGTTCAGTGGCTTCTGGCAGGGCCAGCCGAGCCCGGAGCGACGACGGCGTCGGCGGCTGCCCTAGCTTCATCCCGCCAGTAACGACAGAACCAAGGCATCGACTTTGGCGACACCTTTCCGATGTTCTTCACCTTCACATTGTGCTCAATGCTGAACACCTTGTCGAATCGAATGCGGCTTGCGACGTCCAGCTTCTTGTCCTCGCTTGCTTGCACGACGGCGATGGGGTGCTTGTTCATGTAAGGTTCGTGGAGAAGAGTTCTCGCCTCGGTACCATCCATGTGGATGATGGCGTGCGCCTCGTGGTCTTTTTTAGAGAATCCTGACCTATTGAGACCCTGCCCTTGGTACGTGTTGACTGGAATGGCCCAGCTGAAGCCATGGCCTTCTCGTACAACGGCAAAACGTCGAACTTCACTATGGACCTTTTCTCCGTAGAGCCTCTGAGTGACGACGCCGCCCCCTTCCCTTGGAGCCGCGTTTCCGCGGGTGTCGTTTTCGTGCCAGAGCATGATGAACACCCGGCCAATGGTAAACCAGGTGCTGGGTTTGGTATGGAAGCCGGCGGCCAAGCTCGACAGTTTTGCTTCCTCGGATTGCCGAGATAGAGGGCCAGCGCCTCTACGCTGGTCGTGGGTGTGCAGGGGTGACGGCGTCGTAGCTGTGAGCCTTGACACAGACAAGCTGTCTCCGAGCGGCATTCTCACAGTTCTGGCTCTGCTCATGTGTTGCACAAGTACCTCCACAGCCTGGACTTTTCGCTCCTCTTGATTGCGCCTATCCTCTAGTTCAAGGTAGGAAAGGAAGCGCTGGCGAGCTTGGTCATCAGAAAAGGTGTTGTACTGCCGAACCAGTAAATATAGCCTGATGCAGGCCTGACGGTCAGCCGGCGAATCGCATTGTACGGCTTCTAGGAGGAACCGGTAATCGTCGACCTTAAAGAGCGGCTGTTGTTGCTCAGCAAAGATCCCTATCCCGTACGTGCGCTGTTGGGCCCAATCATGGATGTATTGGCGGTGGTTGTCGGCAAGACAGAATGCTGCGGTGACGAGGAAGTTGTCTCTCTGAGAACTGGTTTCAGAGAAAGCCCTGCGACTCCTTTGACGGCCAGCTTGAGGTCCCCCCTCGTCATCCGCCTCAACTCCGAAGCCCATCTCGTCGCTTCCGGCTCTGAAACCACCCCGTTCAAGTGACTCGGGCAATCCAATGTTTCTAGACTCGCGGTTCTGGTGGTATCGCTCTTGTCCACGCGCCGGATAGCGTCGCTCATTTTCGCGCTCCCGATGTTCTCGCCCTTCCTCGCGTATCCGATAGTTCCGCCCTTCCTCGCGCTCCTCATCTCTCCTTCTCCGTGGCGCCGGCGCCGTTTCTGTCGTCAGCTCTTCAGCGCCGCCGCTATCCCGATGCCTTCCATGCTTCGATCTATCAGGCATCTGCCTGTCAAACCCGCCGTATCCTGAATCACGATAAGACATGGTTCCAAGTGGCGAGGAACGGACGCGTGTCCGACACTACCAAATCCGAGTTGACTGTACCAGAAAAGCATAGGCTTCAGAAAGCGTGAAGGTGTCGGTGCATCCAAGACGCTATAATGGCTATTTTTCACAATGCGGCAAAACAAAGCAGGTGAGGCTCGGAAGACGGACAGGTAAAGAGGCTGGCTACCCACGATTGGCGCATCTTATAGGCAATATGGCGGCCTCCCTCATGGCAGGATGGCGGCTCTTTTTCCCTCCTCTTCCCTCTACCTCCCGCGGGAGGCATACTGCTGCAGCAGGCTGCATGCAAATGCAAGTCGATAGACATCAATTGGAACGATCACCGAGGGGCGGGGTTGGAGCAGCAAATGGGTCTGAGTGGTAGCTGACCCATGGCTGAGAACGAAGGCTAGACTGTCGATGGTCGCGAGGACGGGCCAAGGGAAGCGATGGCGAGGAGGGTGGGAGGATGAGCAGAGAGTGGCGGCAGGTGAGGGATGTGGTTCGGGGGATAGAAGCCTCAGGCGAGTCTATTCCCGCTAATGGTATTAGGTATTACAGGGGCTCTCGGGGCATGCCCGAGACAAAAATTGGTGGTCCGACCGGCTGCTTTATCGGGCTGAGACTCAGGTCCCCCCTCCAACCCCCCATGCTTCATGCATGCGTGACCGAAACTCCTGCACTGACAGCTCCCACGACTTTGGAAGGTTGCCTCACTCTCCCTGCCTTCCATTTATATCAATGGAATACCTTGCACCAGAATGGGAGCACCTTCGTCCTACCATGAATCCACCCTTCCGCGTTCTTCGGAATGAGGTTTCTGCCACCCTGGAGCAGGACCAAACCAGCTGTCGTCCTACCGCAGGAAGAGTAAGCCCAGGCCCGCCCTACTGCCCTCCTTGCACAGTATTGACACGTCTACAGCTCAAATCGAAATGCTCAAGAGTCGCTCCCGCCGCTGCAGGTTCAAGATCACACCCAAGATGACTCTAAAAAGGAGGAGGACGACAATGTTCTGCCCAGCGATGTTCTTTCGCCCACGGACAATGCTGGTCAGCCAGCGTGCGATCTCTCAACTAATGAACTCGTGCGCATGGAGCAACAACAGTCTGACACACCACTGGGAGAAGCACACTCGTCTCGGCACTCCGCCCAGGTAGTACAGCCGCCGCCTGGCTCAGAAGCAGCTGCGTCGGATCTACCTCAGGAGCCACGAGCTACTTTCGAGACTCGAACCTCGGCTCCGGGGGACCATCCGAGTTCACCAGATCAGCCCGTCAACAGCCAAGACCGTTCGAATGCCTTGCGGAATCGATGGTCACAACTTGCAAACGCGGCAGATTCGTTGACTGGAGACTTGATTTTGGCCAGCGACCGCCGAAGAGAGACTATTGAAAAGAGAAATGTAGCCTTGCGAGACATTGAAGAGCGCCTCAATACGGCGCAGGACCCGTCTCTGATAACTTTACGGGAGCTCCTCACCGAGTTACAAACCTCCGACAAGACGCTGCTGGAACAGGACGAGAATCTCGTTTCGCAAGGGTATGAATTTATTGCCCAAGGCTCCAAGATATTTGGCGTTGCCTCAGATACTTCTCTTGAGATTCTTGATGCCGAGGGTATTGTTGTGCCGACCACCGAGACCGCCACAGACCCGTCCGTTCTCTCAGCAGACGATATACGACTCGACCAGACCTCGGAAGCTCGACGCTACCTGTCGAGGAAGGGGGATGTCGACTTGTTGAGGGAAAGCTTGATGAGCCTCGATGGGGAGCAAATCATAGCTTCCACCTTTCCTGCAGAAGCAATGCCCATGGAACAGCTGGAATCAAGAAGGCAAACACTTATAGTCGAACTGCAGCAGGCGGAAGCGGACCTAGAAATACTTCGCAATAACCTCCCAGACAGAAAGGTGGAAATCCCCGAGGATCTACTTCGTTCCCTCGCCGCGTCCATCGCCACGAACGAAGATGCTTCATCCCTTCCGGACCTTGATTCCGCAATAGGCGGCGACACCCCGGCACCAGCTTTGGAGTCGAGGACTGGCCCGCAACGAGACGACCAGAGGGAGAGCCTTTCACAGATCCTGGACCGTGTGACGGACGATAGCCACGTCAGAGCAGAGACTTTGGTCAACGCCTACCTCCTATACCAGTTGCAACAATCTCCGGAAGAGCGTGAGGCTTTCTTGAAGACCGTGGAGGAGGAGCTGAAAACGGGAAACCAAGCAGCTCGGGTAAATATGATCAACGACATCCCGCTCGAATACTGGTTTGACGACGAGAGAGGAGCGAAGCCCAAGAAGTCAGAGGTGTCTCTCACGAAGTACATCTTCAGTCAACCTAGGTCCAATGTGACCGACGTGGACACGGCTGAGCTTGGGCAACTGGTGCATGGAAATAGCGAGCCGGTTGAACGTCGCGAGGCTACCCAGCACAGCACACGCGAAGAGGTTCGGCAGCACAGGCTTTTGGCGCGCCAGAAAGCCAGGGACACCAGTTCTCTTCGTTAACCATATGCCTTTTTTGAGTCTTCGGACTTCGACCGAGTGCGCGATACCCCGTATTGTTCGGATCTTCCTACGACTGTGGCATATACATTTGCTGTAGATGATTGTTGCGCGTCCGGAGTCTCTTAGGGTATGTTTCCTACTCAACGTCTATATGATGAGGCTACCTGAGCCTCATCTCTCGCTGAAAGCCCTACTGCGACCAAAACCTTGCCGCTATCTGCAAGCCCGGACACCTAGGATTACACTCTGGTCCTATCACAAGGCCGAGGCCAAGTTTTCAGACTGCTTACCAAGACGGCGGACACTAGCGACTCAGAAGACCAGAGTCGTATCCCACTGGCAGACACCATGATCTTCGTCCTGTCTCAGCGGTATGCTTAGGAAATGGCCAAGACACGGTCAGGCGATGGCTTTTGTTATCCAGAAGAAACTTGGCCTCATCCTCTCCAACCGATCCCTCAGGGAACGTACCCCTTTAGGAAGATGCATGTAGTGGTCATGACACTATCACATGCGAACCGTTATCACCATCCGCTGGCCTGCACACCCTCAATCATGCTAGGTGATGTTGCCAGGATGGTGAGGCTGGCCAATTGCACCGAGAAGGCGCTGAATGTGACCAGGATGGTAAAAGTGATCGAATCTCATAAAGGAGCAAGGAGAGCTTCCGTACTGGGTAATTCGTATCAGATTGGTCAGAGTTCAATCCATATCTTCCCCTAGGAATGTCCACGACAACGACGCTGGTGGCGCCTTTCATTGACCGACCCGGCGCCTTAATGCCTCTCTGACAGGCAGTAAAATCCAACATGTCATGACGAGGCTTTCTCGGGGCTTCTCGAGGCCAACCAGCACCCTAAACAACAATCCCCCCAGCGAGGGAGCACCGCGCCACCTGCGAACGCGACAATAGCATATGATCGCTCCTCTCATGACGGCCGACTTGTCTGTCCACAACTGGCCCAGCCGCTTCAGGGGTCACGGTGAGTTGGCAACACGGATTGCCGGCTGATGGAAGGTAAGCTTTAACGAAGTCTTTTGGGTGCCTAATTCTACGGAAGGACCAGTCTAGTAGTACTGACTCGCCGCACTGCCGGCAGTTGCCCCTGGGTCGGGACGACGAGTTCACTAGAAGGGTGCACTTAGTTAGGGACTGTACGTAGGTCATTGCACTGCTCAGATCGAAGTCCCCGGTACTCGGTATTCACCCCCTACTGCGTACCCACCCGCGCAAATGCAACGGAGACTCCACTGGTCCGGGTTTGCCTCTGAACGACTGATTCCTCAGCCTCGTACCGAAGGGATTCGGAACGTCCTGCACCGAGTAAGAATGCTTGGGCCCGGCCATCTTACAAATACACCCGATTGCGGTGTGATGGGTAATTAGTTAGACGCCATTTCGAAGGCGACCCGACCCGTTAGGCCAGTTCGGCCAGTGCTTTAATTAACACCAAGGTTCCGACTTGAAGGCAAAGAGACAGCCAAGCGGAAACTAGGCTCGTGTCGGGCGGCAGCATTAAACAGCAAACACGGTCGCCGAATGCATGTCCGGACGATATAAACGCTCCTTCGGCTGGAGATAAAAGCGACGACGATTGGAATTGCAATTCCTTGGTTCTTTCTGTTCTCAGCGGCATTTGCCCGACCGACAGTGTGGTGTTGATGTCGACCGTTTTCGTTGCGGGCAGAGTCTGACGAAGATCCGTGCACAGTACGTATGTATGTTGCACAGAATCCCACCATGCATGCATACATGCCCGCCTGGTCTGATCCCATGCCAAAACACACGATCATCATGATTCATCACCGATCGGATGGGCGACCACTTAACAACACACAAGGGTTTGGACATAGAAAGAAAGGCAGGATAAGTAAAACGGCCCTTCCGTCCCAGGACATAGGGAGCGACGGGGCGTGGCCTATCCGAGTTCCCTTCGCAGCCGGGGCCATGCATTAGCCTTGCTGCAGTCGACCGCGTGCATGCATGCCATGTCCTCCAGCCTGTTTGATTTGCTCTCTACTCTGTAGCAAGCATATTTGACCTGATGTGTTCCACCCGCTCGAAGCCGAGGCAAACCGGCGCATGATGGTCCACGTCTGCCCGCATGATGCTTATTTGCTCGCAGCACAACCTCTCTCTAGCCAACCTCTCGGATCCGCGTACTTCAGAAGCCCATGGGGACATGCTGGACCCATGGCCCATGCCGACTTTTTTAATTTCGCACCAGCGAACAAAGGACAGGCAGGCGACGGGACGGGCTGAGTTGCCGTGGCTCGAAGGCTTCCCTTCACGGGCCTTGGTGTCGACGATAGCGTCCGAAGGCATTCGCTGCGCGCTGCCTAGCTTAATTACTGGACTTGGCTTTTCTCTTCGAGGGTCGTGCTTTGCTCCCTGTACTAGTAGTACTCTGTCGATGCGAGGCAAGCATGCACCCATCCTCGATCGTCCTATCTAGCCCGGGAGAAAAGCCAAGTAATTCCTCGTAGAGAAGCTGAGCCTGTAATCAATTATGCAATGCGTCGTATCTATCATGCGGCCTGATTAATTATCAGCTGAGCAGCTGAGCAGCTGGACTCTCGGAACTGCGCGTCTCCCGGGATGGCTAGGATTCAAGCCAGAGTTTGACGCCAGAGCATGTGAAAAGTGGACTTGCATTTCGCGACGGTTCGGTCTCGTGTTTCTGGGTCGCGCTTTACGAAGTCGTCCGTGGGGGGTTCCCGGGGAGATCCAGCTCAGCGACCCCGCTATGAGGCTCTGCGGAAAGGGGGGGCCCAGAGAAAGGGCCACCACCAGGCGGACCGTGACTACGCTGTCGCATCAACGGAGAAGGGCCGCTCTTCGTCGTTTCAACGGTGTTGCTGCTGAGCTGGCTGTCTCTATACTGCGCATGTCAACTCATCGGGCACGCGAGATAAGGGCCATCATGATATCGTTATAGCATGAATATGTAATGTTTAGTAGACTCGAAGACCTGTGTGTGATTCTCGCATAGTCAAAGCTACAGTACAGGATTTTCCTGATTCCATCAACTCGTCAATGCCATGAATTTTTTTATTAAATGGAATACTACGCTGAGCTACATGGGAGCTGAAAAATTCCAAATCCCTCGCGTTGTGCAATTTCGAATCATGGCCAAATAGATCCATCAAGTCTGTCTGCGAAAGTGAATCCATCAATGCTGGTCAAACTGTGCAAATTCTGTTCGGTTGTCTCTGCGACGATCCAAAGTCCAGTCCACTGGTGCGGTCGTGAAAAGATTATCATCGCCATGCGCGAGGCCAGATGTGAGGCGCCTTGGGAGCTGTACCTTCTGGCCATCTGCTTGGCGGCGTGAAAGAGGAAACGTAACGATGAGTCGAGCGTCATCGCGGCATAAAACGTATTTGTTGTGCAAAATGGAGAGAGTGCCGTCCTGTCGCGGCGGACGGTTGGTAAAATGTTGTTCCCGTCATTCATCTTCATCGCTGGTCGGCTTTTTACCTGACGTTTCGAGCCTGGCGCTCTCTGAAATACCCTAGCAAGTATGCCTGGCTGGCTTCGGTGACCTGCCCGACGTGAAGGGATTTGACGGTATGTTCCACGGTGTGGACGCGTCCGTAACAGAGACGGCTCGCCGGGGACAGTCTCTGCTCCGGACTGGCTCCGCGGACGGCGATGTCCTCTTTGCTCGAGGTGAGCGTTTCTCTCTCGAGCCATCTCGGCTCAGTGCCGGCCATGAAAATCCGCGAGTGAGCTTCGACATCCTCGGAGGAGTTCCTAAACTTTGAGAGGCCCCGGTTCCCGTAAGTGTTGATCTGGAGGCACACGCAGTAGCCGCGGTCCTGTCGGACAACGACCATCCGGCGAATCGAGCTATAGATGGGCTCGCCATACCGTCCGGTGCTGATCTGGACTCTATTGTCATTATTGTCACTGACATAGGTGTTTTGGGAAGTCATGCTGTTGAAGCCCTCGTGCCAGAGCACCGCGAACACTCGGCCGACGATGTAAAAGGACGAAGGCCTTACGAAGTACCTGTCGTCCAACGTTGTTTGATTCTGGAAGAAGGTCGCTTCGGCTGGCACAGAATACCTTCGCGGAGTCGAGTCCGTTGGACCGTTTGGCGGAGCTCCTTGGGTGAAGTGGTTTGTGGAAAGTCGTTGATGGACTCCCCCCGGCACGGCGTTGTTCTGATTAGTCCTTTGTGGGTTCTGAAGTTGGACGCGGGAGATGCCAATGCCAAGGGTCTCGACAGGATCGCCCTCGCGCGGTTGAACTGCGTGGTGAGTAGCTGTCGTTGTTGTTGATCGACCCGTGGCCGGCGCGTCATTCCGACGGGGTTGTGTGCTCGAAGAATGGCTTCTTGTGTCACGGGGAACAGCAGGAGGCTGGGCACGCGAACTTATCTGCGGATTGGAATATTGGGCTGTGTTGTACGTTGCCATGGCTGGGGTGGCAGAGGGCACTGACGTGGTTTGAACATATTGGCGCGCTGGAGCTCTTGCGGCGCCGGGAGCAGGGACATAGTTGGATGGCGGGCTGCGGTCAGTCAGGAGCGTGGTCGTCTTCGGTTGGGAAATGCTCACTCTGGGCGAGGAAACGCTGGGTCTCTCGCATTGCTTGGAGAAGTGCCGTAGACAGGCTGAGGATGGCTGGGGAGCTGTGCTCCCTGGTATCGCGGTACGTTGCTGCGACAATGAGCAACAAAGCGCCATATCCGAACGTCCAGCAATCACCTTGGCTGCGCTATGGGCTCGGGTCTGCTTGCAGTCTCCCGCCCAACACGGGGCTGTGCTGCTGGATGTTAACATGATGCTTCTCTCCTGTGAACCTATGAAGGTACATACGATGATGGTCGGTACCACTGGGTTGTGGCATCTCGAACTCATACTACGGAACAAGCTCGGGCTCGGGCTCAGGCTCAGTCAGGCTCAGGCTCAAGTTTTAAATGTGACTGGGCGTCCCTCCAAACGTACACGCCCGGCCGTGAAGATATATGTCGTAAGGAGACAGGCGGGGCTCTATCTGCTTCGGCAAGCCCAGCTTGACAGGGTGCCGAGCGAAACGTGGGAGGGCGTGCATGTTCAATAGAGACGCGCTGCGCTGCACAGACCCTCATTGCTTTAGTTGTCGAGCTAGCATCCAGTGTCGAGGAATCATGTGCCCACGGGCCAGAAGATGCAAGGAGACGGCCGTCTCTGGCGAATGGGTGTCCTATGCCGTGCTGCATCGCCATGCAGACTGGCGGCTAACTCGAGGACTGGGCTCTACGGACTTTAGGGGTTGACCTGCTGGCCGGGCACCGTGACACGCCGAGACGGTATTGACCGTACCGGACACGGGGGCAAGGCGAAGGATGACAGGAGGATAATCCGACGGCCACATTTGGGCAATTCTTGGGCTGGATCAAGTGATGGTGGGATTTGTTACTAGAGACGCTGGCGGCTGCCAATCGTGCGCAAGGCTTTACCTAGCGTGGCTGTGTAGCATGCCTACTAGGCCCCCCTAGGCACACCCCCCGGCCGGGCTCCGTAGCAGCCAAAAGCACCCCCCCTTTTGACCCGAAACAGCTTACAGTACCAGTGCACACACCCTTGTAGATACTGTAAATTCAGCCAAGGGGGTTGCGGCACGTCAAACTGTGCCCCGTGGACGCGCTCGCCTACGCTGTAACCTTCATTCAAGTACGAGCCCCATTCCTACCCTCCGGTCCGAAGTCGTGCACCCAATTTCGACTCCTAGTACCTTCTTTCTCGGTGAAGTCGCATGCTTGGGTGTCACGTATGGCATCCACATATGAATGCGTTCAACATGGCATTTCCTCACCAAGTGGCCTCTGCACAGGCGGCTTTTCCAGTGGCCCCGATACTTCCGCAATGAGTAAGGGCTGTGGTCGATTATGTCCCTTTTTCCTTGCTTATACCCGACTTGCAGTGTACACCCGGATGGCATTGGACCCTATAGAAAACACCAGTTACCGGCCTCGGAGAGCAGTGATGAAGGTGCATCAAGCGACGCCTCGAAATATCATGATCCGGTGCCTGAGCCAGCAGAGTTCTCAGCCTATGATCTTGTCCAGGACTCTGATGTTGGGGAAGCCCCCGGAGTTGAGGAGGCCAGGCCGTCCGAAATGCAGACGTCGGTACCACGAAAGGCCAGCTTCGCAGACGACGCCCAGAGCCAACGAGATGTCGACCGTGACATTGAGTCGCACACAGTGAATCCCCCTCTTGATGCGTATGTCTCGGCATTCGAGGTGGTCCGCGCCACCAACCAACGCGTGCTGGACCAGGTCTTTGAGCTGAATTCCATGAGAGGACCGCTATTGCAACAGATCGAGAGCCTTCTCCGTGCCTTGGATGGGTTCGTGCACCACATCAGCGACCACAATAGCCCTCCCGACGGGAGTGATGGTCTGGCGGCCAAGGTTCGGGATCTCCAGCAGCAACTCGACACTTTAAGCAAGGGCCAATTTGCTTCCCTGCAGGCGGACGAAGCAAGGTACAAGAAGATCGAAAACGACATCATCCAATCTCTACATCGTTCCGGTACATATTTGGACAACTTCCTCCGGCCAACACCTACGCGCCCAAGTCTGAACCATGAACCTTCCTCGGATCTACCGCACGGGCAAGCCATGGTTTGGGACGGCCTTAATGAGCAGTCTGCCGACGTCATTCGATACTTAACTCAACTTGGGGACGTGGATGCTCTTAAGGAAAGTTTGTCTGAACTTTACACGGAACGCGCACAACTCCTGGAGGAGCAGAAGTCGAAAGCCAAGCTCGGCGTCAGGTTGGACGATGACTCTTTTGCCTTTCTCGAATCCTCGGAACGCGAAGCAGGGGTTTTGCAGGAGCAACTGGAGTATGCGATCCTCGTTCTGGAGGCTCTACGGCAACTTATAGACGACCCCGATGCCCCGACCTCCTCGAACGACGACCTTCCTGTGTCCGAAGTCGACGAGGATTCCGCCGAACTCGAACTTCTGACCGACAGCTTCACCGCGGAATCTCTCCAAACCATCGCCCCGGAAAGTGACAAGCAGGTTCTGGTGCGTCATAGGCTTCAGACACACGACAATACCTTCAAAGTTGTTCTTGAAAGTACGGACGACGACGACGACGACGAGGCCGCACTTGGGAGCGCCCGTTTCATCAATGCCTGGATGCTAAAGCGGTTGTTGTATCTCCCACGAACTTTGGACAGGCTAATCTCCATCGCAGAGCAGCTACATCCAGGAGCAGAGCTTCAACAATTGGAGCGCACATTCCTGACACACTGGTTCGAGGACGGCTCTGCGGCAGATTTTGCGAAACATAGGTCCCTTGCCGACCAACAGACGATGCGCGCCAATACTCTCTCCGGATACTTGGAACCGAAGAGCATTGCCAGCGACACAGCCGTGCCAGGCTCTTCGCCCCTGCTTAGCCTAGGCCCATCCGTCCGCACCGAAGAGATCATTGAGCAAGCCATACGGTTCCGGGGGTTGCGATCCTCACGGACGTCCGATGAATAGATGCTAATCAATGCTCGGCCGCCTCCTCATAGCTGCTGCTCCTTGGATACACACCACAACAGCTTTACCTGCGTCCAAGCCAAGCCAAGTCGTGCCAACAGCTACACAGTACACTTTCTGCGTCCTTTTCCTGGCCAACATGTCTCTTTCGAGTGACTGTCATTCTCATGATTTCTGACACTGCGTCAAACGCAAATTTGTGTTCTGTCTCTGAATCCACTTTTCTGGGAAACAATCAGCGTTCATGTCTTGGTGTTATTCGTCATGGTTCAGGGGGCAGCGATAATAGAGAATCACTGGGAATTCCCGGTAGGCCTTGAGGCCGGTCTGACTACGCGTTCGATTTAGGGCAGCACACTGTATACTAAGTTTGTCGATCTTCAGCCCGTCGCTGACTTTAGGTTTCTGTCTCTTTGCTTGCGCTAAAGTGTACTGGTTTCGATCTGTCTCCTTGCTTGTGCCAGAGTGTACTGGCGCGACTGGTTTCGGTGAAACAAAGTAGCTGCTAGGAAGGACAAATGAATTAAACTTCATTCGAAGATCATTCATTCGATCATTCCCGGCGACGAGCATCTGGCATTGCTCCCACGCATTTTCAGAATTGCTACGGGGGTGGGTGACGCTTTCTCACGAACTGTTCGTCGCTTCAATCTCTGGACATCCCAGAATAGAGTCCACGTTTCCCAATCACGATCCAACGCGGCGCGCTGTACGGCTTCAATTGGCCACGGCGCAATCAATCATTCAGTCCAATGGCGGTCCTCAAAGCCAGTATTTGCGCACCCAATCTGCCGTGATTGACGGACGGACACCTCATCAGCGTCCACATGTAAACAAGATGAGATGCTCGTGAATGACCACCTCACTTCGTGTTGAGGAGGGGAGCAATCATCTCATCATGTGCATTGGCTGGCAGGGCAGGAGGCGCAGGCATGCTCGAGGCTCGCAACTTCTCATCGCCGCAAGCATTTACGCTCAGTTACGAGTCACAATCGAGAGGCAACCATCTCAACAAGTGGACAGCGTCACCTCCAATACCTATATACAAATCAGTAGAGTTACGCCCTGGTCCCTTGCACGCCAGGAATGCGACAGTATTGTTCCAATGAGGTAACCCTCTTTTTGGTCATGAAGCTATCGCCGTGGAACAATTCATGGCACCGTTCCGGGGACGAGATTGCATCGGCAGATGAAGAGTCGTCCAGCGCGGCGCATTGGTACCTAGCTACTAGGACCGATTGTTGGCGCCTTGTGCAATGGATGGTCAACCTTTACTATCAGCCTATGCCACGCTATCTTCGCGGGAACTCAACGATGCCTAACGAAGGCTTTCTTCCGCCGTCGTTGCCGCAATTAACAAGGTCGTTTTCGCCTTTCGGGATAGGAAGGATGCCGGTGGTATGCTTCCACCGCATGCTGATGCACTCGGCTGACACGTAATAATTGCATACCTGGCTCGGTGTGTCGGATATCCTGACTGGTTGATGCATACATGTCAGTAGGCGTCCGTAGTTCTAGTGTGCCGTCGATGCGCAGAGGGCGGCCAAATCTCGAACTGGAAAATGAAATACCGGGGATATAGAACTAGCCATATTGTCGTCGATGGTTCACGTTGCGCTTCTCCTATCGTACTGTAAGTACCCTAGATTGAACCGGTCATTTGCTTGCAGAGCCACTAGGTACGGACACCCCCACGCACCCCCACCTGCCCCTCATTCTCGTAAATAGGGCTAGACTTGTCGGAAGTTCGGGACGACCCGCTCCCTTTCCGGCCGGGTATCGGCGAGGGACGCATGAGAATTCGAGAGAGCCCACCACTCTTTCGGTCTGATTCTGAGACGTGGTACCATGGATTAGGTTTGTGGATGGATGAAATGGACGCTGGACACTGTGATTCGCTTTCATCAAGACGTCTCTAGAGACGGACCAGGTAGACAAGTTGTGCATCGTTACCGAAGAGATAATTAGATCAATGGTCCGATGATGTGACTTAGAAGTATCCGGGATGGGAAGTTCACAACTGGCAACGAGAACAAGGCTGGACTGCGGATCCCCCAGGCTCTCAAACACACTCCTGAGGCGCTTAAGAAAGATATTCATCACCTTTGATGCGTAGAGCATGACTGTGCCTTCGATACCCGTGATGATCTTAATAGCGAGTACGCCACAAGGGCGACGCGGCGACTCAAAGCTTCGCCACAGCTTGCGTGTCGTGGGATTTGCTTTCCAAGGATCTTCCACAGTTCACAGAAGGCAGGGGCCAGGTCAGCTACGGTGCCTAAGGTGACATATGTGGCACTGTCCCATCATGCTGGACGAAACGAAGCAAGTGGTGTGAGACGAGGGTGAGCAAAGCGGCAAGCAGCCAGGATGCTACAGTATGTAAACCTGACCCGACGCAGCCAGATAAATAGGTGATCTTACGTTGCAGTTGACTTCGGACCTCCACGACAGCTATGTTCCGCACTCGTTGAGTTCGCGCATCGACTCGGATTCAACCCGGATTAGACCTGGTCGAGGCCGGGGGTTGCTACACCAGAGCGCTGTCATCTTGATCTCCTTTGGCTGCTGCCTGCTGCCTGCTGCAGTCTCACGAATACAAAAGTTCCCTCCGCTCTACTCGGCAGCTCTGCAAACGAAGGCAACACGCTCCGGATTCCGTAACCATGGGATTTTCGACAAAAGGGAGCTCGCTCTTCTTTCGAGGCAGATTCTGGATGACATGACATGACACCAAGGCGGCAACAGCGATGGTGTGTGGCCATCACCAGTCGTCTGAAAAGCATGATGCCATCAAGGTACAATACCAGGGCCAGGCATCCAGGACAGTCGAGAATCCTTGCTCTTCTGCTCGGTTCTCAACCTTGCTGAGCCGGCTTTTCATCGTGCGAACTGTGTGTGGCTTGATTTCAAGCGCAGTACCGTGGCTTCGTGGGTTGTCCGAGAAATTTCTTCTGGCGGTATGAAAGATATTGTTAACATCTTCTTGATTGCACCTTCACTATGTCATGCATTTTGAGTTTGCCTTCTATGTACGAATGAGGGAGAAATTCGTTGTAAATCGCTGCAGATTTTCTTCACTCAATGCCAGAACTGCCCCGGCAAAGTGGGCTGCGAGTACAAGAAATCTCGACTGCGGGAAATGAAATATCGGAGAAAGCGCGACAAGTTCAGAGTCGGGCGTGCAATGACTGATTCCCTCCGTGGTGGAATTCATGTCCCGGCAGTTTTTGATGGCGAAGGAAATGTACATGTGCATATCTAGTAGACATAAATTTTCCCTTTTCTTCAGGTTTAGCCCGATACTACTAAGTAGCTCCCATGCCCTCACAAAATGACGAGGTTGGTCGTGTCCGCCAGCCGCAGCCAGGAAAAAATCGTCTTCAGCTAATGCTCGACAGGGTTCGAACATCGAATAATGTGATGGGCGTCTACATCGCTTGGGCACGGTTCAAGTTGCGGCGCAAGCACGTCGGATTCAGGGGCAAGGAAAAGAATGGTATGCAATTCTTCGACTCGCTGCGATCGAACAGTTCGTGTGAGTGTGCTCGGTGAGTAAGGGGAGCAAGACCATCAGCAGAAGCTACGTAGGAGATGATCAGAATAGCGAACACCAGTAGTGGAGTGACTGGCGCAAGAGCAGGATGAATGCTATCCAAGGAGTTGTACTACGAACTGTTAGTGAACCATACTGAATAACACAAGGAATTGGGAAGATTGCCCATGTACGCATCATCTGACGGATGGAGGTACATGATGATCGAGAACTGCCTCCAATTCGCGTGCGCTCGTTGGGAGGAGGCATGACCTATTATACAACTCTTTGCGCCGAACTCTGGTGTCTCATCCTTGTGTGAATCTCGTAGCACGCAATGACCCCCTGTTCATGTTCCCTTCTGGCACCGTCTATTTATACATACAGCCCTCGCCTCGCTGAGTTGAACGCTGCGTGCGTCGAGAGCGTTAATCCTCACGCTATGCCTGGACAGAACCTCCAGCGCCATTGCTCAAGCTCAAATGGAGAGTATTGATCCCACCATGTCAGATAAGTCATCATGGTGATTAATCAGCTTTCCAAGCGCATATTCAGCCCCGGTCGTAACGTCATAATATCGTCGCTGAAATGGGAATGAAACCTTGCTAACATGCAGCAGTGAAGTCGCAGCATTTCAGCCTTGCGCCTTAAGAGAATTGACAGCCTTGTTCACCTCATCGCCTGCAATCTTCTCCCACTTCGACCTGTCATCAACATCAAGCGTCTCGAAATCACCGATCTTATCGTAGAGCATGCGAGAGATCTCGCGGTTGATCGAGGTGTATTCGTCCTTCGTAATAGTTTGATCATGGTAGTGTGGCTTGAGAGCAGACGACACGAGCTTCTGCACGTCCTCTTTCGCAGTCAACGACATCGCAGCTGTCGTTGGGGAGTTCTCCGTTGACCGTGGACGATTAGTATTGCCTCTATCTCTTCTTGTCGGAGAAGCTTCAGTCGAACGAGTTTGTAAGGCGGCGCTCTGGCCATTCTCAAGAATTCGGGGTATCCGACCCCGAGGTCTTGGTTGTGCTAGTGTTGTAGATGTCGAATGAGGATGCGGAGGCGGAGGTGGAGGAACTCGTGTCCCATTAGAACGACCAGCGCTCGAATTCCGGTCTTTCAGCTCAGGCGGATTCGGTCGAAGAGGCGGGTATTCGATGGACGGATAGATAGGCTGGATGCTTGACGATAAGCCACTCGGCGAAGAAGGTCTGAGAGTCCCAGGCAGAGGTGGTGGAGTCGCAGACAGAGCTCGGGGTGAAGAATGATTTGAGGGCAGAGGAGACAAAGCCGGCGAAGAGGGTCGTGGTGAACCTTGATCTGCCGGTGGACTTGCTGCAGGACGTGGTGAAGGCTGATGAAGGTTCATACTATGACTCCCAGATCCAGAGTCCTCGACTTCTTGTAAGAGCGATTGGAGGAAACTGGGGCCTGTTGGATCCATAAAGGGCTGCCTCCTCGGAATAGGACTAGCGACGCGTGTTGGCTGCCGACGTCGAGGATTTGTCGTGGTTGGTGCGTGACTCTCGGAAACAGCACGAGTAGATGCACTAGGGCGCCGTCGCTTGCTCGCGGAAGAAGGTTCGCTATCAGGCTCTGCAGGAGAAGAAGTTCCGGACTTTCGTTTCCGCTTGCGAGTAGTGCTGGGACCGCTTGATGACGCCCGCGCTTGGTCAAAAGCGCGCCACGCCATGAGTTCATCAGCGCTTTCAACTGGGAGTGGAGAATCTCTTGCTCGTCGAGTTCTGGGTGTTGTCCCGCCTGCTGGGCTGCTGGGAAGGGTTGGCTCGGTGTCTCTGAAGCGGTTGGCAGCTCCGTGAAGTTCGGCCACCTGCATCCGGCGCAGCCAAGCGTCGTGTGCCTGTTGGTTTGCCTGGCTCCTTTGGCGATGTCGTCTCAAATAACTGGCTGATGACTCGTCGTCTTCGTATGGGAAGTCGAGGTCGAGGTTGATGCGTGACCACACGGTCTGCCAAACCTGATTCCAGCTTGACTCGTGACCTCGTTGTCGACGTTGCTGACCTCTGGTGCGTCTGCGGGATTGGCGACTCGATCGAGAGACTTGGCGAGGGTCAAGCTCCCGTTGGACTCTACAGTTGTCACAAAACCAGTGGCCGTAAGGTACCTCTTGTAGACCGACGCAATATGTGTGCCACAGTTTCAGACAGCCATCACAGTACATGAGGACGTCCTCGTTGTCATCTTCGCCACAGGCTTGGCATGGTTGGTCTTCGTCCTCTTCGTCGGGAATCTCCAGGAACATGGAAGGGTCTAAGTCGGCTACCTGTGTTCGGTCTTCGACGGGATAGGATGAGACGACGTCGCCTGGGGTGATGTTAGTCGCTCCTGCTGTTGGAAGAATACTTGGACATGTTGTGACCTACCATTGATTTTGTGCATCAGCTCGACGAGATGGAAACTGGCGCGGCAAATGGGACAACTGTTTGCCCTTTCCACCCATGGCGTGAGGCATTCATTGTGAAGATAATGTCCGCAAGGTCGTAAATGTGCGATCAACTCGTCAGAGTCTTTGATGGTCGGTGTTGTGGAGTTGGCTGCATCTTGGGCAAGGGCGACGCTTGTGACGCGGGCCGCAGCGTCGATGTCAGTTTGCGGAGACTTGGTTGGACTGATGAGGGGAGCTGGAACTTCGTTACCAGCGCTGCCCAAGTCTCCTAAACAGACAATACAAGTGTCTGACATACAGAGATATTATCGCAGGGGATTGGAAGAGGTTCGAGTGGTGGCAGCACCACGGGTGTGGTATTGGTGTTCGGTGGTGGCATTCGATGCGGTTGTGAGAGGAAAGAAGCGAAGGAGGAGATCCGATTTACATGTCTCGATGTCAGGGCCCAACTCAACAAGGCAACTCGGCCGGCCAGCTTCAGCCAATGGGAGGCCCGTGTTCAGGTGAATGTGACTCGCTTTGGTCTGGCTCAGCAGGCACAGGTCCTCAGTAGGCTCCTCGGTTGAATTCCAGGTGTCCAATTGAGTCGGCCCTCTTCACCTGCGGCTGCAGGTGACGCCTTCTTTGATGCCTGCAGAGTGAGGACAGCAATAGACTTGCAGGCAACCAGGGGAAGAATGCAAACCTTATTTTCCATTCCTATCCTGAAACATATCTTCGACGAGGACGTGGGGTTACAAAGCTGGAGGAAGTGAATGCGTCTCTTCCCAAATAGCGGTGAATTCTCAGCTAGAATACCGAGTAAACCGGGCGAAACTGTGAGATAAGGGACCAATGACGGAGTGGGTTGCCTCTGTTCGTCCAACTTGGACCATTAAGGCTTGATATCAAAACATTGCGCCGCATTGCAGTGCGAAAGAATTCGAACACATTTATGGATCGAGCGAAATTCTTCGAGCAGAGCCGACATCGGTCGTTCGATAAGGATCGATAGCCGCATGCTCGAAGGGAAATAGTCATGAAACCAAGCGCAGAAGGCGTAAAGGAAAACTTGACAATGGCAGCGAGACCATACGGGTCTTTGCTTCGACGATGTGATTGTCTATCGATTCGTCTCGGTCATCTGAGGCAGTATCTGCTCTCGTCGATGCGGAAGCTGATGATTCTGCTTTTGTCGAGACCGGTGTCAGGCGAATCCTATCATGCTAGCAGAGATGTTGTAGTAGCATCCCATTTTGTCCGTCAATGAAAACTCCGTCCATGCTTGATCGCATCTACACCTCCGCGATTTCTCTCAGTCGTCGGATCGTCGATCTCGTGGCAGCTGCAGCAGGCGTCCTGAACGCAATTGTTAGAACCTGAATATCCAGTCCAGTGTTGTCCCTCCTCTTCGACTTACGAAACGGTCCATGCGCCACCGGCCACTGTCTTGTTGCAACCCTTGCAGTTCCAGATTCCGACTGCTTGTCGCTTGACTGTGTTCTTGCCGCAGAATGTGCAGATGTAGCGGGCATGCTGGCTGATCTCCATCTTCTTGACTTGCTTTCGGAGCGAGGCGCCGTAACGCACACCGTATTTGCCCGTGACGCCGACCTCTGTCAGACAATCGTTAGAGACAGCCACACGGTGTCTGGTGGTGTTACTCACTCTTCGTGCGCTTCGTCATGGTTAGTGTTGAAGGCGAAAGCTTGATTGAGTGTGCGCTGACAGATGTCGTTGACTGGCAAAATGAAAGGCGATTGAAGGCGAAAGGTTGATCGAGTGTGCGCTGAGAGATGTCGTCGACGAGCAAAATGCAAGATGGGGCGCAGGTGAAATTCAGAGCAGTGCGATTAGTGACTTGGCAGAAATTGCGGGTCTGGTCGAATGGTTCACCCTGCTGCACCAGCAGTGCCAGTCAGTTCTTGGCCCCTCGCCCCCGTGCCTGGGCTCCCTGTGGCACTCCCACTTGCCTGGTCGTGCCTGGTGTTCTGATGCTCACCCGGAAGGTGCCCGAAAACTAACATGTCATTCCACCTTTCAGTTTGAAGGATCCTTCTCACTCTTTAATCAAAGGGGCCTTCCAATTACTCACCTCCATCGAACTCTTGGCCTGGGCGCCAGATGCTTCATATGTGCATGCGTTGGCCCCGGACGTTCTGACTCCTGACAAGGTATTACTTGGTGCCCTGGTTCCAAAAATACCGCTGGTGAGAGGCTACCGGCAGCCCCCATTGAGGGACAGCGTCTTCTCCGCCTCCAATGATGGATTGTCCGCGCCTAGCCCTACCCCTTAAAAGCCGCTCTAGGCACGTTAATCCGCTAGTGCTCGGGTGGTGCACCAATGGAGCAGTCGCTAATACCTGCGGGTTTCAGGGCCAGCGATGTTTAAACGACGTCCTGTTCGTGCTTTTCCTTTGCACTCTGGAGTCAAGGTTCAGCTCATCGCGTCTCTAGCGCGTGGTTATCGTGGGCCTCGTGTTTTCTAAAATCAACCCTCCAAGACCCCAAAAGACGACACCTTGCACTTTGCACACCGTATCACGAACCTCGCTGCTGCTTACAGTTTCTAATAGTGCTGTCAATATTCTGATTCTCTTTCTGTACCTTTCTTCTCTACGCTCTTTTGACCCAGACCTTCTTCTTGCGCCTCCCTCATCAATCACCATCCAAGCCAGCTCCCACAATGGCCGCCAGCCGCCAATACGACATCATTCTCCTAGGAGCCACAGGCTACACCGGGAAGTTGACCGCCGAATACATCACCGCCAACCTCCCCACCAACATCAAATGGGCTGTTGCTGGCCGAAATCAATCGAAGCTGTCCTCTCTGGTCAATGAGCTGAAGTCTCTCAACACATCGCGCAATACTCCCGACATCATCACGATCGGTAATCTGACAACCCCTGACTTGACCCCTGTCGTCAAGAAGACAAAAGTCCTGCTCAACACGGTGGGACCATACCACCTGTACTCTACACCGGTGGTCGAAGCATGTGCTCAACAAGGAACTCACTATCTTGATGTTACCGGGGAGACGCCTTGGGTCCGTGACATTATCGTCAAGTATGAGGAAACAGCCAAGAAGACCGGAGCAATCATCATCCCGGAGGTGGGCGTTGAGTCAGCCCCATCCGACCTTGTTGCCTACATCGCTACTCGCCTCGTCCGTAAGGTCTGGGACTGCGGCGTTATGGACGTCGTCGCCTCCGTCCACGAACTCAAGTCCTCAGGTCCCAGCGGCGGCACTCTCGCGACAGGCCTGGGCTTGGCAGACCACTACTCAGCTAAGCAGATGAAGGAATGCCTAACCAATCCTTTCGTGCTCTCTCCCACTCGCATCCGTCCATATACCAAGGACACTATCTACCCGCCAAACCCCGAACCGAACACGTACAACCGCACTGGCATGCAGAAATTGACCGGAGTCTGGAAATACCCTCGGCTGGGCTACCTCGCCACTTCCATCACCGCCAAGCCCAACGAGGCCATCGTCCATCGTTCTGCAGGCCTTACCCCGTACTTCTACGGCTTCAACTTCAGCTACGAGGAGTATATGGCTGTTGGTTCCCCCGTGGTGGGATTTTTGATCCACATCGCCATCTCATTGCTCGTTTTGCTCCTGGCATTCCCACCGACACGAGCTCTCATGAAGGCCTTCTCGAAATACTCCCCTGGCAGCGGCCCGACCAAGGAATCGACCAAGGGCGACGTTTTCGAGCTCCGTGCCGTGGCCGTGGCTGAGCAGCTTGCCAAGACACCCCGTAAAGCCCTCGCCACGTTCCGGTGGGAAGGAGGCATTTATCATCTTACCGCGGTGCTCTTGGCTGAGGCGGCGATGGTAATTCTGGCAAAAGAAGAACAAGTCAAGAAGAATCGCGGTGTAGGGTTTTTGACGCCCAGTTGCTTGGGAGATGAGTACCTCGACAGACTGGGCAACGCCGGTGTTAAGATCAACGTACAGCAAGTTGGCGACGTTGGCAGCAAGTAGGATAGGAGTTGAAGACAGGGGTGGAATAATGAGGTTGGTAAGACAGTTGCTGCTGACGAATAGGAGCAATGAAGGAGTGGGTTTCTGTTCACACGGTATGGCAGTGCAATTCTGAAAAGGAGTCGAGACGACGAGGATGAGGTGCCCAGGGGTTCGGTTACTATGGTTTATCTGCATAGGTTTTCTCTGTACGTCTAGACTTCCTCGTCCAAATCTAAAGGCAATCTAAAAAATCATCCCGTTACGGCCCGTGTTTAGCAGACGTGCTCGCCCAGCTGGACCGTCGCTTCTAACTCACTCCGACGTGTAAGTCAGGAATTTCCATGGATTGGACGAAAGCGAAATCGGAGCATATATTTTGCTCTAGCTATCCGGCTCGTCGTGACTAGCGCTATGGATGTCGCTTGCGGCTCGCAGGTCACCTTCAGCCCTCTCTTCACTCAAGCGGCCCAACTTGCTCTTGAAGCCTAGATACGCGTGTCCTTCAAACGCTGGAAGCGTTGAGTTATTTGACCATCCTGTTCCATGGTATCCAAACCACTCGGTACCGTTTGAGGGAAGAAGCCCCATGTATAACGTACCCAGTAGGCGGGGAATAGCCATGAGATATCCATCTTCCATGTGCAATATAAAATTACGTCTCCTGCTGATCGAACCGCTTCGCTCCTACCTCGATCCCTCGTCTTACATATATCCAGAATCTCGTGAACTCTCCCTTCCCTTGTTTCGTCCCTCTACCCGGCCTCGACTTGTCTTTCGCTTGAGCCTCAAATATAACTCACCTTGACGCCCATTCCCACCGTCCCGCGAAGTTTCTCCCACGCTCGTCCTAGCACCCTTTTCGCCTTCTCTCTTATATGTTTCTGACCCGCCACTACCACAAACATGAGCACAAAAAGTAGGAGCCTCAAAACCGCAGTCGGGTTCTTTTGCAGATTAGTGGCCATGTTTCTTGCGAGGTTTGACAGCGCCTGGAAGAGGGCGCGGGCCTGTGCAGCCAGGGTGTTTTGGGAGGTGGCTTTGGAGGATTTCCGTTGTGCAGGACGGCGGGGGGTCTGAGCGGGAGGCGAGAAGTGGGTTCGTGTTGGTGTCGCGGAGGGAGGAGGAGGTGATCGCGGTGTCGAGGTGGGTTGAGGTGTTTTGGGAGTCGCAGTAGTCTCGGTTGGTGGCTTCTCCTGCTTCGAGGGCGCTGTTGTCTGGGTCCCGCCGTTCGGATGTGCTCGTTCAATGCCGTAGTCAACCTCACTACTCGTCCGTTGATGCTTCGACGTCGCCTTCTGTGACTGAGACTGAGACTGATGCTCCGAGTCATCTGCCGTTTCTTGAGAATGATGTTCCTCTGTATCCTCGAAGACCTCGTCGGCATCTGCCGCACCGACGGATTCACGCCTGGTCACATCCTGTAACTCTTCCAGCGTCTGCAAGAACGCCTCCCTCCTCTCCTCGTCTAAGATATCGCTATTCTGGATGAAGCTTCTTGCGTAGTCCCACTCGCTGTTCCTCGGTAGGACGTGCAGTGTGAAGATCTCGAGTACTTTTATCCGGCTGGTGAGGTCTTTGGGGGTGTTTGTGCCGTTCAGGCCCGTTGATGATTGGTGGCCATTGGAGAGGGCGCGGTCGAGGTGCGTGGAGAGGTCGAGGTTGCCGACTTCGAGGGTCGGTTGTGAGGAGGAGGAGAAATATGTTTCTAGGCGGGACTGATTGAGCTGTTGATCAGGAGCTTGACTCAAGAGGAGGTTTGATCTCATACGATGTTAGCATAAGCAAAGAGGAGGGTATAGTAGTCGGATTGTTACAAATTGTAGACCACCTCGGCGTCGACGGAGCCTTCTCGGCCCTGGTAGCCGTCCCTCACGACTTGCTCCCAGATATCACCATTCTGAACTCGTGCCCTAAGTTCTCTGTACTCCTTCGAGCCGAAAACTTGCCTACCTTCCGCGTCTCCCAGGTCAACAATCGAGTTCAGCAACGTGACGTACAAGCTCCATATCTTGATGCGCTGGCTTGTGGTTGCGGTCGCGATCGGTGCTAACGCAGGACTGTCGTCTGGTCTCGAGTGACTCGGCGGTGTAATGACTGGTTGCAGCGCTTCATAAGATTCAAGTAGTCGGCGCGTAAGGAACAGTTGCGAAGCATGCTTATAGACCTTGGAAATCTCGGATGACGTCCGTTTGCCGGACTGATTCAGTGAGGAGATGGAGGAGGACAGGTCGCGAGAGCTGGACTGGGAGTCTGCGTCTATCGACATGATGGCTAAGGGAAGAACACGGAAACGGAATCAAGAGAAGTGACAGGCACGCTTTAGAACAACAACTGCAGTCAACGGATGCGGTGCTTAGAAGGAAGAACGAGCAGGTCGGAGACGCAGCGTGAGGAGAATGCATTCAAAGTTTCGTCACGATGTCAAATTGGACTCGCTTCAACCTCGGCATTCAATCCCTCAGCAGTACGTAGGAACCTCGTACAGCTCGGCGACAGCCAGTCAGGTTGAAAGATAGCAGGTAGCCATACCCACGACCGTAGCAAAGACATGCTCAATCTGCCTCTCTTGTGGCCACCCCAGGCGTCACGTGAAGCCAGCGCTCATTGTGTAAGACTGTCAATGCACTGTCAAGTCCAAAATGCCCTCTTGAGTTGCGTTCGCCTGAAGTTTGTTCACGATGAACTTCCAAAACTCAGCATCCTGTTCCCATCTCGGCATCAGCCTGCCTTCTTTGACCAAGTCCATGATCCTCTGTTGCTCATCGATCTGAGGTTCTTCAGCTGGCGCATCCTCTGGTTCATCCTCGAGCATGTCGAAAATGTTGCTTTTTTTCGATATCGTCCTCAGTTTCTGGAGTTCGTGCTTTGAGATGTGCGTTGCCTGAGCCTTCTCTTTCGTCGCAACGACTACCCCACTGGCTGGTATGACAGACGCTGGAATAAGCAGCGTGGACTTTTTCACAGAAGCTGTGCTCGGTTCCTCCTGGATGACTGCGTTCGGCGCTCCAGATAGAATAGACCTAACTGTGGTGACCGGGGCTTTGATCATGTCAACTATGCTTGATTTGATGCTGTGTTTTTGGTCTCCCTGGTCCACAGAAAACTGGACGGAAGTGACTGGACTGTTCTGCTCGCGTTCAACCACGATCTTCCGTTCTCCGGGCGGCGCTGACCCTTCGACCAACGATTTGATGTCTTGGTGTTCTCGTCTCAGTTTGCCAGGCATCTTCAGACCGATCTTCGCCGTCACAAAACTGTCAAAGCCCGCCTCGTGATAGTTCGCCGCGTAGACATATCGATCGAAGGAGTCGGGTAAGTGAATCTTAGGTAGTCCGACCGGACTGAGATCGCTTTCGACAGATCTCAAGGAGGTATCCGCCCATCGCTTGTTCCCAAGCCCAGCCACAAACTTAGTATCCATGATAATAGGAAAAAGCTCGTGCAATTGGGCGCTGAAATCTCCCACTTTCTCAGGCAGATCGCCGACGAAGCAGCGATACAGATTGATGACGTCCGTTAAACAGTTGTGGCCTACCAGGGCTCGAGTCTGGCTCTTTAGCTTTTTCTGGAGATCATTTAGGAAACCTTGTACATCTTTCGGCTTGTCCTCTGGGGGATGCCCTGCAACAACGTAGTGGTGCGGCAGCTTAGAGATGTCGCCGCCCATGATGGCTTCTAAGACCCACCGAAAACCTATGGCGTTGGCAACTTCGAGCTCACGTCTCTGCTCGCGTATCTCTTTCTCGTTGGCTTGTTGCTCACTTGTTGGGTTGGTGATCTGGACAAAATGGCCCATGCCTTGGGTTTTAAGGTTGGGGTATTGGTTCCTGACAGTCTGGTGGGTAAGGCGAACCTGATATCGATTAAGGGTCGAAGGTATTGGCTCTTTAGCATCTTCTGCAGGAATGTTGAGATAAGGTTCTTGTTGCTTCTTTGGCAGTGCTTGCCAGTCATCTACTGATTTCTTGATGTGATCCACCAGGAAAGAGTCGTCGTCCCTAAGTTGCATATCAGGGATCTTAGACCTAACTTGCTCTTCGTCAATTAACTTGCTTCGGACACGATCTTCCTCTTGCCGCGACAGATAGTAAATTCCTTGTGTAAACGGTTTGTCCATGTTAAAGCCATTCCGCATGAGAAATGAAACAGCTGTGAGAGTTAGCAGGAGACAAACAGAGTGTAGGTGCAGGAAGCTTGCCGCCACTGTTGTAAGACCATACTCGCGCAAAGACTGATTCTTTTGTTGCCGGTAGCGGACTCAGATGGAAATTGTAAGGCCGAGCCTCATAGCAACCTGTTGAGGTCAGTTTGATCCTCTAGCGAGAACATTCCTGGACAGCTCGAATGTTGGGCAGTATCGATAACGGGAAGACCCTGGGCCGATGATTCATGAAGCCTTCTTGA
Source organism: Phialophora tarda (assembly GCA_016109495.1). Classification (NCBI taxonomy): domain Eukaryota; kingdom Fungi; phylum Ascomycota; class Eurotiomycetes; order Chaetothyriales; family Herpotrichiellaceae; genus Phialophora; species Phialophora tarda. The sequence goes on along the minus strand of JADWPL010000003.1, from coordinate 1,975,112 downwards.
GACCGAGCCCAATCGCTCATTTCCCACTCACTGTCAGGACACATACCTTTCTCAGTATCCTCCGTAATTATAGTCAAGCCAACCTGTAGGATTTGGTAGATCTGTGCCGCTGCCCTCAAATCCGAGTAGTACTCCTGTAGGGTGAGTCTGTTTGCGCCACCGCCGGCCCTCCTGCCAGCCACGCCCGAGAACTCGAGATCAAAGGCAATGAAACGACTATTTGCAATGTGTTGGATAATTTTAACGAGCTCGGAAGGAAAGCTACCAATGTTGACGTCCATGGCGCGTGGATGTCTTTGAGGAGGTGGCGAAGGCGCAGGCTGCTGCGAGACGAATGGAAGACATAAAAGCTTGCTCGGCAGGCCAAAAAAGCGACGGAGGAAAGAGGTCATCCAAAGTAGCAGTGAATACAGAATAAAGGAATGTCCCAGCTCCGTTTGCTTTGGCAGTAGAGAAGAAAAGAAAGGCAAAGAAGTCCAGAAAGCCCTTGCGATGCCTTGACAATGTGAGAACCAAACGCAACATCAAACTGACGCATAGAGATTGGGTGACTCTTGCGGCATCAGTGACCCGCGCTGTCACGCCAGGAATGATTTTTTTTGCGAAATTAAAGTCAACAGTGCTTGAAGTGTCTGAGTTACATACCTTGAGAACAGGATGTCTATGTAGAGGAAGTCGCATGCTCATGTTTATGGGTAGGCCGGCTCACTTGCTGCTCGCACCACCGTGAAGTTTGTGTGGGGGAAAATTGCTTGAGTTGCATCCCAACCCCGCGACAATTCACAACCCATTGAACGATTCCCAACGAGATCTTTATCCACGAAAGCTCTCACTTCTCTGCTAGACTCTGCTTCCTCTTCTCCTGTCGCGAAGATAATGGTCCCGTAGCTGAACTCTCACTCCCTCCTGAAGCTGGTGGCATGGCCGCCGCACTCCCCTCAAGCCTCTCGTCGCTTTTGAAGAAATCCTCCCTCGACGATCATGAGCAAATTCTCTCAGAATGCGACAAAGTTCTAAAGTCCGTCAAAGGCTCTGACGATACACAACACGTCAAACTGGTCGCCCTTCTCAAGCTCGACCGCTACGATGAGGCTGCAAAATTCGTCGAGAACAATATCGGGGCGCACCTGCGGAAGAAAGTCGAGCTGGAATACGCTTACGCACTATACAAGACTGGTCGGTTAAAAGAGGCAGCGGATTTATCAACCTCCATAAATAGCAGAGGAGCCCAGCATGTTGAGGCGCAGGCCAGGTATCGTCTCGAGGAATCGACAAGAACATCCGAACTATACAAGCGGATACGGGGCCAGAAGTTAGATTCTGAGGAATTTGACCTGCGAGTGAATCAGAGTGCGATAGATGCGCAGGCGCAGTGGCTTGGTCGTTTGGACTCGGGTTCAGCCCGGAGACCTGGACGAGAAGACTTGGAAGCCTTTGAAACTGCCTACAATGCCGCCTGTGGAAGCATTGCCAGAGGAGAATATGCACAGGCCGAAATGCTGCTCAAGCGCGCGAAGGAACTGTGCAAGCACTCAGAAGATCTCACAGACCAGCAAAAGGCAGACGAGCTACTGCCCATCTCCGTCCAACAGCTGTTCGTGCTGCAGTCGCAGGGGAAGACGCTCGAAGCAGAGACAATCGCCTCCGAAATCAACGCCCAGGATGCCTCTGATGTTTCGACTCGCAAAATCGGCTTGAATAACGTACTACTGACAGCCCCATTGATCAACCCATTTCTTGCACACAAGACATTTCATTCCACCCCTAGGATACCACAAAATGACAAGCTTTTCTCCTACCAAAGTATACCCCTGGAATCCAACAAAAGCACCATCGATCTACAGACGTTCAAATATGATGGAGTCATGTCTACCACTGCAAAGACTTTGAAGGCACATTCTACACCCTCGCTATCACCAGAGGTACTTCTTGCTTCCTACTTCAGTGCAGCAGCCAATGCGAAGAATGAAACTGGCAAAGCGGCTATCCGGGCCGTATTGCCAGAGCTGGAGAAACGGCCCAACGACATCGGACTTATCATTACGCTCGTCCAGCTGTACATCATCAACGGAGATATAACCTCAGCCGTTGAGTTGGTGGAAGAGTTCTTCAAGCGGTTAGAAGATTCGGGGGCCAAGGCTGAGGAAGATATCCGCTTCAACCCTATGCTTGTGAGTCTTCTGATCAGCTTATACACACACAGGGGTCAGAAGGGAGGCGTCAAGCAAGAATTGGCCAAGGCCGCCGCATACTGGCGAAGTAGGCCTAATGCTCCCACCACGTTGCTCACTGCAGCAGGTGTCTCACTGTTGGAATCCCAAAGTCAGGAGGATGCCGGGCTGGCATCCGACATCTTTCGTAAACTTCGGGAGCAGCAGCCGGAGGACAAAGCTACCATAGCTGGATACGTAGCGTCACACGCCGAAGATGACGAGGCTGTGTCCGGGGCCGAAGCCGATAAGCTGACTGCCATATCTGAGCTCATTCGCAACATCGATACCGATTCCTTGGAGAATAGAGGAATTCCTCAATCCTCGAATGCCCTCACAAAAGCACAGTTGGGGCCATCGAAAAAACGTGGTGCTCCAGACGGTGGCGATCTGAAACCCAAACGTATTCGGAAGTCGAGATTGCCCAAGGATTATGATGAGAACAAAAAGCCGGATCCTGAACGCTGGCTTCCGATGAGAGACAGGAGTTACTATCGCCCGCCTAAGGGCAAGAAGAAGGGGAAACGAGATGACCGCACGCAAGGTGGTGTGGTGGATGAATCACTGAATGTCGATGCGAAGCCCGCTGCGGCGACCATTGTTCCAGGGACCGGAGGTGGTGCCAACAAAAAGAAGAAGGGGAAGGGCAAGAAATGAAAGAAAGCCAGCTGCGTGGTTGTGAAGCACAGGCTCGGTGCAGCATGCCGCGACACAAGTGGTCGCCATACACGGTGTAAGGTTTCTTGTGTTGAGGCGTGCAGCAAGGCTCGTCGAGAGAATTGTGTCCTCTCACCTGTGGTGGTCTCAAGAGCGTAGATCGCGTAGACATATGGTCCAGCTTGGAGACGACAGTGGCAATCGTTTCAGCTGGCAACAAACAAAGGGATCTGAGACATGTCCAAGTAAGGTTCAGCGAGGGTGAACAGTGACAGTGACCTTAGAAACCAGTGACATCTCCGCATCGACAGGCCCAAGTTGGGCGGCTCCAGCCAGTGGGACGGCGGTGGCGGGAGGATCCTAACAAATCACGACGCTGCAAACGAGCAATCATGTGAAGAAAAAGCAAAGCAAAAACTGAAAGAAGCTGCCCACTGCGCAATTGACTTTCCAGCCTGTCAACTACGTCTCCTGCTCTCTTCTCGCTTTGAAGGCTACCATTCTTATCTTCAGGGCTCAACAACATGTTTCGAGCAGGATGATGCCTTGAATCTTCTCGGCCCTTGTCTAGCTTGTCTGAACCCCCCTAACTCGTTCTCGGGCATAATCATGGCACGGCGGGCGGACGGGCCACCCCTCAGCTCCCGTGTAACACAGTCAAGCCCAACCATTAGGCCCCTATTGCCCCTCCACCCTCTCTGCACACGAAAAAATGCCATTGTGGCCTGAAAGACACCTGAATGTCTGAGCCACCGAGGACTGCACGGTTACTCAACCCTGCGCCAGCTCAAGGCCCCCGAAAGGCTTGCGCTCACTCGGATCGTTCGCCTGGCATGGCACGCTGCATGGTTATCCCCATGGGCTTCGAGTTTTGATGATGCTGACTGTGATGGGCTCCCACGCTCCTCCCAGTCGGTCATGAGGACACGCTTTATCTGCAGTCACCTTCCCTCCAAGACGGTTTTTCCGGCCACCTAGTACGTATGTTCCTGCTCCATCACCACGATCGATTTGCGCTAGTTTCTCGCCATTACGAGCGGTGTGTGGTACCGGCAGTCCACCTGATCCAACTTCCGGAAGCATTCTTGGACCGTGCTGTGCCCACTCTCCCGGTGCTGCTGATACTGGCACGCTGTGACATGCAGCGTGATTGGCCAACCGCGCTCGCTTCACCGCGGCGTGGCAACCGTCGGCCGACGACTAACCTTCAACTAACCCGCAAGCAAGGTCTTTTCTTCGGCTCTCGTGGCTCACGCGTCTATGCGCTTAGGGCTAGCTCCTGCAGGTCCGCCATGGACCGCGAAATCCGTGGGACACCCATGATTTGTCCAACGCCTACCTCAGGAGCCTCTTACGATGCTCATTCGCACTTTGGCCACCTCCATCCGACGTCTCTGCTTCTGTTCCCACCTTTATGGTTGATGACCTCGCGACAACCTACTGACTACTAGAGACACCAGCTCGAATAAGCGATACCACCCTTCCTGCCCGGTTGTGCAAGCTTTAAGTTGACCAGTTTCCTCCTGCATCGCCCTGGATGCAGTAGTCCCTCACCCCTATCTTCTCCCGTTTGAGCACTACCTCCTGGCCGCCATTGTTGATGACAACCAGATTTACCCTTTAGATTCATATCTTCGACCCGTTGCTTGAAGCCATCACTTTCGCTCCGGTCGTCCAAGCTTCTGCGGTGCAACGGCTGCGTCAGTCAAACGTCCTCGGATGAACGAAGGAAGAAGTCCCTGGTCGGTCCAGATGACAGGTCATTCCTTGACGAAACCTCTGAACACACACAGCCAGAAAATCCAATCGTCCCTGCCGCGACGTCATTCGTGTGTGCCAGGCTCCTGCACGATATGGAGCTCGCGCACGAGGACTTTGTGGCGGTGAATGTTCCCACTACCTTTGAGCAACCAGATAACGTCCACGAGTATTTCTCACTGCAGGCGCCACCCAACACAAGCATCTGGCGTAAGCCTTCAGCATCCGATGACACCACGGCACCGATGATCTTGAAGCGCTTACGGCAGTCCTTCATCCTGGCAGAAGTCACCGTATCCGCCGCGCTTTCGGAGGAGTTCGACCAGGCCGGTATTGTCATTTTTGCCGGATCGCTACCGGATCCCACGTTGTCACCACTGCCGGTCGCGGCACGTCGAATTTCGCGCCATCCTAGGCGAGGAAGTGAGGCTAGAGCCACAGGCAGGTGGGCCAAAGCTGGCCTCGAGCTGATCGAGGGAGAGCTACACGCTGCCTCGGTGGTGGCCATCTCGCCTTGCGGTGCAGACTGGACGTCCTCGGCCCGATTGCCCTTGCCTCCTCCGCCGTTTGGACCCTATTCATTTGCATCACAGTCTCTTCGCGTGAAACTGGAGCGAGTTGAGGAATCTCTGTGGATATGGTACAAGCTCCCAGAGAGCTCCACATCATTCGACTCCCAGTATCCCTATACGGACCCGTATATGCGGCAACGAAACCCAGAAGATGTCGCATCTGGATGGAGAAAGATGCGCGAGATCATGGGCTTCTTTGCCGGTGGCTTGGAGCACCAGAAAGGGAATGTCTGGGTCGGATGCTATGCCAGTCGGCCTATGGAATTCGAACCGAGGCATAGCTGGGAGGCGCCCAACGGGTTTTTGGCCGAGTTCGAGGACCTGGATATTCTATGATATGCGGGATGAAAATTGTCCGCGGTTGTGCGAGTATGGGTGGGCAGATCACAAAAGTCAAGATCAGGGCAGGCTTCCGTCGTACCGTGCAATCGTCGACTGAACAAAACTTAGGGTGACGCCCATCTTGGCACTCTGGGTTTGGAGTCGTCTACGTCCAAGGGCGTGCTCGACGAATGGGCAAACGCCCAACCACGAACCGAGCATGACTTGGAGAGAAGCAGTTTGAGACGACAAACACTGGACGGAAACGGGACGAGTTGAGCTCCTCCACCTCGGTCTAATGAGATGGAGAAAACCCGTCAATGGAAGGCATATCAGGAGACGCACCAGAAAGTTTTGATGATTGTCGAACACGATCCGGAACCAGGGGGTCTTTGCCGGCCCGACTTGGCTGTCTAAGTGCGCCCGAAGATGGAAGAATAGCCAGCGTCCACGAAGAGGTTTAGCGATCACATGTTGGCTCAGAAGCATGGTGAGCTGAGCTCCGTGTTCACGCCGAAAGGATCTCACGTAGTGGACAGCTGTATGATTCTTATGGGAGCTAAGCGATGGATTTTGAGCAAGTTTTCTTGAACAAGGTGTCATCGATGCAAGCAAATTCTGATAGACCCCGATGACTAGGTAGGAATGATACAGGCTTGTTCTCGAACTATTTGATCTCACAGGCAAGTGACCCTCGTGCCCATTTGCTTCGCAGTCTCTTGGAAATACACCAGGACTACGAGTGAGCTTCTCATCCGGGCTGCCCTCGTGTCATATAAACCAAGGCCCTTGGATTATGTGCTATCCGCCCATGTCTTTGCGGCCTTGACTTTCCCGGCCCCTCGTTCTACTCGTTTCTGCCGTCCTGATTGTCAGTCTAAAGATTCAGGAATCTTTGACTCTTGAGTGCTTCGATGAAAACTGCTCTTCACAAGTGCAAGCATTGAGTTCAAATTGGGAGTTGTCTCATACTCTCCTTCGCTGGGCAATCGCGAGCACGGCACGGGCTGTGTTGAAGATATGGGCTTTCTCAGCTAAATCTGTTTACGACCTCCACAATGTGCATATCAAATGTTGGACGAAGGCACTGGCTGAAGTTATAGTGAGGGAAGGAAGAAAGACGCGAAAGCGGAGGATGACGCCTCGGGTAAATTTCGGGCCACAACTTCACAACACACTTCCTGATCGGTCTTCGAGGAAGCAAGGACCGACACCACCTACCAAGTCCATTGTACACGTAAAAATGGAATCGCACAGTCTAGAAAGAGCATCGCAGTATCTCAATAACATCCTTCTCGCCCGGGGCCTTCTCTCTAATGGCAAACCCATCGACTTCGCCCGCCCCGACCGACATGGTTCCAACACGGATGCGACCATGTCCCGCGTCATCAATCTGGTCCACGACCTCGTCCTCCGGCGCGATCAGGACGCCGAGCAACGAGAAATCCTCACTACGCACATTCGCCAAGCCCGCGCTGAAGATTCGCAACGCGTCGTCGACCTACAAAGGCTACAGGACAAGAACGCCGAGTTGGCGCGAGCTGCCGCGGCGGCTGAATCACAGGAGCGGGCACTGAAAACTAACATGCGCAAGGCGGACTCTCAAGCCAAGGAGCTGAAGGAGCAGATGTTGAAGATGAAGTCTACACTCGACCAAGTCCGAGCGAAATGCCTGAGCGACGTGCGCAAACGAGACACCGAACTGGATAGGTTAAAAGCCCATTTGGCGGGCATGCAGCGCGGTAAGAAGGATTCGAGTGGCATGAAGATCAACACGATAAATTGGGAGCCAGCAACCAGAGGTCGAGAAAGGCGCAATGGACAGGCCGTAGACAGATCGGAATGGAGCCTGGAGCAGGAGAGCAACGATTTCCTTGCTGCACTGGTCAATGAGATGAGTACGGAAAACGTGTCACTCAGAAGAATCATTACAGATACTGCCGAAATACTGCGAGACTTGACAGGGCTGGAAGGACAGCAGCCCGGTGCTGGAGATCCGGAAGAGGATGTGGAAGAAGACGGGATAGGAATACCGGGTCAATACCGTAAATGCAGACAGAAGTCTGCCCGAGCACAACAGCAAGCTGAAGCCGAAGCCGAGGCCGAAAACCTCACATCCTGCAACGAGCTGGCGCAGCAAATGACCGGTATCCTGGAGCACTGCCGGTCAATTCTCAAGGACCCCTCATTTGTTCCCATCGAAGAAGTTCAGATTCGTGACGAAGAAATCGTCAAGCTGCGAGTGGGGTGGGAGAAGATGGCAACCAGGTGGAAAGAGGCCGTGACTATGATGGAAAACTGGCGTAACCAGGTGGCCGAGAGTGGACAAATGTTCTCAAAGGAAGATCTTTCCAGGTTGGAATTTGGTAAAAGCATTGCTCTGCTGCCCAACGGCCAGCCGGTTTTTGGACAAGACGAGGAGCTGTCGTCGATATTGTACGAGAACAGCAGACTGGAAGAAGAATCAGAAGCAGAAGGAGAAGACCAGGACCAACAAATACTGGCGGACGATCAGGGAGACGTTCAATACCCCAATCTGCCGCGCAACGATAACATCGACACACTATCTCCTCATCGAGACCTAGACATCCCTCCAGTGGAAGAACGCTCATCCAAACGCCGCGCATCCCTAGCTCGCAAAGCAGGACTCAACCTGGGGAAACCCATACGACCGTTGCAGCCTGTCGACTTGAGCGGTCTCAACACGTCACCTAGGCATGGGCTGGGCTTGACAAGCACAGAGTCGTCGTCCAGGCAGAGCGCGCAGTCGGGTCTAGGCAGCTCAGACAGCGCTATCGAAATGGATGGAGATCGGGCAGATGAGAACGAAGAAGATGATGTATGGCTTGACGAGAATCTTACAAAGTCGAGCATTCCGAGGAAGGTGAGTACATCCCTCATTGGAGAAATGTCGCAACCGAGCTAATGCAGACACAGATGAAGCAACGGGAACCCGCAATGTCAATATCCGAAAAGCTTGCAGCGGTCGAGGCCGAAGCCCTGCAGGCCCAAGGGCAATCACCGTCCTCTCACACAGAGACAGGCCGGAAAAGAAAGCACACTAAGGCCAACGGCGTGAAGACAAGGAAAGCGTCAAGAAGACGGAGCACACTTAGCCCTGAGGAATTGGCTGAGTTGATGGGTATTGAATAGGCACGCACAGGCTGATGAGGACTGCAATGATTCCGAGCTTTCGAACATGTATAGTGTCCACATATCCAAGACCATGGAACCGCGCAAGATTGGATCCCGCATAGGTCGCCGGCACACTGAGGTAATGAGCCGACATGACCGTCCTTTCGTAGACGCCTTCAACATATCATCGCTCTCCTTTCCTGCGCACAGTTCCTGTCGTCTGTCTCATACTCAGGTCCACCCGTTAAGACCCCATCTCAAGCTCTTCCGGAGAACCATACCTTGGACGAGGATTCGCATGAGAGGTCCACGTGGCCTCGGACCTGGGCGGAATGGGCCAAACAGGGCCCTAGAGCCGGCTTTCATTCAGATGTTTCTCGTTGACCAGCACAATCCGATACCGTGCCTTGCCCTCTTCCATGTCCACGATGGCTCGATTCGCCTCCTTCATGGGGTAGTTATTGTTCCACGTCCAAACTTTCTTCTTCGCGAACAGATCCAGCATCTCACGGATTTCCTTCGGGCTGCCGATACTGCTACCCGTTATCTTGATCTTCTTAGAAAGAAGGGAAAAGGCGTTGAAGGAGGGAATGTTATCCTCGGGCGCACCGATTTGAACAAATGTGCCACCCACACGGAGGAGTTGTAGGTATCGTGTCAGTGGCATTTTCGGAGACGACACGGTGGACACGATCAGATCGAGACTCTGGCGGTGCTTGCGATGCCAATCTTTATCCTCGTCCGTGGCAATGAAGTCATCCGCGCCCATTTTCAACGCATCCGCCTTCTTCGAGCTCTTGCGGCTGATGACGACGAGTTTGTCCACACCGAGGGCTTTGGCGCCCATGACCCCGAAATGCCCTAGCCCGCCCAAGCCGACTATTCCGACACGTTTGCCTGGGCCGGCACCGTACTGCGTCAACGGTGAGAAGGCGGTGATCCCTCCACACAGCATTGGAGCAGCGACATCGCTTGGAATGGCATCTGGGATCTTGAAGACGAAGTGGCTGTGCCCGCGCCAGTAATCGCCGTATCCGCCGTATGACTTGCTCCCGTCCGGCCACTTCGAGTTATACGTCCCGGTCTGCTTGATCTGGCAATAGCTCTCCAGGTCGTGGGAGCATTCCTCGCAATCCGGTCGCAGACAGGAGCCGCTCTGAGCTCCGACTCCGACGCGATCGCCGACTTTGATCCCGTTCTCAGCTTTACTGCCCACGCGCACGGCTGTACCGACGATCTCATGTCCCACGCAGACAGGGTAGAGAGCTGCGCTCCAGCCAGAACGCAACGTGTGCAGATCGGAGCCACAGATGCCGCAGTGAGTGATTTTGATGTCGACGTCGGTCTCCTCGAGAGGTTTGGGCGTGTAGCTTTGCCAGACCATGTTGCCCTTGGCGGAGTCTTTGTCTAAGCCCATCCAGCCTTGAAAGGTGTAATTGGAGGCCATCGTGATTGTGTTTGGGATGCCTCGGCGACAACGAAGATCAGTATACTGAGTAGATTGAGAAGGTCGGGGCAAGAGCTTGTTGAAGGGATAGTCAGCTACAGTCAAGAAAATGAAGTGAGAACAGAAGCTTTGCTCGGTATCAATATGATCAACGGGGCTCCTGAACCCTGGACCGGTCGTTGTCCCCGTCTCAGCCGAGGTACAAATTCCCCTACGCACGAGTCTACAGACGGATTGATCATCAAGCCAAGTTCGCTCAAAGTTCGCATATCGGGCTTAGCTGAAGGCGCTCGGCCTGTTCCAACGAAGGTGCAACTACGCATCCTGTGTACTTTCTGCGCCCTGCGTTGACACTAGGGGGTATTTCCGCTTACAAGCCCGACGATGAGCGCTTCCACCGGTATTCTGTGTTGGACCAGTCATAGAACCCGTGCCAGCGGCCGAACGAAGCCCGAGGCAGGACCAGGGGATAAAGCATCAGACCTAGAGTAAATCCAGCTAGATGAAGATGGAGAAAGACACTCTCCAGAAGGAGGAGTGGGTGAGGAGCAAACATCGAAGGAGATGACCTCGATGACTAAGAACCCGCAGCCTCGTGGGCTCAGCCTTGTGCGCGTGACGCGCTCCAAACATTTTTTGGGATTCAACATCGTCGCTTTGTGAGCAACACCATCGTCGCCGCGGCTGCTGCAGTACCGAAACGAACAGCCCCATGATAGTCTCGCGACCATCAAAATGAGCAGGTTTACAGCGGACTATTCGTCCAGCATCAATTCGACGCCCGGCAAACAACAACCGTCGAGAGGATTGCTGTCATCGAACCCGCCTCAATTGGCTAGCACTACCCCCGTCGCTCCCCCTCCATCTCAGATATTCGGTAGCTCAGCATTCGAAACAGGTGTCAGCAAGTTGCAGCTCGACAAACCTACCAAAACCTCTCCTCCGCGATCGTCTCCTAGATCCCACCTCCCTCCCAGAACCAAGAATGGCACACCCAATATCGCACGAGTTAGGCGGGACTACGTTACCGGGAGGCAAGCTGCAGATGAAGAGGATGGGGGTCAAGCCATGGAAGAAGATGAGCACGACGAAGGGTCTAACCCACATGCACTTCGTCGCGGCTTTCATTCGATCAATCAGCCGAATAATGCGTCTCTGATGAACTTCAGCACCGCCAGCACACGAGACTCACGAATGTCCGCGCCGCCGAAGTCGTTTCGCAACTCTACAAGACTCTCCGCTCTCCCACACAAGGGTGACGATGCGGTGGTCCTGAACCTGGCCAGGGACATGGGCGTCAGGGCGCAAGAGGCTTCTCTCACCGAACCAGATGAACTTATTCTTGAGACGGAACAAATCCTGCGTTCTCTGGATGAGCAATCCCAATATCTCAAGGACAGCACAAAGGCACTGGACATTATCTCAGAATATGCATACGACCTGATCAAGGAATGGCAACGCTTCGTCGAGCCTGACCGACCCTCCCTGGACAGCAGCGACATTGGTCCGCAGCCTACAGCCCCTGCATTCGCAAAGGCAAACTATCTTGCGTCTTTGATGCTCGTTCTCCGACATCCTCCTCCTTCCGTGGATGACGCAATCACTCCCACACCTCAGGTCTTGCTCGACTGGCTCGACCAATATCACATCTCGTACGACCAAATGTATAAAGCAGTCGCCTCCACCCGGCCCAATTGCACTTCTCATGAGCTCTTCTGGGACGCCGTCCTCAGCCTGACACTCCGGGGAAAGCTCCAACAAGTGATGCAGCTTTTCGCGGACGCGGACTTCAAATATGCTGCTTCTGCCGCCGACGACGGACACGACAGCGACGGGTACAAAGGCGCTCAACTGCAAACGGTGCAGGGCGTCATCTATCGAGCTCGCCAACTCCTAAACTCATGCCCTGCAATCCAGTTCGGCGACTGGAACGTTGCAGGTCCTGACTGGGACGTCTTCCGCACCTCCGTCGAAGCCGCGCTCGAAAACCTCACCGACGAAGCCACCGCCCAAGATGACGAAGACTCTTTTGAAGCAGAGCATTTCGGCCTTCGCAGACCTGAGACTCGACTTCTCGGTAAAATAGGACAAAAGTCATCAACCACTCTCCCCTGGACCATCTTCCAGAACCTAAAGATCCTGTATAATATTCTGCTAGGTTCGGCCGAAGAAATATCAGCTCAGTCGCAAGATTGGCTTGAAGCCACGACATCATTAACGATATGGTGGGACGGGACTGCCGATTCCACCGCAGTCGCACAATGGAGTTTCGACGTCAGCCGGGCTAACAATCTGGCTGTCCAGGACGAAGACTCCAATCCTTACCTTGGAAGACTGAGGGATTCGTTCCGTTGTGTGACCGCTCCGGATGATAAGAATTCATTTCAGATTAATGGGATGTCCCCTGTCGAGGTTGGGCTTGGTTGCATACTGCAAGGGAGTAGCCAAGGCGCGCTGACCGTGCTGAGGACGCTATCTCAGTGCATAACTACTTCCGTGGCTGAGATTGGCTCAAAAGCAGGCTGGTTAGAAGATGACACCACATCGCGTCCCGCAGGTCTGAATGAGGAAGACCTGATGGTCCTAAGCTACGGTGCTCCCAAAGCCGGCGTCTCCAAGGACGATCTCCTCATTTCCTACGCGGAAAAACTGTTCGAGAAGGATACCCTCCACCTGCCTGACGGGTCCGGCGTTGAGGGATGGGAAGTTTCCATCTCCCTTGTCACGCGCCTTGACGATCGAGAAGTCATGCGGACGGCAGTCTCGAACTTTCTCGACCAGCTCGATGTCACTACGCAAGATCGGGCCGAGAAACTCACCAATCTCTGTTCGGATCTTGGTCTCCAAGACGAAGCCAGAAAAGTCTCCGATAGATTCGGCGACTACCTAGTCAACAACACCGAAGAGTACGGGACCGCGCTTTTGTGCTACGCACGAAGCCACGCCCGGGAGAAAATCCGCCAACTCGTCGACGTCCTGGTTAGTTACTCACTTGTCCAGTCGCGCGCGTACCCGCCCGAGAACGAGCTTGATGATGCTCTGCGCTCGCTTGTGGGCAACCCAAAGACCGCACTTGTCGACATCGCCGAAGTGGACCCTGAAGCTGCGGAGATGTTACAGTTCTATCTCGTCGGGTACGCGTGCATCCGCCGCTTCTACACCCTCCGGGACCAGGACGTCGGAGGGCGTGGCTCCGCCCAACCAAGTCTCAACTACAGGCCGCTGGCGAGGAGACGCGCGGCTGCGAAGGCGCTCATTGCGGCGGTAAATTCCGCGGCCGACTCCATCTATGGCGGTCTTTACGATCCGGAACGGACGAGCGCGATCCAGGTTGACGGGCTGCTAAGTCTGCTGGGCGAGGCAACGGCCCTGCTTGCTGCCAGGAACCCTTCGGGCGACACAAGTCGTGGTGATGGTTCCGGTCGTACTCGTGGGACGAGAATCTTCACCACGCCGCAGATCTACGACCTCCTCTCTGCGATCGAGGACCTCAGCACCGTCTCCGCCCGCGTCTTTGCCGCCACGGAGGAATGCTTCACCGCGAGTCTACGAGAATACGCGGGCAGCAGACCGCCGAGTCCGCGCGCGTTGCTCAAGAAATCCATGAGCAGCGGTAGCGGGAGTGGGTTCTCATACTCTGTCCTCGGATCCGAGATGTTGGCGCGAAGCATGACCACCGATGCGAGCGGCAGTGCCGTCATGGTGAAAGGCCAGAACGCCAGAAGCAAGGGTAAGGCGCGAGGCACGGAAGACGCCTCAAGCAGGGGATGGGATTGGAGAGAGCAGTTCGCCCAGCAAAGCGAGAGTGGGGAAAAGGGGGAGGTTGAGGATGTAAGTGCACGGCAGATTTTGATGGTCCTAAGGATGGGCTTGGCCGAGGAGTTGGCTTGGGCCGAGCTGGAGGAAGGCGGTGCTGTCGGGATGTGATGGTTTGATGGCTTGACGGCTTCGATCGGTTGGGGAGGCAGACGGCAGGTGGGAGACAGGGAGACAGGGAGAGAGAGAGCATGACCATGACGGCGACGTTGTTGCGTGTACCGAGTACTTGCGCCGGGTATCAGCGCAGCTTCTACGTACGAAGAACAGCGTGATGAGCGATCTAGATCTCATGTCATCAATGAGATGTGCAAGTAGGAAATGGGTCCTCCAGCGCATTATATCCACGGCCTCGAGCCGTTTCGAGTTGTCATTAAAATCATTCCATTGAGGGCATTGCTGCGTACTGCATGATAAAATATTCCAGCCGTGTCCAGACATAAAACAGTGCCGTCTCACACTTGTACAGCCCGTAAAGCAAGATGCCACTGGGGAAGCCGTCCGCAAAGCACTTTTGTACATGATACTGTAAGATAAGAAAACCGCCATTGTAGACCCTCCCTAATTGTGCAAGCAGGCATAATCCATGATGAAGCATAAAGTGCGTAAGAGAGATACAGCCGCCGTATTTCGTAGAGAGATCGCGATGCCATCGAATAGTGGCTCCTCCATGTATAGAGCCAGCCGCAGTGTAACGGCCAGAAAGCCAGTTCGTTCCAGTAGCCACGTTGAAACAGGAATTGCCCTGGTGCAAATCACAGGTAGACACCATGTTTTGCATATCCGAACAGGGTCATTTCCGTGTTCACAGGACGGATAGATGCCGCAAGGGGTCTCTAGAGCGGCCACCCGCTGGTCTCGAAGCCGAAATTCATGGCAAGGAACTCATCCCCAAACCCAAATGCCATGAGCTCATCATTCGTAAAATCCATTGGGATCATATCTCCGCCCGGCCCTGGCATCATGTAGGGCATCATTCCAGTTTGGTCATAGCCAGGCGGTGCCGAAGCAGGCATCTGACTGATTCCAGGGAGCAAGTTTGGCTGTGTGGGCTGGTTCATTATCGTATGAGACCACTGTTGTTGGGGCGTCGGTTGTGGCTGTGGCATCATTGTGCCAGGACCGGGACCTGGGCCCATGGCTGCATCAGAGAGCATTTGTAGCCCGCTCCGCGGTTGGGCTTGAGTCTGCGGGAGCGGAGGTCCGCCGTCGATCGATGCACGGTGCTGCGAGTTCCAGCCCAGGCTTGAAGGGTCCTGTTGGGGAGGGACCG
The DNA here is from genome assembly GCA_016109495.1 of Phialophora tarda. Taxonomy (NCBI): domain Eukaryota; kingdom Fungi; phylum Ascomycota; class Eurotiomycetes; order Chaetothyriales; family Herpotrichiellaceae; genus Phialophora; species Phialophora tarda. The sequence goes on along the minus strand of JADWPL010000003.1, from coordinate 1,959,923 downwards.
CCTTGTAGGCGTTTTGTTGTGCATGCGGCGCACTGCTTGACCTCGAGTTGACAGAGCCATTCGCCGGCGTCCGCTGTCTTGAGACCGGGCCGCTTCCATTGTTGACAGAATCAATTCTCTTCATGTGCCAGCTCTTCAGCATATTGAAAATCAAAGTGAACTTCTGAGCCACGCGAGACATCCCGCCATCACAAGCCTTACTGAGCGCTTCGATCATTCGGTCAAGATAGTATTCGACCTTCAGATCCCTGGTCTTGAATATGGCATTGAATTTCGAGCCCTTCGCAGAGACGGCTGAGTACATCTTGATTAGAGCGACTGCGGCGTAGGAGTTCCTAACAAAGAAAAGAGTGGGTAATGCGCGCAGAGCTACGACGTCCATGCTCAGGAAGGCTTCAAATGCGGAGTGGGCGGAGTTGATACAAACGGTTAGAGCTTCGACGTGGGCTGGTGTATCCGGGTCTGGAGGCCCATCGATAGGGGTAGCGATGTATGGAGGTCGGAAGTCGTCAATATTGTGGTTATGATGCATGGCAATTTCATGCATGTAGAGATTGATGATGCCCCAGGTGTGCTGCACAATTGGCTTCTTAAGCATGTCCTTGGTGGCTGAATCATGCCATGCTGCAAGTTGACGCTCGAAAGCCTTCATGTGGGACTGGGTCTTGTTATCTGTCAATGACACCTGAGATGCTGGGTCATCCATGGAAAACTCAAGCCCAATCTCCTCGGTAATGTGCTGTCCCCGGACAAGATGGCACAGGTACTTGTCCGAGGGAAGCGCATCGGGAGAAGAGCTCAAGATATCGACACATTCATCGGCGTACGGGCTCCACCGAATGAGGAGCGGCCGTCGAAGAGACATGGAGGAGCTGTTGGGAGGGGTTAGTATAGTGAATAACGACTGGGTTGAAAGACTCACTTTGAGCACATGTAGTAGCAGCCAAGCCAACATCGGCGTACCTCTGCGCTGCTGGGGTCTGACAACGGTCTCTTGTTCTCATGATAAGGCCGCCAGATCCCACCAACGCCTCGTTTTGATCGTTTCCCCATGCCTAGATCGAGAGCCATAACGGCGGCGACGTGGATGAGCTGGTTGAAGTTTAATTCCTCGTACTTCTCCGGCGGCTGATAGAAGCATGTGGTGACCTGAATTGTCTGCACCAATTCGAGCGACTTCTCGCCGCGGAAGATAACTCGATCTGCCAATGCTCTGGTGATCTCTACTATCAATCTAGGCTGAAGGTCAGGCCGGATCGTACCGGAAGCAACAGCCATGACAGCCAGAAACAAGATGGGCTTGTTCTTGCGGACCTCGTCAGCTTGAGTACCTGGAGGAAAGACCACCATGGGCAGATGCTCGCACATTTCGGCCATGTACCGATCGAAGCATTGCCTAGCACTGATGATGTCGACCAGGCCGCGCTCAACGGGATCGACCGTAGCCGGCTCTTCGGTCTTTGTTGTATGTTCCAATACTGGTTGATATGTGTTCAGAAGCCCCGCCGGCTTGTATTGAGGAGGTGAAGGCTTGTGTAGCTCGCCGCCAAAGTAGTCGTAGTTGGCGATCTTCCTCTTGACGCCCTGCTGCGGAGAATGAGCGCCGGGTGGCGGCGGTGGAGGGTGATGCCACTGACTCCCAAAGCCCTGTACACCAGGATCTTGAGGAGGAACATGCGCGACCGACATGGACGGATCGACCGCGAGATCCGACTCCGCGCCGCCTCTTGCAGCCAACGTCGCTGTGAGGGCATCGATCTTCTTTTCCAACTCAGCCACGCGACTATCGGTCTTCTTCTGCCTCTTTCTGCTCGGGGCTGTGACGATGCACTGTCTATTTGCCTTTGCGCATCTCTTGCAGGATCCGGTGGGGTGATTGTCATCAGGCTCACATTTGACCTTCAGTTGTCGACATGCCTCACAGGCGCGCGGCCTCTTGATATCATTAGGATCGTGTGGGTTTCCCGAGGGGCTCTGGTCGTCGGGGCTGTCATGGGTATGTGCCGTGCTCGGGTAATAGTTGGGAGTCTGGATGGATTGATACGAGTTGTTTGGTGAGGGCTGAAGGGAGGGCTGCAGAGGAGAATAGGCACCCGGCGGACCATTCTGGTATTGAGGAGGTATATCGCGAGGTTTGGGAGGGCTGCTCAGAGAAGAGCTGCGCAGTTGAGGATCGATGAGAGAAGCCATGTTGATACAGCTTCTGTAGACGTAGGATCGGCGTTGATTGATGGCGACTCGCCGTTGAGGACATCCGTTGCCCGAAGCCGGACGACTTCAGCAAGTCTTTGTTCTCGGCGGGGCAAGCATTCTGTGTCGCGTCGAGAAATTAATGACTCGAGGTGTCCGACGGTGTGCGCGACAATGCGATACGAGCGTTTCTGTAATGTGACTTCCGCGTGAGTTCTGCGTGAGACGAATGTGAGTTGTGGGCAGTGACTCGGATGGCTGCTTCTGGTGCACCTGCTCGGCAATGACGACTTGGACCGTGGGCGCCCGGGGCTCCTTTTTGGCGTGCAGTATGACTGCTTCGGCGCCTACTATTGGTTCTAGGCCTCACGCCGACACGATTATGGCTCTCACTCTCACCTCTCAGCCACTCTACACTGTAATTTTAGCACTCGCTCTCCTTCATGAACCACGCCGAATAGGAAGCGTGCCTGACATTTTTCTGGAAATAACAGAGCCCTCTAGCCCCTCGCGGTCCTGCAACAGCTGTCAACTTCTGGCTATTTGTTATGTCCGAGATTCTGCTTCACGCTGAGGGCTACGACAACCTCGACATCTCGACGTGATCCTGTCGTCTGGGCGGCATCCTCACTCTCCTCATCCAGCTCGCGATTCCTTGCCTTCTCTACCCTGAATGCTCCTCTACACGCTCCTTCTCCCTGCCCATCTTCCGATCTCGGTGATCCTGTCGCTGATCGCCAAGCAGAGCATGGTGATATTTATGTCTTAGCGTCGAGTCCGAAACCTCCGTCTTCAGTTGCTGCATGTTGAGGGCGACTTAGAGGGCTCGGACAGAGAGTGACTGGGCTGTGTCCGGAAAAGGCTCAAGAATCACCATTGCTTGCTCTTTCTCTGCTTAAAGTTGCAATTGTGCTGCCTTGTATTTTCCACGCACGTCAATGACAGCTCTCTTCTCGTGCAGCTTCTGTAACTCTTGTCCTTTATGTCCCTTATCAAACTTTCCTGCTCCCGCCAGTCGCAGATCTCCTTGATGGTCTTGTGTTCCTTTTGCCAGCCGCTCTGGCCACTGCATGCGACTGGCTTCGGCGTTGGAGCTGTTGCCCAGTCTGATGTCAGATACTTTCACTTGGTGCTTGTTTCAACTGGAGGTAACCTATACAACTGCTGTTGGCGCTCGCTGTCGACTGCCTTTTCTGCTGCGGTCTAGCTGATGGCTGACTCCACGTCTTGTGTGCGTCATTGCGAAACTGACCCTTTTGATACTATTCGCGTTGGAGTATAGGCTCAACATCCCCAAGGATCAGGTACCTCAAGAGGCGGTTTCTCCTCTTGGAGCAAACGAGAACTAAGGACGCTGGGCTCAGGAAGTAATAGATGCGGTGCACCGGTGCACCACGACTTCAAGCATTACAGCTTGGACCCAGCCTGGCGTAGGCCCACCTACCCGCATGCAGCAGGACTCAGCGAATTTGTGGCGGAGGGCAAGATAGGCATGAAGGAGACATAGGGCTACGATAGATGGACGATTTACGAGACGGAAAGCGTGGGCTTTGTCGCCCCAGACCAACGACATTCAATATTAGCCAAGACTATGCGAGGGAGCCTGGAGGGCCGGAGCCTTATCCGCAGGCAAGCAAGCAGCAGCGGGACCGCTCGTGTCACCAATGAGGAACCCTAAGACAGAGACGTTGGAAGCGAGCAGGCGTCCGGCCCAAGTACAGTCTGGGAGCTGCCATGGTTGGGTTACATCGACATTATTTTCCTTTAGTGACACAGGAGAACTCTCGTCCAACGCAATCATTCTGGGTTCGACACGGATCGCGTCGTTCTAGAAAATAGCTACAAGAAAGTACAGTGGCAAGCATCAAGACCAGGCCGCGCCTATCACCTGCCAACGCATTAACAATCGACTTAGCCAGCAGCAACCAAGCCTAACGAGCCGTGAAGCGAGCCCTGATCAACGCGCCAACAAGATTTCGAAGCGCCGCATTCTCTGCCTCAACAGCTTTCAACCTATTCTCAAGCGTCTCGGCCTTCTCCTGCTCCCCCTCCAACAGGTCCTCAAGATCCTCACGCACAGCGATCTGCACCTCCAATTCGTCAACATCGGCCAGCGCGAGATCGAGCTTCTCCTCCTGCTCTGCGATGAAATTCTTGATGTACTCTAGTTGCAGCTCCTTGAGAGGCTTGTGCTCGTTTGGACGGAGTTGGGGGAGGACGATGCCGAGAATTCCGCAAAGCTCGAGGATTTCGTTGAACACCACCTCTCTTGGGGAGCGGAAGTAGCGCCTAATGCGGGCTTTCCTTGACCGTTGAGAAAGCTTTGCAACGGAAGACGCTGAAGTGGTGGGCGGTGGCGATGGTGGATCTGGAATTGCATTTGAAGCAGAGGTACCAGGAGCCATTGCGAGAGACATGCGGATGGACGAGTCGGCTTCGTCGATGGACGCCATGCGCTTGCGCTTCTTGCCATACTTGCCGACCGGGACCGCGTCTGTCATCGAAGCTGACGATGTTGGATCAGGTGCAGAGATGGCGTTGGAGGACGTTGCTGCAATCCACGTCAGTAATTGCAATTGACGCACGCTAGCTTGTTCGTGCATGTTCTTACCAACGATACCGGAGGTTGCAGTGGACTCAACCTGTTCAAGAGCCATATCTGAATGCGACATTTTGAAATCGGCCTGACAATCTCCTGGGAACAGAGTCAGTCTCACAACAAAGATCACAACAAAGATCACAAGGAGATAGTGCGAACGCACCTTCTGTATTCGACACTCCGGAGTCTTCGACTGCGCATCAGAACAAGTTAAAAGGAAAAGCGGTTTCAATTGGGGCAAGGCAGAGTATTTATAATTAAAAGACTGATGAACGCCGAGCCTTCGCGCTCGGCGTCGAATGTTCACCTATGTACGTGCCCGCGAGAGATGTGGCATTGAATTTCTAGGACGCATTGACTTGTGAAAGAGTCGCGGAAGTCAGAGCCGGTGAAGTAGAGCGCGGGCATGGTTGACAGGCACAGGGAGCATGAAAGGGAAGTACATTAGGTGACAGGTGCTTTGCCGCGGGCAGAAAGACAGACAGACATCGAAGAGCTTGGTCAAAGCAACGTGAAGTTGGGACATATTCAATGTCCTTATCAAAGAGGAACTGAAACGGTAGACTGGGGCAAGGAATCGTCGAAGGCAGACTCACTGGTTGTCGTCTCGTGTGGCACAGAGTGTTGTGGAGGACTATGACTGTTGCTAACCTGACAGGCTTACCGCCCTTGAGTGTTTGTTCCCATTTTCCCTTTCGTTTACCAAGACCAGACTACAGAAGTCGTCTTGATCAATCTGGGGCCTGCCACGCGCATGAACATTACTTGAGTCCAGATTAGACTCTGCGGGGATTCAAGCCAGCGACGAGGTGTCCTGATCGTTTCCGTCTTGCTTGGACATGCTCCCACACAACACGCAGGTGGGATTGCGCAAGGATGAGAACTCTGTCAATGGGCAGCCTTGCATGCATGCACCAGGCAGACATCAGGCAGGAGTCACACCCGTAGAGGCTTTTCAAAGGTGTCTTCGGCGGATTGCGTCAACAGGGTGACTGTTATTGCCGGCAGTTCTGGGCACAGTGCCACTCGAGTAAAGGAAAAAGCGCTAGAGACAGGATGTGCTGGATGCATATGCTCACCTTTCACTTAAGTCCGCATTAAGCCAAACTCTCACTGGTAGATGAGCCGATACATGAGCTTAGATTCGATGGATTGGTATAAGAAAGACCGCTCGAAACCAAAAAGAATGACACCACTTCAAGAGGCGTAAAGTCGTTTCGTACAGGGCATCACTCATCAGGCAAACCAGGTCATCGCGGTTCGTCTAGCATCGTTTATCCCAAGACGCCGAGCCGCAATGTTCCGAATGCTTCCTCATCTTTCAAAGTGCAATTGCCTCATCCTAAAAGCTTATGCACCGGACACTCAGCCTTCCGCTCGACCCACTCCATGATACAGCTTCTGTGAAACTTGCACAGGCATTCGAGCCTGACAAGCTCATCGCCAACATCATATTCGACCATGCATATAGAACATTCCTGAACTTGACCATCTTCTTGCGCCACACAGTCCTTCTCGGTCGCTGTGAAGGTAAGCATATTGAGCCGTTGATGGTGTGGGTGTTGAGACGACGATGCTCCCTCGGAGCCAGTTCCGGCTAGTCTAGTCGCCGTCGCCGCATTGCTTGAATCGGCGTGATAAGACGGATCACGCGCATTGATGCAGTCGATTATATGTGCTTCGCGGGCTGTTTCGTCGCCATCAGGCCCACGGGCCGGTAATGCGTGACGACACACCGGGCATACGTCGTTTTCGTTTATACGAGGTCGGTGGACCGAGGGGCTATAAGTGAGTTCATGAAGGGGCCGAGGGTAAGGCCGCTGTGATTGCGAAGAAATGCCAAATACCTCGTCTCGAGGCTGACGGCTTTCGGGATAAAAAGGGCGTGGACGAGCGTAATTTGGTCTTGAATCATGAGGGGGGTGGTCCTACTGATGTTTAGTACGAGCTCTTAGAGTTAGTGTAGCAAATACTTACCCCCGAAGCAGCACCCGCAAATGGTGGCGGGTTGAAAGCAGTAGGCGATGCATGCATACGATACCTGGAAGGAGACGACTGTCCACGATAGGAGCCGAAGAGATTAAGACTATCACCTCTGGGGTCGGTACTGGGATAGACAGGTTGTGTTGCTCCCAGTGAGCGATGGTATTGGTGCAGATATGGGTTACTTCCGACGCCCAAGTTGCGAACCGGATGTTCTCTTCCCGTAGAAAAACCTCTCGGTCTGGTATCAGACGACACTGGATGATTCAGACCGGAGGTTTGGCGAGCGCCCGCATCCCATGAGGCACCACGACTGGGATGGTCCGGGATGAGAGGAGGGTAGTTCGGCAGTGGGTCGGGTTGAGGATCCGGTACGCAAGGATTGCATAGGCGCACCTTCTCTCCTCCTTCCAGCTGCACTGGAGCACCAAAATGATGTGAGGTTGAGGGATTGTCATACAGTTCGTCCTCGCTGGAGCCCATCGAAAGCGATCGGCGATTTACAGGATCGCTCGACGATGTAAACAGATCAGGACCCGGCGGATGAACGATGAACTGGCGAGGGATGGTGATCCGATGCGGTGAGCAGTCGTTGCATACGACTCTGCCGCATTTCCTGCAGTGATGGCGTCTAAACATCCACGTAAAAGGGCGCTTGCAGATGGGACATTCAATGGCCTCCGAATCGGGTTGCCACCTGGGAACAACATATCGTCTGGCACTGTCTGAAGAGTCTCTGCTTGATCTCCTGGGTCGAGGTGTTTGTGGTGCGGCAGGAGGAGGAGATGGACTTGTCAAGTCTACAACCTCTGGAGGCGGACGACCGACGTTTGGGTCGGAAGACGCATGACGGCGAGGTGATGACGGACCGTCCGTGCGATAAGCATCGAAGTTTGACCGACGGTCATTCCACCCTCCACTGTTGGTTCTCCTTCTGCCTTCCTCATGCAGTGCTGGGTTTGTCAGCCTCCTTTTGCGATCCAAAGCGATGATACTTCGCCTGCGTTCTTCTGTAGTCTGTTCGGCTGGGGGTAAAGGGAGAGGAAGAGGACGGTCTCGCAGGATGGTAGCCAACATTTGGCTACTGTGACTAGATTGTACAGCGGGCGGTCTGGGTAGAGGAAGTTCAGGCAGTGGCCGCTGAGCTGTCGAGTTCCTACTCATCTCCGATCGTCTTGACAGGTACGAGGAGTCATGACGGCGGTGGCTCTGACCAGCCACTTCTCGGTCAGAATCATAGCTGGGCGAGGAGCTGGCGGATTCTGGAGAAGACATGTCCTGTTCGATGGTGAACAAAGAATGGAGATGGCAACAGAGTCAGGTTGACCTGGAAGTCAGGCAGAGGTGAGGTCGAGACTGAGGCACGTGTCAGTCTGGTGGCGGGCACACATGTCACGGCGATAGCGCGGCTCGCGATTGGAGGAACCAAGACGGTGGGATGGTCTGAGCTGGATGGGTTAGAAATCAGCGGAACAGGTACAGAGACCATCTACACAGTATCAGACAGTATGCAGTGATCGGGCGTTCGTGATCATGGTCTCTTCGCTGCCACGGAGTACCGCGACGCCTCTGAGAAACACTATGGCAGAGGGCAGATTCAGAGACTAACCTCTTTAGCCGAGTATGATGTAGAGGACGGCCTGAAAATAGGACTGGCAAAGACGGGGGTGCTGAGACCTGCCCAAACATTAGCAACACACCCGGAACAGGCACGTGTCTGATTGGTGGTTGACGCCTACACAGCCTCTCAAGCCTTGCATCGCTGCCGATGCGAACTTTTCACCTTGCTTGCCCATCATCGCATCTCAACGATTTATTGCATATTCTGTTTTTCTGTACTTCCTCACTTTCGCTTCTGTCGGCATTCGTTTCGCTTCTGTCAGCGCCTCCAAGTGATCTGTTTGTTGTTCTTGCTGTGCCCAGTCTACTTGAAACCTCTCACACATCCGAGACACTCCTCCAATCATTGCGTCGACTCCCCTGTCACTCGACGTCGAGAACCTCAACCTTCCACGTTCTACCTCATCGTGACGCCATTGAGACTGCGATTTGATTTGGGTCGAGCAGACTTCACCGGGCGACTGCACCCTTCCCCTGCGACTTGAACGTTGTGCTGTTGCTGTGGTCTTACCGCGCACATCAGGAAATATGGGCAAGTGAATAGAGTGATCGCACTGGAAGAGACGCACAGGCAGACCAATAGCCCAGATATGGCGACAATCGGGCGTGATAAAAGACTGGGTTGGCAATGCTCCGTCGCCCTCGCTCTGATTCTGTTCCTCGGCTGCATATCGTCTGTGGACGCGGCCTATGTCGAGTTCCGCAATTGCCTGGACGGGAGCATAGTCAACTCACGGCCGCGCATCCTTCAGTTTGACCCGTTCAACATCTCGGCCACCTTCAATAGCACATCGCGCTCGAATCGACACCACCTAAACATCACCGTATATGGCAATGTCACCGGAAAAGCCACCGAGCTGCCATATCCGGCTCCTGATGATCCGTCATGGTCAAATCCGAACGACACTTTTGGCAAAATCCCCGACCTGAGCGAAGAGAACAATAAGTACACAACCCTCTTCACCCGCGTCAACTTCCTGGGCTACACTCCATGGAACGCCGACCCTTCCAGATTCTGCGATTCGGTCGTCCAGGGCGACTGTCCGCTCGCTCCCGCCTTCTTCGTCAACAAGACCGATCTCGGCCATTTGCCAGCCTTTTCTGTAGCCCACGACCTGTTCTCCAGCTACGCCTTCACATCACTCCAAGCAACCCTCCGAGTACAGTCTGGCGATGCTCAAGGTCAATATTATAGCTGTGTCACGGCTACAATCACCCCTGACTTAGGAGGCTCCATCAAAGCCATCTTACGGTACTTGCCGCTTGTGGTTCTGATTGTGGTGGGCGTGGCGACTATTGCCGCTGCCATTGTGAGCCCTTGGGGATCTACCGACCTCTTCCACTGGAGCAGCAATTTCGGACGCGACGAAGACTTACTCCGTCTGATCACCCCGGGTTTTGGAGACTGTCTGCAGTATATCCAGTTCGTCGTCTTGACCGGCAGTCTTTCATTGAATTATCCAGGATTCTACCAGCCAGCCGTTAGCCGTGTCGCATGGTCTTCGCTCATGTTCAACGAGAGCTTCGCAACGGGTGGAGACGGAACACAGAGCTTAGTGGATGGGGTATATGAGTACCGGAACGGCACCACTTACGGCCTGGATCGAATGAGTCAACTCGTTGGCATGACCTCTGACAGAGACATATGGGTCGACATGATCATCTGGCTGGTAGTCATCGTTGCCGCAGTGTCGATTCTGACCCAGCTCGGCTTCGCAATCCGTTGGGTTTATCGAAAGCTTCAGAAGGAACCGCCTGAAGATCTTCGTTCCAAGAATGGACCTTTCACTGCCGGAAATGTTGTCCGTCTGGTTATGAATTTCTTCTTGCTGCCTCTGACATCTCTATCATTCTATCAGCTGGTGATTGCCGGAAGGGGTCCGGCCTATTCTGTGGCACTTGCAGCAGTGTCACTGGTCGTCGTCGTCGCTTTTACGGTCTGGCTGCTCCGATTGTTCATCAGAACCAGACCACGCTCATTTCTCTTCGACGACCTTTTGATGGTTCTTACCTACGGGCCTCTGTACAACACTTATTGCGATGACGCTGCTACGTTTGCACTGACTCCTCTTCTTGTCAACTTTGTCCGCGGCATCGCCATTGGAGCAGTCCAGCCATCGGGGATTGCTCAGCTAGTACTTCTCGCTATAAGCGAAATCGTTCTGATTCTAACTATCAATGCCTTCCGACCCTTTCCCTCAGCAACTTCTATGAACATTTATCACACCTCCTTCTCGGTCATTCGACTTATCACCATTCTCCTGTCAATAGCATTTGTGCCTTCTCTGGGGGTCGGAGACGCGTCCAGAGGTTGGATCGGATATGCTATTCTCACCATCCATGCATGCACCATGGTTTTCGGTTTCTTTCTGAATGCCGTCCAAACACTGATCGAGGTCATAGCTCGTATTGCCGGTGCAGGTGGACGGGACGAGGAGACAGGGTTGGCCACGAGGGGCGGGTTGAACAAAGTATTCGGCATGCGACAATTATCCCGGAGGGTGCCTCGCCGTGCTACCCAGGAGCGTCATAGCATGTCTTCAAACGCAGCCATGCTCGGCGCGATGGAAAATGAGCACCAAAAGTTGCAAATGGCCAAAACCCGATCGCGCAGTGTCTCCGGTGCGTCGGGTGTCTTGCTTGACAGCCCTACAATGTCCAACAGAATCAGCCAGAACCTCGACAGTCGTGCCCTTGGGGTGGTTAGCCCGGACCGGTCCGTCAGAGGCTCAAGGCGGCTCACGGCGCGGCTGAGCGGTGCTGGGTCGTTGAGTGGAATTGTTGGCCTGCAAAAGCATGCGGAACAGAAAGACCCATATTATCGACCGCCCCGGAGAAATACGATGGACGCCCTTAATCGACCGGACCTAACCTTAGCTCAAACCTCATCCAAAGCTGCTGTTGCAACCGAGGGAGCTATCGAAGACGACGCTGGCGAAGGACCCTCCACCCCTATGCCTCTGGAAAACGACGATTTCGAGGAAACGCCCAACGATTTGACAAGGACAAAAACAGACTATGCTGTCCGAGAGGTGGACTTCTACTATGGTGTTCGGGGCGGCGCCCTCTCGAGCGGAACTCGGAAGCTCAAGACTGGCCCAGCCGACCCCACCGGGCCAGTCTCAACCGCGACTGGGTGGTTCAAGAGTCTAATTGGTGGCAAGACAAAAGAAAAACACAAAGGCTTCGAAGTGGTTCGAAGTGCTCGAGCTCCGCCGCCAGGTCTCTTCCCTCCACGAACTCCAATCCCAGAGAGCCAGCCTTCAGAACCCTATCACGATGATGTGCCGGTAACAGGAGAAGACCGGACTGACCGAAATAGCGCCAGAGTTACGTCGCCACCGCCTCAGCGGCAGGCGCAGAGACAAAGTCAGAACCAAAGTCTGTACGACGACGTTTCGCTTGCAGACAGCGATGGGGAGGAACCACCCAGCCCGATTGACCCTGTTCCAGCGAGACCGCCGTCATTGCCACTGATAGAATCCGTGGGTGGCATCGAATTGCCCAGCCGCATTGGCTCTGAGGCGTCAAGAAAATCCCGTGGAAAGCAAGCAAAAGCTCAAGACAGCGACATCCCTGCGGTTCCCGCCATTCCTAGAAAGAGCTCGAGGAGACAATCGGGTGGAGGCTCCCAAGATAGAGGGATCGTCACGTCTGCATTGTCCCGTCCAGGTGTACCGAAGCAGTACCATGGTCACACACAGTCTCTGAACACCAATCGGATTCCTTTTGCGAATACCCAACCGTCTGCATCACGAAACAAGCGGTATTCAACTGGCGCAGAATCAGCTACATCGAGCGTATTAAGAGATGGCGATGACAACATCCCGGTTCAACATCCGTCTTATACGAGTCAGCTGCGACAGGCAGCTTCATCTGCTTTGGGCGCGCATGGGGCCGATTTGCGTCACGACCGACCGTCGAATATGGGCTTCGTCCAGCAACACAGGGCAAGCGACCACATCCACTACAGCCCAGATTCTGCGGAATTTGAGGGAAGTGCGGCAGAGATACATGGGCGGCCGCAGTATTGAGGGGAGCCAGGCGTGCGCTCACAGGAATAACGAAGTCAACGATTATTTCCAATGATACATAATTGCGGAGGATCAAGGCGGCAAGAGCTTGCTGTCGACGGTATTGATTATACGGAGACGATTTGGCAGAGGAGCGAAGCTGACACAGAAGCTGCGAACAGAGTGTAAAAGTGAGCAGATCTTGTCGTTCTTGATAATTGTTTAGCGCGGCGTCCAGGCATCTACGGATCTGGAGGGGAACCCTCTTGAGGGCGGATATAGTATAATCAGATTAAGTTGTGGCATGTAATTTAATAGCGAGCCAAGTACATGCAGACACAACAAGCTGAAAAGAGGCAATTAGTTTAGCGAGCCTGGCTTCAACCACTACATGTGAAGAGAATTCGGCTCTGAGGCAACCCGAACGATGCTCCTTGTCGACCTTGGGTTGAAAGCAGCCACAGGTCACTGAACAGCGCGAGTGGTTGCAGTTGAGACATCGAAAAGTGAGAGACTTCAGAGAGTCTCGACCGAGCGGATGTCATGCCACTTACTCGTGAAGATGGCCTGTTGCCGTGATGGGCCTTTCTATATGACCTCAGCTGCGGCTGAAATGTTTTCTACCTTTCTCCCCTCGTGGTATGGCGATGCGATCGATCGAAGCCAAGTACCGAGTACTCGGTTCAGAGTTACGGGGTGGCGGATGGCAGCCAATTGCATACTCCTGCCAAAAACCGACAAATGTCCGCCTGCAGGTGGCCGGAGTCGACCGTGGGCTGGACACGGTTGAGTGTTTGTCGGCCTCGCTACAAGCTGATGGCAGATCGAAATAGCCAGGTGTCGAGTAGAACGCCCAAGTCTCGTTTGTAACCCTGCGCTGCGACACGGACAAGGCGGACCAGGGATGCGGCACCACACGACGGCCGTCGGCGCAAGACATTCGTCGGCCTTTAGACGACTGACAGGCACATTAGTCCCGCTGTCATTCGGTTGCACTTGACAGGTGGAATGGCGTGGATGGGTGCAGAACGTGTATGATGATGGGATTGCGCTACACGCGGTCTTTTCACGTTTTCTTCGACACCGAGAATCCCGTGCGCATCGGTCGCAAAATTCGTAGGAGCAGCCATACCAAACCGATCAATGATCAACGCGACGACCAAGGTCGGTATAGGCAGTCAGGGATTCTCAGTGATGAGCACCGCGCCGCATCGTGGCTCACGGGGCAAAGGTACTCTGCATACGCTGGAGGTCCGGCCCCGACTCCGAGTACCTCCTGCCCTGAGCGTATCCCAGCTCTAACACGAGAGCCTAGACGAGGAACTCCCATGGTGCCGCTTCTGTTTCTGATGTATGCCAGATTAGGGGTTGATGGATAGCAACAGCACGGGGCTTGCCCAGGACGTTGGAAGTCTCAGGTTTGGGGTCTGCCTTCCTTGTCCAGAGGTGGCGAGAATCTTTATCCATGTCCACGCCATCAACTCGTCCGGAATGTGATAGATCGCTGGACATTGACTCGAGCCTTTCGTCTCAGCTTTGGCGGGGTGCGGGCTGTTACAGTATTACACCGTCCAGCATTAACTTTAGCCTCATCATGCAAGTACCCCAAGACGGCCTTGAGCACCGGCACGCTGCCACTGTCAAGGATATGTACGTACATCGGACCAGATCCCTGGGTCCGCTCAGGGCACCTCTCCAGCTGGTGTGGTTAGCCTAGCCGACGATCTCCGCAGTGTTTGAGGGACGCATCAGGCCGTGCGATCACGGCGACGATCTACTCCTCGTACTGAGGGACTGGGCACCTCGGCTGTCTAAGTGAGGCGCAACCAACAAGGGATATACAATGCTCATAGTCCCACGGAGGATTCCCTCTGCTCCAGCCATTGTAAACATTGACCGTCCCGTTCAAGAGACCCGGGGGGCCCCAGAGTCTCAGGTGGTCAGGGCAGTGAGGCTCCTTGCCATCGTGCGAAACAGGAGGCGATAGTGCCATGTGCAGCCCCTGTTGTTCCACACTAAGGCCAGCAGCAGTAGGACATGCGCGCCCAGGTGTACGAAGGACGAGTACGTAACGCATCTTGTGACGAACCCTGCATCTGCCCTAGGCTTGTTGGGTTACGAATTAGCAACTCTAATCGGCTTCTACGGGGTACTCTGTACGAGTCACGGCTGAGGGCGACCTGATCAGTTCATGCTCTGCGTTCCGGGGCAGCCGGATCAACAGTGCTACTATGTACGGCTAGGATAGGGACGCGGCTGTTCCCCTGCTCCCATTCGGTGCGAGTTAGCAGAAAGCCAGTCCCTGCCACTGGATCCAGTGCCAGCCCATTCATGCAGGATCCGACGAGTGGCGGGCACAGTACGGTTGCCGCGGCAGCTTAGGCCCGTCTCCCGTGCAATCGGGCAGCTCTCGAGGCCTGTAAAGCCCTATCGAAGCTGATGGCTCTTGGACGGGAGCTGAGAGGTGCTCTTTGCCAACCAATCACCCGCCCGATCTCAGTCTCTCGGCGATCATGGGCTTGGAAGCCCTCGTTAAACCAGCCTGTGACCAGCGGCCACAGCGCAGAGGATCGATCCCGAGCCCACCGCTCTGGGTCATAGCAAGCAAGATCTGGGTTTGATCTCTCGTCTAT
Organism: Phialophora tarda; assembly: GCA_016109495.1. Lineage (NCBI taxonomy): Eukaryota > Fungi > Ascomycota > Eurotiomycetes > Chaetothyriales > Herpotrichiellaceae > Phialophora > Phialophora tarda. Next base: position 1,944,885 of record JADWPL010000003.1, on the reverse strand, counting down.
CTCCCCTGGTCGCTTGTTACTACCCCTCTAGGTGTCAGAACCTGGCTGTTCTTAGCCTGTAACTCCGGCCTGATCCACTGTCTATTCGTCTTTCAGGGGAACATTGCCAGCCCATCGGGACATTTCCAAGCCAGCCCTGCTGTCCTTGCCATTGGGAAGCAGCTGTCATTTCAGCCCGCCAGCATCTGGGTCTTCTCGACTTGGATGCTGTGGGTCGTGTAAAACAGCCTTGTTCTCTGGGCGCAAACTGTAAAAGTGCCCGTGCCGGAGCATGATAGAGGCTCGTGGATCTGGGAAAGACACTATCGACCTAGTACGCGAGCGTCCCACGAGATACAAGGATCTGGTCCATTTTTCGCTAAGTTTGATCACCGCTCCTCGTTCCAAAATTCTGACCAATGCAGACCGCATCGATGTCACCCGGCTAGCAGCCAGCTCTGGCGAGGACCAAGACCGCCAGCCTTCTGGTCACCCGTTGGACAGGCGCATCTTATTGCGCTTTTCGAGCCTGCCCCAGGCATCGCCAGCGCCCTGAACTGTAGCTCCATCTCGAATCCGACCTAGTGTGGGCGAGGATGTGGCGCTGTGGGGTGAATCGACGGAGGCCATTTCCTTTCAACCCTCTGTCGAGAACTCCATCCATGCCCTCCTTGGCTCCTCTGAATGGATCGCTTGCTTCGATCCCCAGAGCTGTTCCAACCGGATCATGTCCCTGATTGGCACACCATCTGAAGCAAACATCCTGGAGCGCTCCGAGATCTAGTAGCCCGTCGCCAAATCAGATCCCTCCACCTTCACACCTCCTCCGGACAGATTGGTGTCTGCTCTATTGCAAATAGCTCTGAGCAGCTTCTCCATCTGCGCTCTGGAATGTCCGACATCCATGCTATGCCTCATCATCGTGTCTTCATTGTTACGCTGGCGAAGCTGGACTTCCTTCGCTCCAGAACTGTGCTCACTTTGTACTTGAATTGAGTCCCTGGTCCATCTCCCTCGGTTTTCACGATTGGAGGCATTTCGTCTGCTGTCAACGCGTCTATTCTGTGCGGGGGCTGGCCGTCTCATTGTTGGCGAAGAGGATACTCTGACACCAACGACGCTCAACTGCTGATATTCTTTTCCACGGCACCTGGGTCAAGCAGTTAACCTCTGGAGCTCTCCCACCTTGCTAGGACCGTCGGACACGAGAAAGACGTTCCACCGGGGCTGTATGCTTAGGTCAATGGCAAGAACTTGGTGGCACAAACCAGGAGGCTGATCGTCACTTGTGGAAATGTCAGCGTCGCCTTTACTCAAGCATTCACCTCGTTCCTCTCCTCAACAATCACCACCTCGATCTCCACTTCTCTCTTCGCCGCGACCGTCAGATGTCCGAACCAGCCGGCGCGCAAACTCCTGCAAGCCTTGCCGTGACAGCAAGTCCAAAGTGTGTTGTTGCGTCTCGGAAGCACATAACCGCACCACTAACCAACATTTTAGTGTTCTGGAGGCATGCCCTGTACAACCTGCCTGAGCAAACGACAGAAACCTCGTTGTTACTACCTAAATCCGCCTACGCGTCGCGGTGAGAGCGACATGGTCAGTATTCGGCGAGCCGGAGATTGTTTCCATGGTCATTGCTGACAACGAGGGCAGCGCGTAAATGGCTCTCCTTCAAGCTCGAACCACGGATGGTTCTCCAGTTCTAGCGCTCGACAAGAGACCGCCTGGCCGGCGGAAGACAACATGGCCGGACTGAGCCGTGTAGTTGCCGGCCCACATAATGACTTTTACGGCATGTTCTCGCTGGCCCGAAGTGTGGACGAGGTAAGGATTGACCTTTTCGCCCATCTGCTGTCTGCTGGGAATACTAACCCCCTCCCAGTTCAAAGAACTATTTCCTGCTGAAGGACAATCCAAGCATTTTATAGACTCTACTGAGGGTGTACAAGTGTTCGGCTTGGAGAGTCCACGGCCTGAGATTGTGTCTGCATCGTATCCGGTGGTGGCTGGACAAACAGGACTGGACCTGAACCTCCAACTCTCACCACCCCTCCAACGCCTATATGCGAAATACTGCGCTGTGAGAGACCTGCTCGCAAGTGGTCACTCTATACAGGCTTGGTCGGCGTTTGGGAGCCTTGTCCGAGACGCAGAGCTCTTTGGCTGTAAGCATGACCATCCCGTCTCGATCGGCAGTCTCAGCTAACGGATTTCAGTGAAAGAACATGCCAACTCAGCGTCGGCATGGGACTCACAACCCAGCCGCCATCTTTGGTGGCTGTTTGTAGAGCTCGACATTCAGCTCAGTTTCCTACTTGGTCGGCGCCCGAGCATCGACCCGGCACACAGTGTCCCCATGCCAACAGACCTGGAACCGCAGCTCGGAGGAGAGGGACCCAAGCAACATGCCCTCGACTTGACGGCTTATATGACGGAGCTTTTGAACCACGTTCACCAGGACGAAGATGATGGACCCACGTTTTGGGAGGACAGAGAAACATTGTTAGAATCTGAATTGACTCGACTCCAGCAACACCGGTCAGGGTTACCGTCCCTGCCTCGAAGTGGACTGCCGGCCGCCGCGCTATCTGCCGTTGCTCAACATCATGTCGATGTGCAACTGGTGTTGATGGTTCTTTACTGCCAAATCTTACGGTCGACGTCCCGCGGGAGGCCGCTATCGAGACGGCTTCAGGACCTGCGTAAGCCAGCTGCACGCGGCTATTACGAAGATTTGTTAGGCAGTCTGCGGTCTACCGTTGAAATTTTCGACTATGCTTACGGATTAGATGCTACGGGTACCGCTTCAAGTTGGCCACGATGCTTCGGGCTCTTCTGTGCGGTTTCCATGCTGGGCATTGCCAAACTCCGACGAGAGAGCGATCTGGACTCAGACAAGGAGCGTATCGAAATGGGATCGAGGATCTTCAAGGACCTTGCAAACAGTGCACCGACCTCCAGACTCGCCCGCTCAGCCGCAGAGTCGCTTGATAAAATCTTAAAAGACATGGAGGAGCTGGCTCAGCAGCCCAGGGGTGCCACGGGAGCCTTCGCTGGGCCAGCTCTGCTAGAGATGGCGGGCACAGACATTGCCAACGTCGCGCAGCGTTCAGCTCCCCATATGTCGCGGTCTGCCCGAAGAGTGCGAAGTGGTTCTCCAGCACCCAAACGCCGCAAGAGGTCACACTCAGGCGAAGGTGGTCGACGCCGGAAACGAGTAAGATCCGGTGTGGAGCCAGAGGCTTCCGAATCGTCCCTACGGACACCGGCCTGGCCTGTTGGTCAAGTCGATCCTTACCCTCAGGCCCTGTCTTTCGATAGCGCCACATCTGCCGCTCCCCAGGAGCCTGCAGCATCTCAGGGCGTTGAATCGCAGCCGTTTCCGCAGAGTGGCACATCCTCCTTCACTGGGCAGGCGGGGTTCTTTGAGGCAGGATATGTGCCGAGTCATCCCGACAACTTAGGAGAGTACCATCCGGGTTACCATTGGGTCCATCCGCCCATGGTATATGCGCCGCCGTTGTACGACGACTGGTGGCAGTTTCAGTTTCAGTCGGAAGGCAACATTGCCCTTGATGGCAGTGTGCAGCAGCCAATGTTTTATGACCTTCACCCCCCGTTGGCATTACCGGCCGATGCATGGGCAATGGAGACACCCGCGCCGTATGACGGGCGAGTTTTCGGAAGTGAGCAGCAGGGCGATGGCCAGATCAGACGTCAATCACCGCCTCGATCGAGGATTCCTTCCCCCGTAAGCGACCAGTCTCAGCAGAACAGACAACCGTCTTCTAGGAGGCCGTCACAGATGACGATAGACACGACAATCATGAAAGCAGCACACAATCCCGCAGAGGCACAGTCCGGCCACAGCCACAGCCACTACTACGACGGCACGATGACCAATGAAGGCATTATGGGCCACAATCAAGATCATGTAGCGATCCCAGACATAGTTACCACAGGGCCTTTGAGGGGAGATAGCCAGGGCCAGCGTTGGTGTTGGGCCAGGTAGAGAAGGGCAGCGGTTATTTATATGTGGCAAGCAGAGCGATACCTATGAGCCACCAGCGTTAATTGAGACAGAGGACACATTTTGGATATTCGCTCGACATATATCCTACCATACTACATCGGATAACCATCTAATCCTCGTCTCACATTCCTCTCACATCCATTTCAGATCCATCTCAGAACTCGCGCCATGCCGCAAGGAGAAGGCGCAAGCGAGCTGCCGATTGGTCTTCGTCGGAACGTCGGCAACCAGCGTCGCTCTTCTCCTCGTCCTCACCATCGGAACCATAACCTCGCACCCTAGATACCCGCCTCTGTACATATTGACCATACCCCCGCCTCTGGCAGATTACTATGTAGACCGCCAAGATGTATCCGCCATTTGATTACTTCGAGCATCGCCGGGCCTGGTAAGCAACAGTCTCGTCTCCGTGCAGAATGCCGACTGACACTCCCCCAGCGTGATCAAGCAGCGCCAGCGCGATGCCCGCTTCGCCTCCCTCCCCGACCCGTACAAGGGGCCCCTCACAACCTCACAACGGTCGATCCTCTCCGCGCCCATTTCCCAGCTCGTCAGCGATGTCCAGTCCGGCAGCTTATCGCCCATTGACATCCTGAGGACGTACGGCAAGACCACTTCCATTGCACACGCGCGTACGAATTGCGCGACGGAGCTGCTTCTCCCCGAGGCCGAGTCCTGGGCGAGAGACGAAAAGGATGTGAATCTCAAGGGTCCGCTCGCCGGGATTCCCGTGTCCTTGAAAGATAGCATTGCGGTGGGGGGTTTCGATGTCAGTGTCGGCTACTCGCGGAATGTGTTCAAACCGTACGCCGAAGATGGGGTCATGGTGAAGCTTCTGAAGCGGGCGGGCGCGATACCGCATGTCAAGACGGCACTGCCCATTACCTTGCTTAGTTTCGAGAGTACCAACGATCTATGGGGCGTGTGTCGCAACCCTCACAACCCGAAGTATTCCCCGGGCGGGAGTACGGGCGGAGAAGGAGCTCTGCTTGCGTTAAACGGGAGTCGCATCGGCATTGGAAGTGATGTGGCCGGTTCAGTCCGCGCCCCTGCTGCCTGGAGCGGCATCAATTCCCTGCGATGTAGCACGGGCCGGTGGCCGAAGGTGGGTATGAACACGTCCATGCCCGGACAGGAAGGAATTCCCAGCGTCTTCTCCCCCATGGCGAGAACGTTGGACGACCTGACCTACTTCACCCGTGCATTCATCGGCATGAAACCCTGGGAGGTGGATTACACCGTCCACCCTCTTCCCTGGAGACAAGAGGTCTACGACGCCACCCTAGAGCAGAAACCCCTCCGCGTCGGCCTGATGGTTACCGACGGCGTATGCGCCCCGTCACCCGCCATCGCGCGCGGACTCGATATTACCGCCTCCGCCCTCCGCTCCGCCGGCCACGAAGTAGTCCCCATCCCCGTTTCCTCCTTTCCCGCCACCGCCACGCCCACCCTAGGCCTTGAGATCGCAGCAACCCTCCTCTGCGGCGACGGCGGCAAAACATACAAATCCTTCTTCCGCACGGGAGAGACCAACGATCCGGGAGCGGCACAGATCAGCTTCTACATGGGGCTGCCACGTCCGCTCAAGTATCTGTGGTATCTCTTCACGAAATACGTCAAGCGGGATCCCGTTTGGGCCCAGATATTGCGGTACTTCCACCCGCTTTCTGCGTTTGAAAATTGGAAATGGGTCGCCAAGCGGGAGAAGTTCCGGGAGACGTGGTTCAATTGGCTGAACGCGCCGGAGCAAAGCTTTGATTTCATTCTGTGTCCCGGAAACGCCACGCCCGCGCTGCCTCATGGCTGCATGAAGGAGGCGGTCAGCAGTTGTGGGTATACATTCCTGTTCAATCTGCTGGACTACTCGGCAGGAATATTACCGGTCTCGAAAGTCGATGCTCAAAAGGATGCTTTACCCCCGACTTTCAAGCCCGCCAATGGTATCGAAAAGGGCGCATATAAATATTACAACGCGCAAGAGATGGCGGGGCTCCCCATTGCGGTCCAAGTCGTGGGGAGACGGTTGACAGAGGAAAAGGTGTTGGCGTATATGAAGGTGGTGACGGACTCGCTAGCGGAGAGTGGCACCATGTACGAACATCTTGATGTGGAGAATTTGCCTGAGGTGGAACACTTGGACGGGGCGAAGAAGAGCAAGGTGGAGGTAGATCCGAAGAAGATATGGTAGACTGGTCACCAGAGCGTTGGATGCTATCTGCGCGCCTGACGGTAATGGGCATGCACTGCGACGTGGTCGACTGGCTAAAAGCAGTGGATTTCGAGATCGAGGACCACGGACAGATGAAAAGGGGTGGAGGAAAGCTAGAAGAGCAGAGACGGTTTGCTGGAGAAGAACGCCAGCCAGCAGGATAGAAGCTGCGCGGGCATGCATACGGAGAATGTTCATCCTACGTCTCAGGAGGAAGGATCAGGCTACTTAGCCAGCCCACCCCAACCCAGTTACGAGAATGAAAGCAGAACAGGAAGACCTCTGACAGACGAGGACAGTCCAATGACCAGTGCATCACCACCAGCCCAAGTACATCGGGAGAGAGAGACAGACGACTCGGAGACTCGAGGCCCAAGTCCCAGGTCCCAAGTCCCAAGTCCCGGGTTGCAGTCAAGCTACAGCACCTACCCACCTACGATGGTGTTCACTGCCTGGTATTAGATCGACTCTATGTGAACTCCAATACCTATGTGCCTAGAGCTCGTACGTCATAAAATATCTCGCAGTACAGAGTCCGTCAGTTTGCTCACTGGCTCAGTCTACATTCGATGGCTCTGGCAAGGAGACTCCGCTCAAGAATTCCAGCGGAAACCGTCCATCTGCATTCTGCCCATCACGCCAACCTTACTGTGAATGTTCGGTTGAGCTTCCAAATGAATGAGCTGCCATCCTGTGGAGTGCAACTATCAGGCCGGAATGGAGCATCACTTGGCCAGGTCCTGCACCATAGGTTGCTGGGGTTCGCTGCTCTGGCCGTCCTGAGGAATCGGAAATCCCAGACCGACAATGTGCTTGCCGGGCTCTTAAGACGATCGAGTAGCTAGGGCAGCTATCAAGTCGTAGCAATATATCTCGAAACGTCTGATGACGAAGCAGTCAAGATGAAAGAGCGGAACGGAAGAGAGGGAGATTGGACGTTCCGCCAGGGAACAAACTTGGAGCGGCTATGCGCCAAAGCTTATTGGTAGGATTCGTTCGTGGCGATGTCGCTGATGCGCCTGGGAATGGAGTGCCTAAGCCATGGGTTGAAGGAACCCCGAGGAGACACAAGGCGAAAGGACGTGAGCCTCTATAGTCATACATTAATCATATCACACAAGACCCTCAGCACGAACTGGAAATTCCTCGTCGACGCTGGCGAGGACGCCGACGGGCGGCTGACAAGAAACCCATCCCGGTCTCCTCCTGTACTGGGCGAAGCTGCCCCTTCAGTGTCCGGGTCCTCTCAGCGGCCTTGAAACGATCAGACAGTCGCCGGGGAGGCAGAGTCCTTCACATAACTGATTTCTGCGTAGGCCGGCTTGTCGCGCGCAAGGGGCGAAACTAGCTGATCTGCGAGGGCGCGATCTTCGTGAGTTTTATCGTTCTTGGGAGCGAGGTCGATCGGTCCTTGCTGCGTATAGTCGTCGCTGGGTGGACCGACAGCACGGACCACGAGCATCTGTTTATCCATGTCGACAAGTTCCAGCTTGACGGGCAAGAATGACCGCTTCTTGGCTCCCTTTTCCCAACCCTCTTTCGACGCCAGGATGACGGCAAAAGCTTGGAAAGGAAGGAGAACGCCCCTGAGTCCTGAGTCGTCAGGCCGGACCTTGTTAGGGACCACCGAACTGACGTGCAAATCCCAGACTTCAGGGAGCTCCAGCTCCTTGAAATGGAAGGCTCGGAAGAGCGCTTGGATGACCCAATGCAGTCTCTCGGTTCGTGACAGCTGAACAGCCCACTGATACATTTTAGGTCCGTCATTAGCAATGAAATCTTCACAAATCTTTGTCGTGATCGGCATGTCCAGCTCGTCAGCAGACTGGCCTGGGCCAACCAACCCTTCGGCTTCAGCCCGCAGGTACCTGTCTATATTCCAAAGTGCCATGAGATCCGTATAACGTCGAAGAGGGTTGCTGACCCACAGATGGGATTTGTGGTTCTTGTGGACATGTTCAATCGGCGAGGTCGAGAACTTGCCCATCGGATATTCTGCATTCTCACCGCGCTGCAGGCTGTTGAGTCTCTCGGGAGGGTAGTCTGGGGCGTAAGAGGAACCAAAGAAAACGCCGGGCAGGTCGCGGTCGCCGAACCATTTGCCCGCGGATTCCGACATGAGATCCCCTAGCAGAGCTGTCACAGTGACAAACTTGCCCATTTCTGACACCCGGTTTATCCGCATGTACCGACTCACCTTGATCCTCATCGCAGGATCTCCTTGATATTGTCGGCTGCGAAATAGATCATCCTCATCGTATTGGCTACCAAAGATGTAGGCGTAGCTCATGTTGGAAAGACTGCCCTGGACTTCCCAATCCGGGACCACGGCGACTTCCTTTTTGCGACGTTCCTCACGGGCAAGGAGAAGCTTTTGCAACAACTGGATGTCAGGAAGATATTTCCTTACTGTTTCAATATCTGCAGTGGAAGCTTGCTGTAGGGACTCGAAGTTTACCGCACCCGAGATGCCCAAGGAAATAGTCGCCGCTTCATATCTGGGCTTTTCGAGGACATGTTCCACGGCGGGATCAGACAGGAAAATGACATTTCTGAGAGTGGTCGGTCGTATCTTGATATCCAACACGTCACCGTCCTCTGTGAGTAGCGTGCTGACCGTGAGAGCGGGAGCGCCACTTCGAAGGGACAAGGCGTAGCAAAATTTGTCTGGGAGCATACGTGCGACACGGCCATGGTGAAAGATGCCTTGAGTGAGCATCCGGGCGCGCTGCGCCATGATGTGATCGGGACCAATAAATGCTGATGGATGCGCAGTATGACCGTGAAGCCAGTAAGAGCCGGGTATCATTGGATTCGGTTCAATGGAAAAACCATCTTCTCTTACGACTGCTTCGCCTGCGTCGACGCAGTAAACTGGCAGGTCGCCTAAGTCTTGACGCAGGGACGCCATGGAGTCGCCCAGGATGTGGGGATCTAACGTACTCGCTATTCCAGAGTCTTCACAGAATTTGGACGCTTCGTTGAAGACCCGTTTGAGCTCTGGACCAGCCCTGCCATGCGGTAGCTCCAGGGTAATGTTGTGATCAGACTGCAGGAACCAGGGCGGCAAGATACCCAATTCTTGCAGTAACAAGCGGCCCATGTTTGCATCCAGGCGCAGTTTCGGGTAGGCGCCGACAGCGCGCAGAATTAAGGAGGCGATAGCCATGTTTCGGTTGTTGTCTGGAAAGGGATAACGTATATAACAATCCCAGAGGAACGCGATGAACATCCTGTCATTCTCGGTGAAGATTTCTTCGTTCTCTTGGCGGGAAACCTTCCCATCTACAATACCGGCCTGGATAGAACTCGGCCCCAGACTGCCGATGGTGGTCGGGGAGCGAAGAGCGCGGCTTTTGAGAATGATGCGCCGCGCTTTGGCCACAAAGGCTGAGAGAGGATTTGACTCCAACGCAGCAGCGACGTCCTTCCCCATGGCGGCCTCAGCAGCTGATTCTTGATACTCTCGAGCCCATTCACAGACTTGGTCAAAGGTCTTTGCCAGTCGTTTGGGGGTAAATGAGACTGTGGCTGAGGGATAGTAGGTCTGCTTGCGGATGGCAACCACGCTCACAAGCTTCCGCTGCAATGTCCGGAAGATGGTGAGCAGGGCCGCAGGAGGGACTTCGTCATAGTGAACCCCTAAGAAATTGGTGACAACTTGGGGGAACTGGAGGGAAATGTACCTCTCCTCATCTGCGACGCGATCATAGAGAGAATCCAGGAGAGCGAGATTGTCACGACGCCACGTCGACATGGCTTCGGTGAGTTGGGCGAAGCGGGCCATCAAAGGCTCAGCGGCAGCAGCAGGGAGGTCGCCCGCAAAGCTGTAGCCCAGAGGCATGTCGTAGTCGTGCTTGCTGGTCTCTAAGGGTTTGACTGGCAGATGCTTTCGGATCTGATCGACTTCTTTTTTGGATGCGAATCTCTTGACGGCCGGACTTGGCTGACCCCGAGCTTTTTCAACAATCCAGCGGCCATCAGCCAGCATATATTGGCGCTGCCACCCTAAAGCGCCCAAATAGAGAGCCAGCTGAGGCTTTGCAAACGTAGTGTGCCTCCCCGGTCGCCACCAAATCACGTCGCCTGGCGAGTAGGTCTCGTGCCAACCAGCCTGCACACCATCCTCCCAGGTTTCCACCAGATCGTTGTCTCCGACGGCTTCATCGTCCATCAAGGTGTCGTCAGTAGAGCTAGCGTCTTCGATGAACAGTGAGTTGGGCAGTGCGGCCAATCTTTTGAGCTTGTTGGAATCGCCCCCGGCATTCTCTGCTTCTTGTTTCCTTTTCCTCTGGTTTTCAACCGCCCAAGCCCTCAGATGGTTCCGGATGGCTGAATTGGATCGGTCGGGAGATAGCTGAGAGGTTACGACTGAGGCAGAGCGGTGATCAACAGTGGTAAATGACCGTCTCTGGAAATAAGACGGTCTCTCAGGTTGACCTGAAAGGAGGAATGCCGCGAGAAGGGCACCGGTTTGACATTCCGGGCAGACGTAGAGCAACCTCGATCTTGAAAGGGTGGCGGGGCGGCTTCGAGAAGCTAGCATCCTCCAGAACGTGATAAGGGACCAAGAAAGAACGGAAACGTGAGAGGCGAAGATGGGCACGAAGCATGAATCAACAAGCAATTGATGTACAGGCGACTGCGGCGTTGCTTCTCCAACAAAATTTATTGTCACCATCAACTTCTCCGCGTTTGCAGGCAACCAATGGTGAACAGCCAACGACACCGACTCAAGGCCAGTGACTCAACATGCGGCGGCCCATATATTCTCGTCGGCCTGCTGCTCTACGTCTCTCTCGGGTACATACTGAGACGCAGCCACACCCACAATGCCGATCCAACAACCCGCAAACCAGATCAAATTGACCAATGTCTCCCTGGTGCGGTACAAGAAGGGCAAAAAGCGCTTCGAACTCGCCTGCTACAAGAACAAGCTGCTCGAATACCGCTCCGGTACCGAGACCGACCTCGATAATGTCCTCCAAGTGCCCACCATCTTTCTAAACGCCTCAAAGGGTGAGACGGCCCCGAATGCCGAGCTCATCAAGGCATGGCCTATAACATCACAAAATGAAGACAAAGAGTCGTCCCACGGAACAAAGGGCAGCAAGGGAGGAAAGAAGAGCAAAGGAAAAGCCTCGAATAACGAAGGCGACGACGAGAAGTCATGGAAGGATGCCATCATCGAGGAGATCCTCAAGAAGGGCGAGATCCAAGTAAATGCCAACGAGCGGAAAGAGTTGCTCGACAGAATGGAGAGAGAAATCGTGGAGGAGGTCGCCCAGAGACTCGTCGATCCCCAGACAAAGAGAGTCTACACCACAGGAATGATCAAGAAAGGCTTGGACGTTCTCACGAAGCAAGGTGGCCATACTCCTGCGCAAGACTCACTCGGTCATAAACTCGGCAAATTGAATCTTGGCGAGGGTGCGAGAAAAGGCGGTGCGGGCCCGAAGGGATCCAGCGAGACCAGTGGGCAAGCGACGCCTATGACAGATGAAGACAACGAGTCTGAGACTGGCACTCCCAAGGGCAAAAAGAGCGACGTGCCTACGTGGACCGGTGTTGTAACCACCAAATCAGTGAAGCAACAGGCCCTTGAAGCCATTCGGGCGCTGATTGCATGGCAACCTATCCCCGTCATGCGAGCACGCATGAGATTACGAATCACTTGTCCGACAAATATCGCGAAGCAGGCCGCGAAATCGAAGGCCTCAAGCACAGACGGTGAAGACGCCGACGCCGGAGCAGCCAAGGGCACAATCAAGGACCGCATCCTGTCTTTTGTCGAGCAAGTCGAGAGCCAGGAAGTGCAAGGGGAAGAATGGGAAGTTATTGGCTTCGTCGAGCCCGGTGCGTTCAAGGCCCTAGGCGAGTTCATTGCGGCTGAAATGAAAGGGAGGGGAAGGCTTGAGGTGCTTGATATGGCCGTCACACATACGGACGACTGAGGGCGCCGAGCGAGGAATGGTGCTATGATCGACCTTGATCTGCTGTTTCCTCCATTTTGGGTCATCCACGCAGTGCGGACGTAACCGTGCGACCATCGGTGTCAGCTCCCATCCACGCATGGTACAAACGGCGACCGCTTCAGGCAGAGAGCCGTCAACTTTGAGCTTGAAGTCGATGGATGAACCCACAGATATCCCCCATGAAGCCTGATCTAGTCTACAAGCCAGCCACATCGCACACTACGGTATTTCAAGGCGAGGAAACCTTATACCGTAACCGATGTCCCGCCTTCAAGGATCACCTCTAGAACCACGCCAATGTGTCGGGCCTGAGCCAGTGCCATCGGCCGAGAGCGCAACGAGATAAAGCGCCCAATTGCAGGTTATCTGGGCTACAGTGGAAAGACACTTGTATCTCGTGACCTATCACACGATGTACTGCGGAGAGGGCCACACGGCGGCGCGCCGAGGATCGGGCAGGGGGACAACACCACTACAGCAGTAGCCATGAGGGATATTGAGCGTACCATGTTTATAGTTTTGGCATGTGAAGAAGAGTCGTCGATATTGGCAGGTAGCGAAACGTGAGGTGAGGCTTTTCGCCTTCACTCGGATGATAGTCAATTGTTGGTATCCATGCTTTTTTGGATTGTAGTAGTCCGTCAGTAGCAGACATTGCTACATACGAGCTCGACCGCCCAGCAGACCAGTCCTCTGGTCTCGAGTCCTCGGGGGCCATGTGCCCCAACGCCGTCAAATGCGTCTATAACATATCATGACACAAGATGTCTTTTAGAATGGTCATTCCGGTCGTAGAAGAGATTCCACATAGACATGAGAGTCGTATGAAGTTGAGTTGCCTGTGCAATTCGTGTCCGTGTGACCCCCGGCGTCCGTGTAATTCATATTTACATTTCATTGCACCAGGAGGGGCGATATCATAAGACCAACCCGATGCGCCTCTCGCCGGAGAACCTGTTCTTCAGTGTCGCCCGCGTCATGGCTTGCTCCAGCTCTTCCGGTGTAAATGGGGTGTCGTGGGCTGTGGCCTGCTTCGACAGACCCGCCATGTCGATGCCACTATCATGTTGGGCGAGGCTATTCGGTTCGGCGGGAGCGGAAGGCACGGCGGTGGGTTGGTCTGATAGCGACGCTACAACGATAAATGTCAGCTATTCAACCCCACAAATGTCATGGTGGAGGGAGGCAGGAACGGGAGGGAAGACATACTGCTCGCCGTGCCGGCGTCTAGGATGGTACTGGCAGAGACACTCTTCTCCCTGCTCGTGCTGCTCGAACTGCTCGACTCGTCGTCCAATTCGCTGTGCTGCCTCAAGCCCGAGTGCTCGTGCACACTTGGCCGGCGGCTCGCCGCCCGACTGTGCGCCCTGCTCGCGGCAACGCTCTGGCTTTTCGTTCCCCCAGGGGAGAACGTCCCGCTCAGGGCTAACGAACTCCGCCGCCCCGCTGACGAGAATGCGTCGGCAAGACAGAATGCTTGTAAGGAGGCTTGGTGTTCTGGATCGACCCTGCCGCGGTATTTTGACTTGGGGATCTCGTTGGGCTTGTAATATTCTATGTCGGTCCGGTTCATGTACAGGGTTTCACCGTTCGGACCGGTTTGAGACGAGGTGCTGTTGTTCTTCTTCGTGCTGTAGGAGAAGGTTTTCCGTAACCTGACGCGGAGGCCCATCGTGTGTATGTGAGGTGGTGAGTACACTCGTACGAGGATAGATTGTCGACAAGGTAGACCCAAATTTGTGTCTGGATTGTTCCGGGGACGATCGTAGTGGTGACTGTTCGATGTTGGTACAGATAAGCGTGCCTCAGCAGGTATAGGTCGAGTCGGACTTAGGTATAGGTATGTCCAGGATAGTGAGAGGGAAGGGACGGATAAAGTCCAGGATGATCAGTTTCATTAGAATGGCGTCAACTGGGGTGGCCACAGGATAGATAGATAGTACATCAGGCCCGTCAGTGAGCATGAGCACGAGCACAAGGCAAAAAGGTAATGTTAATGCTACTCGTGTACAGTGGGCCCCAAGAGTTATGCGGAAGTCTGGTACAAGGTAGTGGAGTGCCGGGACGATGTTGGAGACCAACCTGACGAAGGGCCCTGGGATAAGACGAGCCCTTGATTCCAAAACCAGGCGTATGTGGTGGGAGTGTCCACAAAACCGCCATCATCCGTGTCCTCTATCGCAGTTTTGAGCATGGGCAGCTCGGTACGTAGCATATCACGAAACCCCGGGAGAGAGGGAGGCGAGGTTTGGAGCGCGAGGAAGGAGACTCAAGGCGGCCAAGCGCGAGCAATCCGACTATTCCGCCGTGTGTCGCACCGATAGGTTTCCGTCTGTGGGCTCCGTATGGATCCCGTCTAGCCACTGATACGGGCGGAGGAAGTGTGGAGGATTCGAGGGCTAACGCTGCGCGAATCGCGGGCGGTCTGAGCGGTCTCAATCCTACCTCACTAGTACTCAGTAACTTGCGCTCTCTCCGGAAGGCAAGGCAAACCTTCTCCCTGGTATCTTGACCCCATGGAGACAGCCTGCCGCCGCTCCAAATGCAATGCAACATGCTGGATACCCCGGGCGGGAGATGTGGTCGTTTGCAGTAAATCATGACCATGGCCTGCACCCTGTTCTGGGCTCGGTCGCACACGGCGTAAGCTGCATGTTGGTCTCGTGTTTGGCGGTGCCGATCGAAGAAGGAAATGTCACCTTCTAGAACAACGCTCTTCCGGGAAGTGTGCACTGCCGCCTGCGGCTTTCCCTGCTTTTGGCTGGGTGGCAATCGCCCGGTGCCTTGCATGGGGGCGCCTGGGCTATCAGGGCTTATCAGGCTAAGTGTATGCCTATCAGCACGCGGTGGCAGCCCGAAAGACATGGTCGCACCTGTCGCATCGCTTGATTGCGAGGCGTGCTCGCACTGACGAATTCCTGCCGGGCTGATGCCTACAACACCCGAGGTGCAGGAGATAGCAACCGCATGGGTTGCTTCTGCAGATAAGGCCAGCAGAAGTCCGTGTCTACCTATGGCTTCTGCGTCTGTCACCTATCCTCACCAGATGTACTTGTATCTCGCTCAAGGGTTATCACTTCACGGCATCAGAGATCTGCCTGCGGCCGAGTCCCTTGGCTCCTGAGCTTCTCATGTCTTGTTCAGTCTCTCTACACAGTGCACAATGCACAGGTACGTGGCAATTCGACCAGGGCGACTCCCGCCTTGAACACGTGACGGCGGTACGGAGCATCAGCACCAACGGAAGAATCTCGGCGGCACGCCACTGCGCTTGCCCCTCGAATGTTCCACCCGACTCACTTTTCCATGATCTGCGGGTTTCAGGCTTGAGGGCAAGGTGACGCGTGGCGTGAACGTTACTATGTTCCAAATTCATTATTGATCCGCACCTCAAGCGGTCATCACATTACTCGTACGAGTACTCCGTACAAGTCCAAGCTTTGGCGGCATTGGTGATCTCAAGTCTGATTAGCGAACCACATTGGTTGATCCAGATCGTGTCGCTCAAAATGACCATTTTACACCTTCGATGACTTCATTTGTGCTCGAAGCAGCCAACTTTCCTGCCTCTCAAGCGGCAGGTGTTACCCCCGCCTCCTTACTCCAGCATTTTTTGGCTCTTCATCACGGATCAAGGTAGGCCAAAATCCAATCGAGACATGCTCTTCCGTGTGTGGCTTGTACATGGCCTCACAAAGCTTCAAGTCGAACTGGCCTCAACCGAAAAAGGGTGCGCCTCGTGCCTCGTCTCCTCTTTATGACGCAATCAAGATCGTAGTGAAGCTTCAGGTGAGCTCACCGTGATTTCGGCTTCCTCATCTGCTTGTTTCCTCTACTCCCCCAGGCTACCCGCGCAGAGACTTGTAAGCTGGCCTGCCCCTTCTTCCCTGCATCTGACGCCATCGAAAGGCCAAGTACATGTACTCGTACTATGGACAAGTTCAAGGATCTGGTGTAAGCATCTCTTTTCCTTTCAAGCCCCACTAGTCTGCTGAATTTCTCAAGAAACAACAAGGACAACCCAGACGCTGCTGAAGGCACCTCTGGTCCAACTGGTCGATTAACAGGACAAGGCTCCCATTTCCCTAAGAGAGGGGAACAGCTTGCGGCAAGTGCAACGGACTTGCAGGGCGCGACCACCGCTAGATACGCGACAGGTGTGTTCACCTTCACCTGATTGACATCCTGATGCGGTCTTACTCTCATCATACTCATCCATCAGTAGACGCGGACGCAAAGCAAGACACTCAAATTGCCTCAGCAAGCGGACTGTCAGGCCTTGGTTCTGGCAGTGCTACCGTTGGCGAAACCTCGACCTACAGCTCACGTGCTCTTTCGCCAGGTGATACTGTCGGAAGTATAATCGACCCAACCTCGGCCGATCCTACCACTTACCAGATGCCGGAACACTCTTACACCTCCAGTAAGGGAATTCCCGAAGGAGGGCCCTTGGCTGCAGCTGCAGCGGCGTTTCACAAGGACAGAGACTACAGCAGTAAGTTGCAAGGCCAGACGTTATTGATATCCCGTAGCGCTAAGACGTACAGCCTCGAATCTCCCAGGAGCATTTCCCCAAGAACCAGCGTACGATTCTGTCACCGTTGCCCCTTCGTCATCGACGCCGGCGGCGAATCTACCTGATCGAGCCGCACCATACAGTCAAACGGACAAATATAAGGTGCCTGATGCGAGTGCTGCAGCTCAGTCAGCGACCAGCGCTGCTTCAGTAAGCAGAGAACCTGTCTCGGAGGAGCCAAGGCACACTAGCACTGTCGGGAAGATACTAGGTGCTGTAGGTCTCGGAACTGCTGCTGCTGGTGCCGGAGTTGCTTCTTCGAGAGCAACGGACGATGTGTCTCAACCCACGACCACGACAGGTGTTGACTCTTACACCGCCCCAACGCAGTCAGTCCCCGAACAATCGGGTCCAGCGCATTCAGAACCCACTCAGAGACATCATCGTAATGAAAGCATTCCAACTACAGCCTATCCCGCAGGTTTAGAATCTCCTGCCCCCATCAATGCTCCAGTCGGTGGCACAACTGCTACGTCAGAGCGAGAGTCGGAAGATCATACAGGTCGCAATGTCGGACTAGCAGCAGCCGGTGTGGGCGCAGCCGCTGTTGGGGCACATGAATATGGACGGAGCAAAGAACCAGGTGAAGATGCAATGAATACTTCAACGCACGGTGCTACCCACAAAACAGCTCCTACTACCGTTTCACCCGAGTTCAAGCAGGACGGCTCACGTCTGGGAAGAGACAGCAGCGAGACTCCAGCAACCACTGTAACGGAACCGGAAAGCCACTCGCATGGGTATGGCAAAACGGCGGCGGCGGCAGGTGTGGGCGCTGGAGCAGGCGCCGCCGGAATTTATGCCTTGCAGAAGAATGACCCGGAAACAGAACGACCCGACTGGCCTCTCCGCGCTGACCCTACTACCGCCCCGGCTGCAAGCGCTGTGCCGACTTCACAGAGAGCTGTAGAAACCCAGCCCGCTGCTGTACCGACCCGCCAACAGGGCTACACTGCGTATGATGCTGCACCAGCGAAGGACACAGGTGATGCTACTCTAGGGGAATCGGCCAAGCCCCAGTACAGTGACCGTCAAAGTCGGTATGAAGAGCCCTCGCAGAAGGACACAGCAAGACGAGAGGCTGCCCGCGCGGGCGCTGCGGGGACAGGTGCCGCAGCATCAGCCGTGCCAGCGCGCGATGAACAGCAAGCTAAAGCCGACGATGAGGCCGAAAGACGAAAACAAAGAGAGAAAGAGGCTGCTCTCGCAGGAGTGGCCGGTGCGGGAGCTGGTGCCACAGGCCTCCACGAATATAACAAACATCAACACGAGGAAGATGAAGCTCGCCGACAGAAAGACCTAGCTGAGCAGGAGGAAGCTCGCCGTAGGCAATTCGAGAAGGACCAGAAAGCTGCTACTAAAGAAGCTAAGAAGGAGGAGAAAATGCAAGCAAAAGAGGAAAAGGCAGCAGCTAAAGAGGAGAAGAAACACCAGAAGGAACTGGAGAAGGAAGAGAAGAAGCATCAGAAAGAACTCGAGAAGGAGGAGAAGGAACATCAGAAGGGGCTTGAGAAAGAAGACAAGGCATATGACAAGGCAGCCGTTGCCGAACAGGAGAAACAGGCACGTGAAGAACGCGAACGGCGTGAGAAAGAGGCCGCTGCCGCCGCTGGTGTTGGAGCCGGAGCGGCGGCGTATGAAGTTCACGACAACGACAAACATCCACCTCCGACTACCGCTACTGACGACTCAGGCCACACGAAGCTTCACAAGGATCCGCCTGCGGAGAAGAAACCCGGTCTCCTGAAGCGAATATTCCGAAGACGCAAGAACAAGGATACTGGTGAGGAGGAAGAATACGAAGATGACGAAGACCACGAGTACGAGCCTGAATCGGAGCATGGCGACCACCACATCGCCGCAGCTGGCATCGGGGCCGGAACAGGTGCTCCCATTGCTGGAACTGCTGCTGCCACATCTCATGAGCCTTCTCCTGGTTCCTACGAAGCACAAAGCGGCGGTGCCCAGAAACCGTCCTACAACCCATTCACCAAAGACGACCCATCCACCGTTGCCGGTGCCCCTGGAACCACGGCCAGTGCCCACCCTCCTGCTTCTTACTAGTGACCTTGCCCCACCCCAGAACACTCTGCAGAACGCCAGCCTTGTCGATACACAAGCCACGAACACGATGCCAGGGCGTCATCGCTATGACCCCACCGATCGCTCGAGCAGAAAGACAATCTCCCAACAAGGTGAACACCTGGACTCGATCGGCGGACTCATGGCAAGCCACCCTTATAGCGAAGAAGAGCAGAAACCCGGTCTGGCCCATCTGGTAATAGATGCCTTATGACCGCTGCCTGAGACGGACCGACTCAAAAGCATTCAGATGAATTTCGTCGTGGCGCAGGGGAGCATCCCACCCGGACAACGCAGTGAGTACATACTGTAGCTCGAGAAGGGTACTCGCTCTGCAGACGGGAATCGATTGATGAGGCCTGTCAAGAGGAGTGAAGCAAATTCGGTCTGCTCTTGGTATCGCAGAATCCCTATGTCGTAACAATCTCTCGGGTTGGTTGACGTCGCCTTCTATACCCGTCAGTAATAATACTCTTCATAACTCTACGAGTAATAACATTAGTTTTGTTTTCTCCTTGTGCTCTCTCCGTCCCGTGCGACCTGATCTGATCAAGTCCTGCCTAAAGCTTTCCTTCGAAGCGCATATGTCCAGTACGCCCCCTACAAATTCCAATGTGGTTAATATAGGTACATACTGTAGCTGATCATCATTGGGCCCGAAGGCGTGACACGCCATTCAGACACGGACTATGATTCAGGTTGCGTCACGGGCACCGCGGATTGTCAGTCAGTTACCGTCACTAGCTTAAGCGAATCGAGCAAGCAGAGCAGGGCAGAGCCATCTAGCTACAGGGACACAATGCCATGCACATATGTAACGCATGCGACGTTGCAATGTCAATTCGTGATGCCAAGATACCAAGATACCAATGCGCGAGGCCCTGTTCCTTTCTAAGAGAGCGAACAGAGAAGCGATCACAGCGCTTCCCTTCCCGTGGAGCCGTTCGCATGACGGTGGATGGATGGTACGCCTCCCGCTCTGGAAACGGGGGCCAGAATTTTGCAGTTGAAACAGACGTAGGGAAATGCCCACGCTGTTTTTGAACGGTAGTGATACATTGTGGTTTTGTTCCTCGACGGGGGACGCTCGTCCAGGACCAATGCTTCTCACCCGTACCCGACGCCGATCAATCCCCATCACCAGCCTCCGAGTCTCCAGTCTCAAGACTACCCTGAATCCCGTGTATCCATGCCTATGCCTTCACAACCCGGCCTTGTCATCCTTTGCTCTCTTCGTGTACAACCTCGCCGCGATATTCATGCTCCACAGCTCCTGGAACAGCAACTTTGCCGCATAGGGAATATGGATCTGACTGATCTTGTTCTTGTTGTTGCAGTTCTTGCACTCATACGTGCTCTTCTTGAGTTTGGCGATAACGGTCATTAGGCCGCAGATGTCACATACGTGGACGCGGAACGGATCTGATACGTCGAACAGCCGTTCCTTGAGGAACGCCGAAGCGCCGTGAGCAATCATGCAGTCACGCTCCATCTCTCCGAATCGTAAACCACCGTCCCGGGCGCGACCTTCGACAGGTTGGCGCGTCAGGATTTGCGTAGGGCCGCGGGCGCGAGAGTGGATCTTATCGTCAACCATGTGCCTTAGCCGCTGGTAGTATGTCGGACCCAGGAAGACTTGAGCGACCATCTTGCGGCCTGTGTGGCCATTGTACATGACCTCGAAGCCACGGGAATGGTAGCCCATTCGACGGAGGAGTTCGGAGATCTGGGTCACTGTCACTTTGGTGAATGGCGTAGCGTCGCCTTCGTCTCCTCTGAGCGTGGCCACTTTGGAGAGTTGGCACTCAATTAAATGTGCAATGGTCATGCGCGAGGGAATGGCGTGCGGGTTGATGATCAGGTCCGGGACAATGCCTTCGCGTGTAAAGGGCATGTCCTCGTGTCGGTAGGTTATCCCAATCGTACCCTTCTGACCGTGGCGAGATGCGAACTTGTCGCCGATTTGAGGGACTTTGGTCGTCCTGACTCGGACTTTTGCGAATCGGTAACCCTCAGAATTGGTTGACAGCATGACTTGATCGACGATGCCCGATTCGGTAGACCGTAGAGGGGTCGATACATCTCTCTTGATGTGCTGTTTCTGTCTTTGGCCCAGTTCTTCTGCATCTGGCGCCATTGGTGCAGTTTTGCCCATGATTATGTCTTCGCCACTGACACGCACGCCAGGGGCGACAATGCCATCTTCGTCGATCTTGTCGTATGTGCCGTGCTTGAGACGAAGGGTGTCACTTCTCGTAGGCTTCTCAAACTGCTCGAGGACTGCGTGGCCAACGACCTTCTCCTGATCCTGGTAAGTTCGGTAGAACAGTGATCGGAAAAGACCCCGATCGATAGAACTCTGGTTCATAACGACGGAATCTTCTTGGTTGTAGCCGGAGTAACATGCGATGGCGACGATGGCGTTCTGCCCCGCGGGAAGTTCTCGGAACTTTAGGTAGTCCATTGCCATGGTCCGGGCAAGAGGCTTCTGAGGATAGTAGAGAATATTCGCCATGGTCTCCATACGTTGGTCGAAGTTCGTGAGGAAAACGCCCATAGCTTGTTTACCCATGGCGGACTGGTACGTATTACGGGGCGATTGGTTGTGGTCGGGGAAAGGAATGATACTGGCACAAACACCCAAGATCATGCTCGGGTGAATCTCGCAGTGAGTGAATCCTTCGCCTCCGCGGACCAGTGGAGGATCGTTTCGTCGCAACGGATCGTCCTCTGGCTCAATGTCCAGGCCAGCCTTCTTGGCGTTGGCATCGGACAGGGCTTCGGGGCTCATGATGATCAAGGCAGTCTCTTCCTCTTCGGCATCGAGGTATTCGACAACACCGTCCTCCAACAGCTCGTTCCAGCCATACGCCTTCACCTCTGACCAATCGTAGCCGTCTTCTCTCAAAATAGCCGTATTGTCCAGCCTCTGGATGTGATCCTTGTTGAGGATGAGATTTCCCCAGTTAGGTGAGCCTCGATCGGTCTCGACAATAAATAGAGGACGAATGATCCGGCCCGAGTCGCCGCTGACCCTGAACTCTTTCTCTCGAATGTCCCAGACCAGACTGACTTGCTGGTCGAATGTGCCCTTCCGTCGTAGTTTGCGAAGGTCCTCTACCAACCGTTTCGGATCCCGCAGAACAACAGCAAACCACACACCATCAACAAAGACTTTAGTGGCTTGAGGGTTCAACCGAGGTTCCCAATCCTCCAAAGCTTCAACGTTCAGTGACATGATGTAGTCCGTCAGGGGCTTGGTCTCGTAGGCATTCGTGACCATAGACATGAGTGACAGATTCTTGACCAAGCCGCAAGCTTGACCCTCGGGCGTTTCGGCAGGACAAACGTAGCCCCAATGAGTGTTGTGGAGCTGGCGAGGCTTCGCGATCTTCCCTTCTCGGCCGATGGGTGCGTTCGTACGACGAAGGTGAGACAAGGTAGAAGCAAAGGTGTAACGACTGAGTACCTGGGACACCCCAGCCTTCGCCTTGTCCAGTTTCTTCTGATCGCCCCAATTGCCGGTGGCCAGGGAATACTTCAAACCGGTCGTAATCATCTGGTTTTTGAACCCGGCGGTCATGTTGATCTGTTGGCCGGCTTCTACACGCTTCGTCATGTACCGATAGAAGTCTTTGGTGGCTTTGTCGAGTTGCAAGCGGAACAAGTTCGTCATCAAAGGACCAGCAAGATCAAGCCGCTTCTTTCCAAGGTGATCTCGATCATCGGGTTCCGCTCGTCCAAGAGCGCACTTCAATAACCGATTGATCATGTAACCCAGGAAAAATGCCTTGCGAGCAGTAGCATCCGCAGTCTGGCCAATGTGAGGCAAAAACTCCTTTACCAGAATATCGATGGCGTGTTTTTGTCGTTCATGGCTCTTGAGCGTAGGGACGGTACCACGGCGTGCGATGAAGTCACGAGCGAGATCAGCGCCCTGAATAGCCTGACCTTCTTGTAGCGAACCCATCAGCATATCCATCATTTCTTTGTCACTCTGATCGAACACGATCTTTTCCAGAATGTCGGCATCGGAGACGATGTCCAAGGCCCGAAACACGATGACAAGAGGAATGTCCTGCTTTACGTAGGGGAGCTGGACCCGAATGGGATTGTCGATCTTGGTACCGTCGGGACCATCAACTCTTCGGAAGAGTTTGACTGTGCATTGCGACATCATGCGGGCGCCTTTGTCAATGACGGATCTGATCTCGGCGAGATGGGTGAACGGTGACGGCGCTGCCTTCTGAAACACCTGGACGATATTGCCGGCGCTCCGTTCCTGCGCAATCAGGACTTTCTCGCTACCGTTGATGATGAAGTAGCCGCCCTGGTCGTAGGGGCACTCTCCCCATGCGAACAAATCTCTTTCGCCTTTGAATTGATCGCTCGACAAGTGGCAGGTCAGACTTCGGACCATAATGGGGACTTTGCCAAGGAACACGTCCTTCTCGGCTTCATTATCATCTGGGTCGTCGCTCTGTCTCCAATACAGTTGAGAGCCATCGTCTCTCTGACTCTGAACGATCTCGTATCTTGAATCTTCCTGCCACGGCTTTTCCTTCGCAAACCATGTTCTTCTGCTCATCCTCACGTAGACGGGCGTCGCGTAGGTGAGACTCCGCATCCGGGCTTCGTGAGGCATGCAATCTGCTGTGGTGCCCTCGACTTCGGTCACGTTGGGCTTGGTGAGGGAGACCTTACCAAACTTGACTTCGTGGCGCTTGATGACGATGGGATTCGGGTCATCGTCGTCAACATTTTGGGCATGGTCAAGAGTGACGCCTCCCTTCTCGTTGATGAGGTCTTGTAACCCGGCCCTCATAAAGTGATTGAATGAATCTATCTGCATAGATGCAAGTTTCTTGATCTCGAAGAACGAACTGATGACCTTCCAGCAGTCTTCGGATGTGATGTCGTCTTGACCTGCGTCAACTTCCTCGTAGCCGCCATTTTCGCCATAGCCGTTTGGCTCGTACTTCTCATCGTAGTCCGCCATGACGAGCGGCCGGCGGTCGGATAGAGCGGGTGCAGATGGAGCGTAGGAGACAACGAGACCGGCGCGATGTAGAGGAAAGGTGGGAGGGAGAGGCAAAGTTGGTCGCCCGCAAGGCGCAACTCAGGTGTGCTGGAATGCGCTCTGAGACGAAGGCACTGAGATGTCAGTGAAGACTTCAGATTCCTCTCCACGATCACTCACGAAGTGAGAGATTGTCAGAGATCCCAGGCCGCAGGTGAAAGAAGCCCACGATAGACAGTTGTTCAGGGTTGCTGGTTCGGAGGATGGTTCTGGTAACTTTGGGGCGGCGTCGCGAAAGAACAAATCGAGCGAGGCTGCGTGAAACACACGCCTGCTCTACCGTACAGCAACCAGTACGGTGAGCCGCAGCAACACCAGCCGCATTCCACGGCGCCATTCTTCGGCATTCTACAAATAGTGCAAGATTGAAGAAGAAAAGGGTATCTCATTATGCGCGTGTCAGCTAGCAGCAACGGCGTCCTCCCTAGTGTCTGATTAGATCTCTCATTCACAAATACCAGGCTTCATGACTCCACGCACAGGATTAAAGCCTCAAGCATTTCCTCCGTTGCCTTGGCTTCATCGCCGCCGCCAGGATCCATGCTTTCCAGCTGATCTCTCAGGCTTCTCTCGAGCACCTTAAGCCCGTCTTCGCCCAGAAGGACTGTAATGGTCTGTCTTGCGCCATGATCCTCCGCCACCATCCAGCTGAGGATCAATTCAATCGCCTGTAGAGTGAATAGGCCCGCGTCCAGTCGTCGCGAGAGCCACTCATCCGCATGCTCCTCCGACTCCGCCTTACTGAGACTTTCTCGGTCTCTCCGGATGCCCGCATCGACCTTGCTGAGCCGAGCTTTGTATTCGCGCCGTAGCTCCACCAATTTGGTGATTTTTTCATAGTCGTTTTCCACGAACTTGGCCAGTGTGCGAATTCGTTCAGCGGATCCTCCTGGTAAGTATCTCAGCAGGCTTGCCAGAATCCCAATGATGTGTTCGACCAGGCTGCGTTCCATTTTGTGCCCTTTCATGAGCATGCCGAAAGTGGTTTTCAACCCGGCTGCGTCCACCAGCTTGATCGATACCGCAGTTGCATTCCCTCCGCTCAAAGCATGGTCGAGTACTCGTAGAGCTCGTGCCTTGGCTAACCGCCCTTCTCGCAGCATAATAAGACACAATTCCACACCTTCGCCCTCAACGAACTTTTCGCCAGCGAACCTTTCCTCAACTACGCAAGCCAAACAGTCGAAGAGGTTCTCTGCAAATTCTTCCTCATCCGAGTCCTTCTCCGGGTCTCGTTTGCGGTACGCACTGACAAGCTCGAGCAAAGCATCGACTCCGTCTTTCTTTGCCAGCCGATCTCTGTTCCTCTTATTGCTTTGCAGCAGTATTGCAAGTATTTCCGCTGCGTATTGACGGTTCTGGCCCACTTTTGCCCTTGCTTCAGAATCTGGTTTCTTTATCCTTGAGAGAAGCCACTCCATCAGCGCGTCGTTTACTCCAACCCTCTCGAGATTCTCCGTATCGGACATGATGTTCTCGAGGACGTTCAGGATGTGGTAGACGCCTGCGCGATCAGTCTCGCTGGACTCATCAAGTCGACTGAGGTTGCTTGTTAAGAGGTCTACAACGTCAGCTTTGACCAAGGCCTTGACCAAGGTGGTCCATTGCTCGTTGGTTGTGGCAGAGTCTTCGTCCGTAAGTTCTGCGAGCAACTCGCAGGCACTAATGGCGACGTCGGTGTTTTCATGTGCGAGAATGCCCACCAAGCTACCGACGGAACCAATCTTGACGAATTCGGCATATAGTTCGCCATGTTCACTGAGTAGACTCAGGCTTTTAATCTCGGCATCCAGGTCCGCCTCGCTCCCCACAAACTTCATAGGGTCATTTTCGTATTTTGCGCGCAGTTCGGCGTTTTTGTTGATCTTTCGTTCAAAATTGATGGCGGTCCGACGCAGCCAAGCAGAGTCGATCTTTTCCTCGGCCTCTCCGCTCTCGTTCTTGTCAATGTAGTCTATGACTTCGCGCTCTTGTTTTGTGACGCCGCCACCGAAAAAGCGGCCTTCTTCATCGTCTCCCAGTTCGTCCTCCACATCCTCTCGGGGTGGAGCGGGTCCCGCCTCGAGGTCGTCTTGGTCATCTAGGGCCTCGTCTTGTACCGAGGCAGGCTTGCCATTAGAGCCGTTGGACGAGGTCGTCGTGTCATGAGAGCCGTTGGTTGAACTTCGTGGGGAGGAGCCTTCGGCCAATTTGGCAGATTTGTTGGAGAGGGCATTGGAGAAGGACTTGGTTGGATCCTCAAGTTTTCGCTTGGGAAGGGCATTGGGCTTGCGAAAGAGATCATCGATCGAAGCCATGATGGCCACGGAGCCCTGCTCAACGCTTCATCGTCACCACTAGCAAGAAAATTGAGACACCGCAGGGAATGACAGAATCCCGAGGGAGCGAGAAATGAAGTAATGAAGAAATCAAGAGCCGGGACGCCCTCCGAATGCCTCCGCAAAATATTTAGCACCAAAGGGAAAGTGAGCCGAGCCGACACGTCGCGCTGAGCTGCTTCCCTTCGTCCCGGCTATTCCCTTTGCCCTGGTGAACCTGTTCGAATACTATTCCGGGACAGACGTTGTGCTACGAAGCGTGTTTCGTCGTACAGTAGGAACAGGCAGCCTCTGGTGGCTGGGGCCCGACTGCCCTAGAAAATGCCACACCTTGGTCTGCTTGAGCCACACCCCAGCGAGGTCGTACTGCCACCCACGAAAAGCCAATCCCGTGCTTCCTCAAATGTAACTCAGCTGAGCAACCCCTGGGCATTGGATTCGGCTCGAGAACGGCGGTTTGTTTCAAGATGTGAACGCTTGCCTTTTGATGCAAGTGATTGACATGTCTCGCTCTGCACAGCCATGATTGGCCAACTCCTGCAAGAGCTGGAAGATGGCCAACCAAAACACCACCGAATAAGATTCGGCTATCGGCGCTCGCTTGTAGCGAGGCGGCAAGGCCACCCTGCGCTAGTGTGGTACAATGAAACGATCGACGAAGATGCCGACATTCGAGCAGTCCAGGTGGCCTTAGCTGCGATAGCATAGGTAGTACGTGGCCCCCAGCAAGGCAAGTCTGCTTTAATATCAATGGTGTCCAGGGCTCAATTTCCTCTCCGAAATTGTCTTTCGCGACCAGAAGATTCCCATTGCCACTATAGACCATGATGCTCTACACTGTTGGTGCTGCTCTTCTGCTTTTTGACATTGGTGCCTTCGTGAAGGCTGCGACTGATGTTTGCTACAATCCCGTAAGTGTCTTCGATCCTCAAAGGGCTCCTGCGCCGGAGGACTGGGTGGTGACAGAGACTTCTAACCGAGTATGCACTTAGGACGGGACGCAAAACCTGAACTCGGCATTTCAACCATGCCGCCCCTCTGAGAACGTGACCCATTGCTGTCGTACGGGCGAGACCTGCTTGAAGAATGGTTTGTGCCTTGTCCAGGTTGGTATGCTGAGCTCGGCAACGTCACAACTGCTAATATCGCAGCAGAACAGTACATCCCTCAACACAGGGCTGTGCACCGACAGCACGTGGCAGGATCAATCCTGCTTCCCTCGATGCCTGGACCCTGTTCGGCGGTCTGGTCCAAGTACTGTATACCGGTGTAGCAGCAGCGTTTGGTGTTGTTCAGACGGCGTGGCCAATTCTACCTCGTGTTGTCAAGACAAGGGAGTCGGCCTGTTTCCCATCATTGCACAGGCAGCAATTGAAAATGGGTCAGCGTTTCTGCAAGGCTATAGGTGAGTGCTCTGCAAAATCTATAACTAGTTATCCACAACTCTACACCCTTCTGTTCGTCCCGATAAAGGTCTCGCGGGCTGACAGCCGTGCAGCATTGCGCCTCTGGCGAGCATCATTACCAACGGGGTCACTCCGACAGCCACACCGACACAGACGATGACCTTCACGACAGATATCTCTGGTTCTCCCCTGACCCTTACTGTAACGACTGCCGGTATTCCTACTCCCCTCCCTGTGCGTGAGGTAGCCGACGCTGCAGCCGTCTTGACCACAGGACTCGGCACTGGGCTAGGGGTCGGGGTTCCCTTGCTCGCAATCGTTGGTGTCTTGTCTTTTCTTCTCTTCCGGGAGAAGCGGCGCCACCGTGCAACCAAGGACTCCTTGTCCAATGCCGATGGCTATGGCTACCCCCTTGTTGCACAGACTCGGAAGTTGCCAACCGATCCATATCAGCCCGCCCCTGAAGATGGGGCAGATCAGTCGCCATATGTTAATCATCCCGCCGGGGCCGATCCATCCAGATCATTTGTACGCCGTGTCGAAGCTGATTCTCGAGAAAAGTCGTCCCCATGCCCAGAACTTCCAGCATCATGACCATGATACAGAGATGATGAAGCGGCCTAGATGCCATCTTTTCGCATGGCACAGATTCGATTGTGTGCGGGACCTTTTATTCACGAGGCCCTGAGCATGTACCTTGGCGGAGGAATCGAACACCACGCGTCGGTCTCGCGTCCGAGGACACCGCTCTCTTCAGGTTCTGGCGGTGGCACAAGCCAGCTGTCCTCCTGACGACCAGTCTGCGCCACTGCGCTTTGAAATTGGTTCACGCGATCAGATGGCCGAGTGGCAAGTCCTCGGCTTTCAACTGCTCCGGATAGCTGCGCTTCGTCCCGCGTTGGTGCCGCTACCACTTTGATGGGCACGTCCCTGCGGACGAACTCGAAAACCTTGCCTTCATAGTCAAAGACAAGTTCCAAATCCAGAGCATGTTCGATGGAGATGTTAGTTGTCGCGAAATCGACCACAAGGAATTCCTTGGCTATGCCTAACTCGGTGACTTGACCTAGATTGATGACGCCCTGGCCCCCGGTGTGCTCTGTCCCTCGCTCGGCAGCGCCAGGGCACACGCAGATCGGCAGCGAACAGGTCGTCTTTCTCGTATAAGTTTTGCGAGTCGAGGTTGAGGTGTGTTGTCCCGCTCGGACATGCGTGAACTGGTTGATTGCGATTTTCATCGCCTTCATTGTGAGTGTCGGTCCGGCACAGCGACTTGAGCTCTGCCCTTGGCTTGTCCCATCTGGGCTGGTGCTATTGATCAACCGGGCGGATAGCAATATATCCACCGTCGAGTAGCCACCGTGGACATCGATCTTCTTGGGCAAAAGGACGCAGATGTTGAGACAGCCTGCAACACCGGGAGCAATGGGCTTGGGCACCGGCTGGTTGGATTTGGACAGCTTCAGAAGTCGTAAGAGCGGTGTTTGCTCCAGGGAATTCGACTTTAGCTTTGGGCTTTGCACGATCTGCTCATGGCGAATATATGGCTGGCCGTCCGGGGTACCTCTGTCAGTACTCGAACTCTGTTCAGGCTGAAGGAGGATGTTTGTCTTCGCGGTCAGCGTCTTCGCTCTCGACGCACTCCCGGCCGGCGACGTCAAGGACGCTTCCAACACGTATTCCACCTGACAGCCGAACCCACGACACGTGTACAGCATACTCGGCGGCAGCCGTCGTATGTCTGCATCGAAGTTGCCCTGCGGCGCGTTCCTGCCGGCCAGAAATGGACACTGCAACTCATGCCCATCCCTGCGATCCATATTCGAGGGTACTTTGATTGCAAATTCCCAACTGTACTGGCCCGCCTGATGCGTCCACTTTCCACCCGTGTACAGTACTGCGTTGCGCTGGAAGAGAACAGCTCGAGAGTGATAATCCGTATTGGATACGTTGAGGTCGCCGTAGTTCTGTGTCAAGGTAACTCGAGAGGAGCATGTCAATGTGACGCTGATCGAGCCAATGGCGATGGACGTCAACGAGGTTAGAAAGACCGTGCCGCGCAATACCGACCCCGGGCGGTATACTCCATCGGCTGGCGAGAGGAGGACTGAGAGGGACATTCTTCAGACCCCAGATGTGGAGACTCGACGAACTGGATCTTAATGACCGGGAGCCTGTAATGTCTAGTCTCGAGTGATGCTTCGCCCAGAGTCGTGTTAAGGCAGGGGGCCTGTTCGGAGAGCCTGGTAGCCTCGTCAAGTATCTTTTGATTGTCTTTTTCGCCAGGGATAGGTCCAACCCGT
The DNA here is from genome assembly GCA_016109495.1 of Phialophora tarda. NCBI lineage: Eukaryota > Fungi > Ascomycota > Eurotiomycetes > Chaetothyriales > Herpotrichiellaceae > Phialophora > Phialophora tarda. Next base: position 1,914,921 of record JADWPL010000003.1, on the reverse strand, counting down.
CCCTTCGTACCTTCGCCTTTTGAAAATCTTTGCACGAATGAAGTCAACGGTGAGGGAAGACAGCCATCTGCTGGTGGCCTGCGAGCCTTTTTATCAGCACAACAACAGTAAATACTCCATGAACCAAGCTCTTCTATTAATCCCGCAAAATCCAGGAAGGTAGACGCGTGCGTGACGTCGGGCCAGGCTGGATGTCGTATTTTCCCACTCGTGCTCGCATGGTGATCGACGAATACGAGGGCCTAACAAGTGCGCGGCAGCCAGACCCGGCGAGGCGGGCAAAGCACAAGCATTCAGCTTTTTCAGCTTGCCGCAAAGCTTGCGTTTGTTAGTGCGACCTCGCATATTAGCTTCCCGGGCGCAGAAGGCTCGCAGCTCGCTTGGAAGCCCTTTTGTCAGAAAAGCTGTGCTACGACAAACTATGTACAGGACCATGGTGATTAATCGTCGTTGATGTGTTCGGGTGGGGTGGAGAGAAGTGCTTCGCATCGCTTAGAACTTGGGGAACATGGGAACCCAGAAGGACCCCTGGGGTTGGCAGGCTAGGCTCCCGGATGGGACGGAATGGATAATTACTGTACTGTGTACATAGATACTCCGAGTCCAGCCCACGACGGTACTCCGTTTTGGGGCACGATAGGATACGGCATGCCTAATGGGAAAGATGGCTTGCACGCGGGCCTGGATTTCTAGAAGCTGATACTGCGTGACTGCGTCTCTGTCCCGCGCATGTCGTTTGTACATCCTATTTCTAGATCAGTGTGTGTTTGACTAGATGAGCGATGTGAATGGCCGTAGAAGCAACGCGACGCAACGCAGCGCAACGTCGTTAGCGGCGTGCGGAAGGTCGAGGCCCTGTTTCCAATCCGTGGATGATATTCATTTGCTCAACGTGCGCTGCACTTCAGGCCAGAAGCGTAGGGTACACCCGATAAGATAGAATCCTGCGAGGGCCCTGAGGCGCACGAGCTTCCTGTCAATCCATGTGGCTCGCTCCCAATCAACCAGCTCCCGAGGAGATCACACCGCCTGCCCGCCCGCCGATCATCGTCTTCATCATACGTACACCGGCACGTAACCAGAATGCCGTCCCAAAACGCCAGTGCTGACGACCACGCCGACGCCGATTCTGAAACCTCACCAGCCGCCCCAATGCCGGCCCGTGCTCTGTCATGCATTGTCGAGTAAAAGTGAGAATGGGAGTGAGGGCTTGGAGGAATCAATACTTCCGCTTCCTCACGCTCTTGGGCACCTCATCACCGTCGTTCTCATACTCTTTCCCTTCATTGACGTCCTTCTTCCGCAAGGTGCCGACGCCATGACGGATGAGTTCTTGGTCGTCGCCCTCGGAGTCCTCGATGTCGTACAAGACGGGCAGCACGAAAGAGGCGTCTTCGGGTTTGGCTTCGACGCTACAGACCACAGTCAGCAATTGCGAACAAGACCAAAAGGAGAAAAAAAGGGAGGCAAGCGGAAACTCACGTCAAAATATCCACGTCCTCATCCTCCCGGTCTAGACGTCTCTTCTGATGCTCCTCCTGCGGGTACTCGTCAAACTCGTCCTCGCGTTCGATGTACTCGACGTTTTCGGTCACTTCGGTGAAATCGGGTGCCAGCGCGGACCATTTCTGCTGCGGCTCGATGCCCCAGATCTGGATGCTCCCGGTCTCGATCGAAGTGCAGGCCAGGAGCGGGCGGGAAGGGTGCCACTCGATGATGGCGGGTTCTTCGCGGTTTTCCAGGATGCGCAGGAGCGAGTTGGTGCGCAGTTCCCAGATGTAGATGTCCTTCTTCATGTATGTCGACGCGGTCACGTAGTCGGCGATTCCCGTCGAGGAGGAGTGGCTGAATGCGCAGTGGTTCCAGCGGAGCCGGTTGACCAGGTCTTGGAACTTATGTTCGATGGTCAGGTGGATGTTCTCTGCGAGGGTGGCCGGGTCCGGGTGCTCGGTGTCGTCTGTTTGCGGGGAAGAGGACGCGCGGATGATGCTCAGATCAGGCAGGTTGACGGTGCGGATGATGCGGTCGGTGCTGTTGGCCAAGAGTTGACGGCCGTTTGTCGTCAGTCTGAGGAGCGAGATGAGCCCCGTGCTGATCTTGGTGGAGTGGATGATCTTCCGGGACTCGGTCTCGAGGATGTTGATGTAGCCCTTGGACGTGCCGGTGATGATGTGGTTCCCTAGTACCGAGAAGATGGCGGACGTAGTGGCTTGTTTGTTTTCTGCTTGAGATAGCCCATCGTCGCTGAGTGGGGTGGTTGGGAGGACGCGCTTCACCGCGATGGGCTCCGTGATGTCCACGAGGTGAGGCCGGTCCTCGAACAGTGACGCGACGAAGAGATTGTGATTGTAGGGATGCAGCTCGGCCGTGTAGATGGGCGCCTCGAACTTCACTGTGCGGATGCGTTCTTGGGTTTGCAGGTCCCACAGACAGGCGCGGCAGTCTTGACTGGCCGAGAGGAGATACCGCCCATCTCGAGACCAGCTGAGGAGGGGTTATGTCAGACGGAGATGATAGGGTTGACAGAGTCTAGTCCTACCTCAAACTTTGGATCTGCTTCCAGTGACCATTGAGTTTCATGCCGATGCCGTATGTCTCCATGTCCCTTGAAAGAGGAAGTGAGTTAGTCGGATGCGCAATCGATTGGATGACCTTTCCTCGAATGGCCTTGGCAGAAGCTCCTTTCGCTGCCATGATTAGACTTACCAGATGACAACTTTCCCATCAACCCTGCCAGAGGCGAGGTAGTCGCCCTTGCGACTGAACCTCAGGGTCGTCGCATGGCCAGATCCTGGCGCAAGTCAGTCCTCTGTCTCCTCCGCCCTTTGGGGCAACTGTACATACTGAGATCATTTGTGAGAGCGTCCGGAGAGTCCTGGGCTAATTGGAACGGATCAATCAGTGCCAAATTCATCTTGTTGTTGGGTGTGTGAAAGGAGACTGACCAATTCCATTCTTCGAAAGTCTCCATCTATTGATGTCTGCCTCGGTCCATGTGAATCTCCGTACTACTGCCGAGCTTTGAGCCATGGTGCGTCAGGGGTCAGAATCTACGTACCGAGGGTACCAACTTGACCAAAGCCCAACGGTGATGGCAGTCTACGAAGAATAGCGAAGACGAGGAGTGTCCTGAATGAGATGCAAAATGTGCACTTCCGCGATGAGGCACCTTATTCACTACATAATTGTGTCAGGCAGTGCTATCGCAAGGTTGAGCAGGTTCGCGTGTAGAATCTAATGGACCGCAAAATGATACCTGGATGTTGCAAACACAGGAGTCCACTCGTCCGATGTATTCTACATTGATCATACACCTGCACACGCCCAGTGTTTGTCGCTAGTCGCTGGTAGATAGAACATCACTTGGCCGATGCTGACCGTTCCGTGCACAATCTTGGCTAGTGTTCCTGAATTCTCACAGATTCTGTGGTAGCATTTCCATGTCTGACTGCAGAACCCATCTTCTTCGAAAACGGAATGACTCATTTGGTCGACGTACCATTCAATGCCTTGTCATCATTGCGAGGAGAAGAGTCATTGAGTGGTGATTCACAAAAGTCACCATGCGGAAACGCGTGTCTGCAGACGAAAGATTGCTACGGTGAATCATTTTGTCCTGTTTGTCGTGACGAGAACTAGTGCGGCTGCCGATTGGCCAGTGGGACTCGCCGTAAACGGCATGGCGGCTGTCTGCCTGCGCTCGCCCTTCATCTTTGGCAAATTCTTCGCCATCATCTCTGTCTCGTCTTCATCCTCCACCTCAACCACCACCCACCCTCAACCATCTCGAAACGATCGCGCGCCTGCCTCTACGCGCTCCAGACGGCGAGCCGATCATTTCCCAGGGAGTTTTGGATCACACTCAAGAGAATCGGTGAAGAGCGCAGCTGAATAAGGGAGGCGGTTGTTTTTGGCGGCCCGACGGGGCGAAGGTCATCGCTGACCATCAACGCGCAGCCATCAGCGCAAGCACTGAGATCGTCCCAGATCAAGTGCCACCGTAGGAGAATCGTCTGACAAGGATACTCGAGGAATTTCCCGTGATAAAAGCACGAGCCGCCATCATGACGACGAGCCTCAATTTCCCCCATTCAACCGCGCCTCTGCGCACCGTCGAGGAAATCCAGTTCGGTCTCTTCTCCGCGAAAGAGACTGAGCGACTCGCCGTCATTGATATCGAATATCCCGAGACGATGTATGTAGAAAATAAGAAGAAAGACATGCCTCCTTTGATCATGAGTTTCTAACCGTGTTTGCTGCAGGGATGAGCAGCGCCTCAGACCTCGAGAGAAAGGTCCGAACGATCCTCATCTCGGAACAATCGATCGCAACTTCAAGTGCAGTACTTGTGAGGAGAACATGAATGAGTGCCCCGGTCACTTCGGCGTCATCAAGCTTGCTACTCCCGTCTTCCACTATGGTTTCATGAACAAAGTCAAGAAGATCCTGGAGACGGTCTGCCACAACTGTGGCAAGATCAAGGCACTTGATGTTAGTTTCTCCACAGATAAAACATGGTCTCATTGCTAATCTCACCCACTACAGAATGCAGATTTCCAGCAGGCAATCGCTACCCGAGATCCCAAGCGACGGTTCGAAGCGGTGTGGCGACTGAGCAAGCCTAGGAACATCTGCGAGGCAGACCCTCCTGAGGACGCCGACCAGCTCTCAAAGGGACCAGCTCCACCGAAACATGGCGGTTGCGGCAATGCCCAGCCTGATATTCGAAGAACTGGCCTGCATCTGTACGCGACATGGAAGCCACGAAAAGGCGATGATGACGAAGATACCACACCCGACAAGAAACGAATCTTCCCACAAGATGTCCTCAATACCTTCCGCACCTTGACCGATGAGACGCTGCAGATGATGGGGATCAATCTCGACTATGCTCGCCCTGAGTGGATGATCTTGACTGCGCTTCCTGTGCCTCCTCCACCAGTCCGCCCCAGCATCAGTATCGACGGTAGCGGGCAGGGACAACGTGGCGAAGATGATTTGACCTTCAAGCTTGGTGATATCATTCGAGCGAACCAAGCCGTGTTGCGGACTGAAGTCGATGGCACACCTGACCACATCAAGGTTGATCTTTGCGATCTTCTTCAATACCACATTGCTACCTACATGGACAACGAAATTGCTGGCTTGGACAAAGCACAACACAAGACTGGTCGCCCCATCAAATCGATACGTGCTCGGCTCAAGGGCAAAGAAGGTCGTCTGCGGCAGAATTTGATGGGAAAGCGTGTCGACTTCTCTGCGCGTACCGTCATCACCGGCGACCCCAATCTGTCCCTAGACGAAGTCGGTGTTCCTCGAAGCATCGCCCGGACCTTGACCTTCCCCGAAAGAGTTACTCAGAAGAACATTGACAAACTCAAGAGACTCGTTGCCAACGGTCCAAATGAGCATCCTGGTGCAAGATACGTCATTCGAGATTCTGGCGAGCGTATCGATCTGCGACACCACAAGAATGCTTCAGAAATGAATCTTCAGCATGGCTGGATTGTCGAGCGACACATTCAAGATGGAGATGTCATCCTCTTCAACCGTCAACCATCTCTGCACAAGGAGTCCATGATGGGCCATCGCGTCCGTGTCATGCCTTACTCAACCTTCCGACTCAATCTTTCGGTTACTGCGCCCTACAACGCTGATTTCGACGGTGACGAGATGAACTTGCATGTCCCTCAGAGCCAAGAGTCTCGAGCCGAGCTTGCGAATCTGTGCATGGTTCCCCTCAACATTGTTTCCCCCCAGCGCAATGCTCCTCTCATGGGTATCATCCAGGATACGCTTTGTGGTATCTACAAGATCTGCCGTCGTGACATCTTCTTGACGCGAGAGCAAGTCATGAATATCATGCTTTGGGTTCCAGACTGGGATGGGGTGATTCCTCAACCTGCGATCATCAAGCCAACACCTCGCTGGACGGGGAAGCAGATGATCAGCATGGTGCTCCCACCTGCCCTCAACCTCGAGAGACTTGACGCCAAGGGTGAAGATCCATATGTGCCAGCTAATGACACTGGGCTCATCGTCCTCGAGGGTAATCTCATGTTCGGCGTTCTCAGCAAGAAATTCGTCGGCACTGGCGCTGGCGGCATCATCCACACCATCTACAACGAGTTCGGCTGGGAAACCGCGCTGTCCTTTTTCAACGGCGCACAGACAGTCGTCAACTACTGGCTGTTGCATAACGGCTTTAGCATTGGCATTGGTGATACTGTCCCCGATCCCGATACTGTGCAAAAGATCCAAAACGCGGTTGATACCAAGAAGGCCGAGGTTGAGGATCTCCAAAAGAAGGCTGAGGCTGAGGATCTGGAGCCTTCCCCTGGCATGAACGTCCGTCAAACCTTTGAGAGCAAAGCCATGAATGCCCTCAACCAGGCTCGTGACCAAGCTGGTGCTGCGACCGAGGACAGTCTGAAAGATCTCAATAATGCCATCACCATGGCCCGTGCTGGCTCGAAGGGTTCGACCATCAACATCGCTCAGATGACGGCTATCGTTGGTCAACAGGCAGTGGAAGGGAAACGCATTCCCTTCGGCTTCAAGTATCGCAGTCTCCCTCACTTTACGAAGGATGATTATTCTGCGCCCTCGAGAGGTTTCGTTGAGAACTCCTACCTTCGTGGTCTGACCCCCACGGAGTTCTTCTTCCACGCCATGGCTGGTCGCGAAGGTCTTATCGATACAGCTGTCAAGACTGCCGAAACTGGATATATTCAACGTCGGCTAGTTAAGGCTCTCGAGGAAGTAACTGTCAAATACGACTCCACGGTCCGTGACTCTCGCGGCAACATCGTCCAATTCATCTACGGCGAGGACGGTCTGGACGGTGCACACATTGAGAACCAGAAAGTCGATATCATCACCATGTCGACTAAAGCCTTCAACGATCGTTACCATGTGGATATCATGAGTGGCGATGTCTCGATGTGGAAGGGTAGACTGCTACAGGCCAGAGAGATCCAGGGTGATGTTGAACTACAGGAAATGTTCGACCTCGAGTTCGCGAACCTGAAGGAATCTCAACAGCTACTGCGAAATATGGGCAAAGGCACCGAAGACTCGATGCAACTGCCTCTCAACATCGGGCGCATTATTGATCAGGCGCAGAAAAATTTCAAGATCCGCCGTGGTGACAAGACTGATCTTGACCCCCGTTATGCGCTTACGGCGGTCAACCAACTGTTAGAACGACTTGTCATTGTCCGCGGAGATGACCCTATCTCCAAGGAGGCTCAAGACAATGCGACGCTCCTCTTGAAGGCACAACTCCGCTCTCGACTGGCCTATAAGCGACTTGTTCTCGAGCATGGTGTCAACAGACTGGCGTTTGACAACATCGTTGGTGCAGTTGAGAGTCGCTTCACTGCTGCAAATGCTGCTCCGGGCGAGATGGTCGGTGTCTTAGCCGCTCAATCCATCGGAGAACCTGCCACGCAAATGACTCTGAACACCTTCCACTTCACTGGTGTGTCAGCCAAGAACGTCACGCTGGGTGTGCCACGTCTCAAAGAAATCTTGAACGTGTCTCAGAATATCCGAACCCCGTCAATGTCTGTCTACCAGCTTCCAGAGAACACCGGTGACAAGGACGCTGCCAAGCTCCTGCGAAGTCAAATTCAGCACACCAACCTCCGATCTGTGGCAGAGACATGCGAGTTGTGGTATGATCCTGATATTCAGAACACCATCATCCCTGAGGATGTCGATATGGTCGATGCGTACTTCATCCTGCCTGAGGACGGTGAAGCCGACCTTGCCCTTCACTCCAAATGGATGCTGCGTGTCATTCTCAGCCGTGCAAAACTTCTTGACAAAGGGCTTGACATTGCCCAGGTTGCCGGCAAGATCAAGTCTACCTATGGCAAAGACCTCGCAGTCATCTACAGTGACAGAAACGCTGATGAGCAAGTTGTCCGCATTCGTCTTGTTCAGAATTATGGCAAAGACGAGGACGACGAGCGCAAGGAAGACGACGAGATCCTGCGACGCTTCCTGAACGAAATGCTTGACCACCTGACTTTCCACGGTGTTCCCGGTGTGGAGAGAGCCTTCATCGACCAGAAGAGCCGTTCCATCATCAAGCCAGATGGCTCTGTTTTCATGGCAAAGAGCGACCCTGAGTGCAACGAGTATGTCCTTGAGACAACGGGCAGTGCGTTCGCCAAGGTGCTTGCGGTCGAAGGAGTTGATGCCACTCGCACTTATACCAACCGCTTCACTGAGGTCTTTGAGGTGCTGGGTATTGAAGCTACTCGTGCTGCAATCCTGCGCGAGTTGACCCAAGTGCTCTCGTTTGACGGTTCTTATGTCAACGCCCGTCACCTGGGCATACTTTGCGACGTCATGACTTCGCGTGGGTATGTCATGGCTGTCACTCGTCACGGTATCAACAAATCCGATACCGGCGCTCTGATGAGAAGTTCCTTCGAACAGACTGTCGAGATCTTGCTTGAAGCTGCTGCCGCTGGTGAGTTGGACGACTGCAAGGGTGTTTCGGAGAACATTATCCTCGGTCAACATGCACCTGTCGGCACTGGAACCATGGAGATTCTTTTGGATCAGGCCATGCTGGCCACCCTACCAGCCAACAGTGGGTATGGACTTGGCGGACCCATTGGCATCAAGACCAGTCAACAACTCCTCGAAGGCGCTGCTACTCCTTATGATAGCGGCTCGCCCATGCAGGACAATGGCTACTTGGGATCTCCAGACTACGGTGCCTCGTTCTCGCCCATTGCGGCTCCTGGTTCAGAGACTCCAGGCGGCTTCACCGACTATCAACCTGGGTTTGGTGGAGCTGGAGGTTTCAGCCCTTATGGGTCACGAAGCCCTGGGGGTTATTCACCTGCCAGTCCCTTCGGAACGACCAGCCCAACTTCGCCTGGCTTCTCACCCACTGCTGGTTACTCACCAACTTCTCCGATGTTTGGCGCCACCAGCCCTGGTTTCGGTCCGACATCGCCGTCGTTCTCCCCAGCAAGTCCTGCCTTCACTCCGACATCGCCTGCGTACTCGCCGACCTCTCCTGGCTATCAGTCGCCGACTTCACCCAGTTACTCCCCTACGTCGCCAAACTACTCACCGACGTCTCCGGCTTACGGTTCGCCGACTTCACCCAGCTATTCTCCGACTTCGCCGGCTTTCAGCCCCTCGTCTCCAACATCACCTACGTCACCTGTTTACAGTCCGACGTCGCCGATGTACAGCCCAACGAGTCCCATGTATGGTGGTGGTGGCAACAAGCAGTCTCCCACTTCGCCGAGCTATTCCCCCACCTCACCAACCTACAGCCCTACCAGCCCGTCTTCGCCGACCAGTCCATCGTACTCGCCTACGAGCCCGATGTACAATGCTTCTCCTAGAAGTCCTCAGGCTCGGAACCAGTCCCCTACCAGCCCTCAATACTCTCCGAATAGTCCACAATATTCGCCAACTTCCCCGAAGGAGGATTGATGCCTCTTTGTACTACCACATGACGGTAATGTCAATTCAAAACGCACAAGTCAGAAACAAGGCGAACGACGGATCCATTAACTTGATCTTCTGTCTTCGGCTTGAATTCTGATCAGGCGGCTTCGTGTTTTTCACGCCATGCTTTTCGTGGCCACTAAATTGCTCCCCGGGGAAAGAGGAGGCTCCTTGTTGGAGTGCTCCGCCGGATATCTTCGGCCACCGATGTCTTCTACACCAAAAACAAACACTTGCACATTAGCGACGGCGTTGGATGGTTTATTACGTGTGCTTTTTTTCGACCAGATTCGAAAATATTACCTTGCTTGCAATACGGGGTGGATAGAGATCTTTCACTTGACGAGTGAAGAGCAGAATGAGCCTTGATTCGGAGGATGAATTTGCATAAGGGTGGCGGGGACCTGGTGATGATTATCGATTGGCCGAAGTGGCAGCATGGACAGCATCGATTGCTGCAATGAGGGATTCGGTAGCTCGGTGATGAGGGACTCGAGCTGGCAAGGTGATTGCGTAGTATTGATGGTGAAGTGACGGATCCGGGCAATGAGGCCAGAAAAGCGAGTCTGCAATTGCAATTGTACTCTAACATAAAGATAGAATGTTCTTCGATGGTAGCAGGCAGGCGCCACAGCCTCGCGAGAATGCAATTGAGCGATGAGCAATGGGACGCAATCCCAGCTACTCGTTGTCGATGAGTGGTGAGGGATCCTTGCCAGGACACCTCGAGTCTCTTGGTTCAAAACACATGCAAGTCGAGATGGTGTCGACGTGCCGGCCAGCCGGGCTATCAAGGCCTCACAGCGGCTGCCCACTCACAGCTCCGCGCGCGTATATCACATCTGGATCACGTCAATCTCAGCATCGATTGCCCATACAACCCCTCTACCTTGGCCGCAAATCTGACCCTGATATGGCAAGGCGCAGTATGATCACGCAAACATGAGGGGAGCCTCGGGGCTACTTGAACCCCGCCACTGTAAAGAACAGGTCCAAAGATGGCTGTTAGTCTGAGAGATTACTGATATCGCCCTTCGCCATATTTAAGAGCTCGAGAGCGTAGTTGTCCGTGCCTCGCCGCTTCAGACCAGCTTTGACACCTCTTCGCCCGTGAAAGACACGGCCTCGATTGCCCGCCATGGCTGCTACACACACGGGTATCACAGAGCAAGTGCTCTCTTATCAAGCCCCTGATCCCCCGATCAAGGAATTTGAACCGCCCACAGACCGAGCCTTCTTCGCGGACCCGGAGAAGAAGTCGCTTCTCTCCGCAGCCAAGGAAGTCCGCAAGTTGACTCCCTACATCGGGACCGAGCTCGTGGGAATCCAGTTGAGCCAACTCACAGATAAGCAGAAGGATGAGCTGGCATTGTTGGTGGCTGAGGTATGAAGACGTTTGCTTCGAGTGTGTCGACGAGAGCCACTGCTTATGTCGGTCGCAGCGAGGCGTTGTCTTCTTCAGAGACCAGGATCTGACGCTCGATCAACAATATGAGCTAAGTGCGCACTATGGCATTGTAAGTCAGTCCTCATTCAGGCGAGAGATAAGGCACCGCACACAGGACTGGATGCTCACTGCAGTCGTTCCACGTGTAGCAAGACCGCGATCCAAATCAACAAGATCCCAAGCACGTTACCATCCTCGGACGCAACAGCGATATCCGCAAATACGGCGACTTTGGCGGCGAATATCACTGCGACCACTCCTTCGAGGCCAATCCTCCCGCCTATACCATGCTGCGGATGATCCGAACACCAGAAGCAGGAGGTGACACGATCTTCACGAGCCAGACGGCGCTCTACGACAAATTGAGCCCAGTCTTCCAGAAGACATTTGACAAACTGCACGCGGTTCACAGCTCTGAGGTTGGCTGATACTCCCCCTCTTGCTCGGACACACCAGACTGACGGATCGGTGACAGGCCAGCTTCATCAATTCCATAAACAACGGGTATCAGCCCTTCCGCGGCCCCGTTCGTCGTGAGCATCCCTTGGTAGGTCTCCGTCTGTCAGCATCAAATGCAACGCGAGAAGCTGTATTCGACTTACCCACCTCGTAACAGGTCCGTGTCCATCCCGTCACCAAAGTCAAATCGCTCTACTACAACCCGGCCTTCATAGTGCACATTTCCGAGCTCAAGGGCCAAGAATCAATCCACACACTAAACTTCCTGCGCGAGCACCTCCACGCCGCCGACGACCTCACAGTGCGCTGGAAATGGACGCCCGGTGCAGTTGCGTTCTGGGATAACCGCGAGGTGGTCCATCGTGCCATTCCCGGCGGATATGATCCGAGTAAACGGGAGGGCAAACGGACTGCGATCTTTGGCGAGAAGCCGATTCCGGTGACAGAAGGCGACGGAAGCGAGAGCTTGAGTCAGAGGATATGGAGGTTGGGCGGAGAGGAGGCAAGCTTCGAGGAGACCAAGCTGTACTTTAACAGTCCGCAGGTCTGATCTGGAGGGTGGGACTGATAGGTAGACACTTGATAGAGACAACGAACTCTTCGGCTCTGAGGGCAGTCTGCGGTCAAGTGTCCGACTCTTATCACTTCTAGATCTTTGTGGTGCGTTTCTCCAGTGGCGATCTTTACAGTCTTCGGGCAATCATCCTCTTCCTCTTCGTCATCAAATCCAGTACCTGCCTCTTACCCGGTAGATAGATCCACATTATCATTTCATCCCGCGATTCATTCTTCGGAATTTTGCACACCCTTCTAGTAAGTGTTTGTTTAGATTTCTGACAAGATTGCACACCTGCATCGTGAAGAACCGTCTACCGGCACATCCACCGGCGCGCCTACCAGCATAATGGATGAGACGCAGAACCCCCCCGAGCTGGAAAGAGATTAGGCCTAGGGTGCCTAAAAGGAGAGTGTGCGGTTGGCAAACATAATTACTGGTTTGACCGCGCTAACACGAGTGACCAGCGGCACTTTTCCAGTTTACAAATAAGATAGTTAATTAAACAATCCTACATTCCGCGACTCAGGACAGAGAAACGTTCATTTGCACGACTGACGAAGTAATGACCGTGGTGACATGGATTATTACAAGCCATGTACGTCCTTACTTCATTAGGTTCTCCGGGTTTTCCTTTGACGAGACACCGTCGTACTGCGGGCGAACTCGCCTGTGTCGACAGAGTGCGGTGAAATCAAGCGTCAGGGGTACGAGTCAAGCTCTTGACGTCGAACCTTTGGCCCCTGAGAGGCGAGGAGGATGATTGGAAACTCCACTCATGGGGGCCATTTGTCTTCACAGTGGGGGGAGCACCTGAGCAGACAAACACTTGACCTGAGGATAGCGGTTTGGGAAATGCCAGAGCATCACTGACCCTGAGCACCTTGGGATTTTCACAAGCTCGCGCGCTCTGAGAGACCACCCAAGGCGCCGAGTTCAGGTCCGAGATTCATAGAAATGGGTGAGGATGGCATGCAATGTGCTGAAGGCTCGATCTTCATCGTCAATTGCTTCCGACAACAGCTCCCCTCCAAACCTCTTTCTGTTCCAGCACAATACTAACCATGTCTTATGATACGAAGGAGGAGATCCTGGCCCTAGGGATCATAGATCCTGAAATGAAGGCAGTCAGTCTACACACCACCGGTTCCCGCCTTGGGTATCTGAGAGACCCTGCTGATCAGAACCAGCTTCTCGAAGCCAGCCCTCCTCCCCCTATGGAGTTCACAACTATGGAAGCCCTAAGGGCGCAGGTTAAAGATCGAACTCTACAAGCCATTGGAGCACTCGGTCCACCACCCCCTTCTGTCAGACAAACTGATATCAGCTACACCACCGCTGATGGCAGCCAATTGCGGGCCAGGCTGTACCAACCCACTTCGGTGCCGGATGATGGTAGCCCGTTGATTGTGATGTATCACGGCGGAGGCTTCTGTCTGGGCATCCCCGAATCTGAAGAAAAGTCCTGTCGGGATTTCGTTCGAGCATTTGGCGCCGTTTGCGTCTCGCCTGCCTACCGTCTTGCACCCGAATTTCCGTTCCCTCAGGGTCCCAAGGATGCCTGGGATGCTCTGAAATGGGCTGCAGCCAACGCCTCGTCGTGGGGTGCAGATCCATCCCTAGGCTTCGTCGTTGGGGGCACGTCAGCTGGCGGCAATCTTGCCGCTGTAGTGACCCATCTGGCTCGAGATGAAGGGCTTCACCCGCCTCTGACGGGACACTACCTTTGCATTGCCGGGTTGGTTCCTCCTTCGCGGATGCCGGACAAGTACAAGCAGTGGGCATACAGCTACGAGCAGCATAAGACGGACCCAATCAATGGACAGGCCGTGATCGACATCTTCACGAACGCATACAAGCCAGATCCCGACGATGGGGTTTACAATGGCCCTCTGATCCACCCCAAAGGCCACGTAGGTTTACCACCGTCGTTCTTGCAGATCGACGGGGCGGATACCCTACGTGACGATGCGTTGATCTACGAGAGAATATTACGAGAAGAGTGTGGCATCGCGACCAAGCTCGTTGTGTACCCAGGTCTTCCGCACGCCCATTGGGCCTTTTTCCCTTCTTTGAAAGCCAGCGCGAAATATTGGCAGGACCAGCTCGAGGGTATGGGGTGGTTGTTAGGCAGGACAACAGCAATTTGATGGATGGAAATAGAGCAGATTTAACGAAAATATTAAGAATTCAGGCCATTGCTGAGTGGCGCGAATCTTTTGCGAGCAATCTGCCAGTGCATTTCTCTGTCAACCATACTTGGTATACGAGGTATTCGTCGCGCGCCAGCCGAGACTCCGGGGTGCATAACTATTTGAAGGGGGTGCCGCGGGGTAAAGGCGGGATGTCCGGGTCTCCCACAGTCAATAGGGGGTCCCATCACCGCTAGCCTCTCTCATCCCCTCCTCCCTTCTTGCTGCAGGAAGCCATCTACATCAGCACCATTGACTCGCTTCCGTGACTCGGTCACCGGTGGACACGGGGACGAGAGATGCCCTCAGCTCAATATGGCTAACAGACTAACTCAAGACAGCCATGCTGTTGCTCAGGCTGGACGGTGGAACTTTCCACACCGCGGCTTGTGTGAGGTCCTTTTATTTGGTCGAATCTCCTTCACTGAGGATCATGAGAGGCCTCAAACTTCAGCCGAGACTGTTATGAGTATTCCACAATCCTGGAATACCAAAAGGACCGCAGTGACTGCCAGGCCAAATGGAGTCCAAGCCAGCTTCCTTCCACGACGAATTCCCTGCGGATACGGATACCCGTCACTCAGGCCGTGTCGTCGTCGACGAGGAAAAGAATGTCGGGCAGCCCGAGTATTTGCAGGTCGAGGAAAATGAATCCCTGCAGAAGGAACAGAGTGTCGACGTTGACGTGACGAACCGGAATGCAATCAAGGGTGACGAATCCGATGGCAAAGTCGATTGGACTTGGAATCAAATCCTGGCCACCGTCTGTTTGTCGGGCCTCTACGTTGGTACGTTGACACGTTGTTGGGCGGGCGGCTACTTCAATCCCTTTGTTGCGGCCACATACTGATTCGGCTGCATTGTTTGGATCCATCTAGGGTCACAGATACCGCTCTACTTCCTGGGCGGGACCTTGACGTATATCTCCGCTAGTCTCGGGCCTCAGGCGTCTGCTTGGCTACCGGTATCATATTCGCTCGCTCTCGGTGCGGTGACTCCATTTTGCGGCTATCTGCAAGACTTGCTGGGTCGACGCTATGTCACTCTCACAGGAGGCTTAATCCTTCTCATCGGCTGCATTGTCATGGCCACGGCTCAGACATTCCGAGCGGGAGTGGTCGCCATGTGCTTTGCTGGAGCGGGTGCCTCGATCGGAGAATTGACGGCTGTGGCTGGGTAAGTGATTGATCCATTATTGGAGCAGTCAGAGTCAACGACAATCTCATGGATGTCTGGGCTAACTGGTTTACCCGCAGCACTGCTGAGCTTGTCCCCATCAAGAAACGAGGTATCTACCTGGCCATGGTGACGGCGACTATTCTCCCGTTTGCGCCTTACCTCCTGTATGCCCAGCTCCTGGCGAAGCATGCCACCTGGAGATGGGGCATGTGGCTCTGTGTGTAAGTACTCATACACATCCATTTGCCGCTTCGACTTGTCCATGCAGCAATTGTACTCACCTTGATGTCAGGATCTGGAACGGGATCTGGTTCACCGGCATCGCCATCACCTACTTCCCCCAATCGCAAACCCGAGCACAAGGCACTTCAAAGAAAGATATCCTGAAGAAGATCGACTTTGTCGGAGGCCTGCTGTCCATCATCGGTTTGGTCCTGTTGTAGGTGTGCCGTCGCCCTCAAATCCTGGTTGCTGATGTGCTCCCCCAGCCTCATCGCCCTACAGGCAGGCGGATCGAGCCATCCGTGGGTCAGCGCCTACGTGCTGGTCAACCTTTTTGTCGGCTTCTTCCTGCTCGTTGGCTTCTTTGTCTGGGAATGGAAGTTCGCCAGATATCCCATTATTCCAAAGGAACTGTTTCGAGGCCAGAACATCGTCGCCATGTGCTTTATCGTGTCCTTCGTGTCCGGTAAGTTGATTGTCCTCTCATATCAGAGGTCGGAGTCAGACTCCATGGTCCTGGAGCATTTCTTGAAAGCTGACACTTTTGCGCCTGGAAGGGATGAACTTCTCGGCCCTTCTCAATTTCTTCCCGCTGGAGTTCACCACTGTTTTCGAGCCCGATCCGATCCAAATCGGTCTGAAAGACATTCCACCGGCGCTGCTCTTGATCGGAGGATCGATCGCGACCAACGCGCTGCTGACGTACTTGAAGGGCCATAACCGGGAGTTGATGCTCATCGGGTGTCTCATAATGAGTAAGTCCATGTGGCACGCACTCCTATGCCTTGCCGTCCTCGTCTGCTAGCGGGACGCCGGCAGCATTCACTCACACGTCCAATCCGCCATGGCTGACCACAACCCTTTTCTCTTCTTTACAGCGGCATTCTCCGGCGCCCTCGCTTCCATCACCCCAGACACAACCGGCGCGGTGATTGGCATCGGCTCCATGGCGGCTCTGGGGGTCGGGATGGTGACGTCGCCGGCCTCGACCATCGCCATCACCGTGGCCCCAGACTCGACCATCGCCACCTGCGTGGCTCTGATCCTGTGCATCCGCGCGACGGGCGGCTCCATCGGCTACGCCATCTACTACAACGTCTTTGTCGAGAAGCTCACGCCCGTGCTCCCGAGATACGTCGCCGAATATGCCGTCAAGGCTGGTCTCCCCATTGCCGAAGCCGAAACCTTTACCGCCCTGTTCCTGACCAGTCCCCAGAACGTCACGCAGATCCTCCCGGGCATCACGCCGGCCATCCTCGAGGCCGCCACGATCGGTAGTCGTTGGGCTTACGCCGACGCGTTGAAGTACGTCTGGTACATTAGTCTGGTGTTCGGCGCGTGCTCCATCGTCGCTTGTTGCTTCGTCGGCAATATGAACAGGTACATGACCAACCGCATCGCCGCGAAGATTGGCAACTATAACTCTGTGGAGGAGGTTCAACGGGCGAAGACTCGGAGTATGAGTTAACCAAGGAACACGGGCTGAGAGAGAGGGAGGGGGAGAGAGAGAGAAAGAGACAGAACACAGACATCATGGGGTGGCGATTCCTGTCCACGGTCTGGGCAGCACGTACGGGTAGGCAATGGAGACCCAATTACACTAGAGACTTGAGAAGCAATTGAATTGGGTCGGACACTTATTTGTGCTTCGCTAGACATATGAACGGAACGAAACTCGTGAGCTACCTTGCTACCGACATCCAGGGCGTGGGCATTCGAAATAACTTAATCACGTAGTCTTGCACTCTGAAAATATCCCAATGCGCACAGCGAGTCGGCATGAACCAAAGCCGCTGCTTTGGAATGCTCCATCCTGGAATCAGCTATGTAGTTACTCAGACCTTTTCTCCGTATAGCATAGCACAGCATACTGTAGCAGGCCTTTCGATTCGACTCGACGAGGCGGTGGCTCTACTGGAAGAGAACTTCATTGGACTATGATTAGTCCTCCGGATATGTACGAGGTGGCCTGAACTACATAGGAAGATACAGATACTTGGATCCCAATAGCGTGACTGAAAGGTTGGCGGAATCCAATGTTACCTAAATAGGTAGGTAGGAACCACCCCCGGACCGAGCTGGACATATTTCAATAGAGCACTGAGTGAGAAAGATATTCAAAAACAAGTCGAGATATGGGTGAAATGCTCCTCCACTCCTCCGCTCCTATCAGTCAGTGTGAGTGTTAGGACACATGTGTATAATAGAATCTGGATCCCCAACAAACTCGACTCGCAGACCCAATCCTACCATATCCTACCAATACTCTACCCTACCGTACACGACAATAACAACCTCTTGTGCGTAAGGCGGTCAGACCACGACGAAATCGAATTCCTCCCACAACGCCGACCCGGACGCCTCGACCCCATCCACCGTGCCCGCAATCTCGCCGAGCCAGCGCGTATACACGCCCGAATCGACCTGGATATTGAGCGGGGTGAGCGTGGCGTTCAGCAGACCTCCGTCCTCCCACGTCATGACGATGGTGAACTGCGTGGGCGTCGGCGCGAGGAGCGTGGGCGGATACGGCGTGCCGACAGGACGGACCTGGAGCCCCGCGGAGCCGGTCGTGCAGGTCGAGGCGACGACGTGGCCGTCTCGCATGAGATACCCGCTGACGCTCTCGGTGCCGGTCGCGTCGATGGCGTCGAACCAGACGAGCTCGTATGCCCCCAGCGTGCCGTGGCCCCAGTACCAGCTCCGCACGGCCGTCGCGAAGGGGATATCGCCCCAGTTCTGGACGTGGTCAGTGTCAAGTCAGGTTTGGTCTAATTTTTTCTGTGCGTAGGTAGGTTGACGCGGGCTTGAAGAGCAAAAACCGGGATATCAATTATGTAGGAGGGGAGGAGGGTGTGCGTGCAAGGGTAAGAGCAACGAACTATAGGAGACGCTCCGAGATAGATATGAATACAGACATACCTTGTCGTGGTATCCGTTTCCATGGAACGTCATTGGCGAGCCACCGAAATTCAGATTGACGGTCGCGGACGCCGCGGGCAAGGCGTTGACCCAGCCGACGTGGGGGACAAGTTGCCCGTCCACGCCGCCGCCCAGCGGGCTGCACGCATAGTGGCCTGGACCGCGCTGTTGGGTTTTCCAGTCAGCCTCAAGAAGAGTAGTTATTTGGCGCGTATATGGACAAAGTTCTATCGCCCGCTTACCGAGACGAAGTCGATCGTGCCCGAAATGCCCAACTCGGGACTATCGATCGCGATCGAGTAGCTGCTCAAGTCCGGCGCGCCTGTGAAGCTGCATCCGCTTCCCGTCCAGTTGCCCGAAGCGCCGTTGCCGACGGAGGTGACGGTCGCGGAAGTCGCCAGGGCAGAAGCCCCCGTCGTGGTGCCGTTGGCAAATGTCCCCGTGATGGCGACGTTCAGGATGTCCTCGATGCTGGTGGTGTCGATGAACCCGAGCGCCGAGGACGCGAAGAAGACGATCGTCACGGCTTCTTTGCCGTCGTCCGACACGGCGTCAAAGTACCACCAGTCGTAGGAGACGAGGTCGATCGGCCACACCTTGGGCCCGTCTGCCGCGTGGTCGCACGACGTGTATTGGACGTGGCTCGTGAGAGATTGCGTCGTGGAATAGGTGATGGAATCGGGGAAGCACTGCGACAGCACACATCTCGGCGCCATGGCCCATAAGGCGGCGAGCAAAGCCGATGCCTTGGGACTCTTCATCTCGGGAGGCTTGAGGTCAGGCAAACAATGGAGGACAACGACGGACAAGGGCAGAGACAGAGTATTTCAGCGATTGCTCAACGGCAAGTCTGATGACCTTCTCACCAGTGGTGTACGGATGGATTGATTGGATTGATTTTCTACTTTTTTCGTAGATTGGCATCATGACACAAGTGTACATAGTAGTCTATGATCTTGACTCCGTCGGCGCCATGCCGAGCAGTGAGGATCACGTATTCGAGGAACCGGCGGTGTTGAAACAATGATCTAGGGCTGTCAACCTTCCCTTCTCTGGCAGAAGGACGAGCGTGGGAGATTAAACAATTTCTTCATGTCAAACCCATGTAGAGGATAGGTAGCACGACTGTACCGTGGAAGCCAACCCGACACTATGACAGAAGATATGCAACATGGCAGACTTTGCGGAGTCGGGTCCGGGAAATCAGGGGTAAGCGGGTAATATTGAACTGGGGAAGTCGACTCCCTCGCTTGTGCCGTAGCTGGCGACCGGTGGAGAGAAGAGCTGACCGGTGACCGGATCTTGGTGCTAGAGCCGGAAGCTTGTCTCGCCGAGATTCATTGCGACCGAGTCAACAAGGCTGACAGAGCCAGATTGACCGATGCCTCTTGACATGCATGCAGGCACCAAAGCCCCGGAGAATCGAGGCGAACGTGCGGGGCTCCAGAAAGACAACCACTGACTAGAGAAAGCTGGACGATGTCGATTCAGGTGGAAGTGTACAGGGGTGAAACATCGGAGGCTCGTTGTTGTCCGGCAGTCCGGAAATAGTCCGACCAGACACCCTCTTTTTCAGAGCTTCACTTCGACGACCCTGAAGTTGAACATACAGCTTGGGAGGCTCCCTGTATTGTCCATGTCGAGGAAGCCCTCGAAGTCCACCGTGCCACCACTACCGCTGTTGCAGGCTTGCGCGTTTGCAATCGCTCCAGCAATGTCAATGCCCGCAGCATCCTGCAACGCGAAGATGTTGTTCCCCTGTCGGGCATTATCTATCACGCCACCGTTGTCGTGGTCGATGCCGTCGATTCTGAACAATGCGCAGCCACCTGCTACCGTAAATCCGTTCTCGGCGCGACAGACGCCGCCTGGATTAGCTGGATCGTCCTCCAATTCCGTCGTGTCGATGGTGACGTCGTAGCCCATGGTGCTGAGCACGGAGCTGACGATCCAGTTCTGCAGCTGCGTCTTCATCTGATCCCTTAGGTCTGCGCGCTGGGGTACGTCGTCGAGAAAGACGCCGTGGTACGCGTTCAAGAACGCCAGGGTGGTGGTGGTGGCCGATGTGTCAACCTGCTGAGGGTCCTTGTTTGGCCCAAAGATCTGCGCGAGGACATTCTCCAGCCGCTTCTGCGTCCCGGAGACGATGTTTGCCAGCTGCTGACTTAATTGGTCTTCTGTGGCGGAGACCTGTTGGTCGATTGCTTCGTTGGAGGAGACGACGCTGGCGATGTCATTGGAGTCGTCCTCCAGATCGGATTTGGTGGCTTTGATCACGAGGCGGATCTTTTTCATAAAGGTCGCCGCGGCTTTGATCTCACCACCCAAGGGGAGCTACAGAGACGTCAGAACTTGCAACCATACAGTTCGTTATCCGAATACCGTGGCGGTATAGGGAGAGAAAGATTCGTCTCGATCTCCACGATACTGGGATTGAGGCAACGGACCACTTACAATGTCTGTGACGAGGTCGGCAATGAGTGAGAACACGGCCAGACCGATGGATTGCTTCTTTGGTGCCAAGGCCGAGACCATGGTGTTGATGAAGTTCGCGCTGTTGATGGCGTCGGCAGCGTCCTGGATGGCATCGTGGTGGTTCTGCAGCCCCTGCCACAAATTGATGTAGTTCTGCACAACGAACCCGGCTTTGGGGTCGATGAAGTTGGCGCAGAACGTGTCTTGCAAGCCATTGAAATTGCAGTCCGTGCCGGCATCGGGATTGTTCTGGCTGGGCACGCTGCACGGGGGCAGCGACTGAGTCGGCGTGCCGAAGAAGGAGCAATCGAACCCGTCAAAGGGGTTCTCAGTGGGCGTGTCCTGCGAAACGAAGAACTTGGGGAAATTGTCCGCCGTGCCAAACTCGTTGATGAAGCCGGAGAGGAAGCCGTCGATGTCAAAGGCGTCCCAGTTTGCTTTCGTCAGGTCGCTGGCTCCGCACGCCGTTACGGGGTTCTCACTGACGAAGCATGATTTCTGCCGTTCCGCAAGAGGGGCCTTGATACTCCCGTTGGTGGGGGTTGCTTGGGCGCCGATGATGGCTGACGCGACAAGCCAGACCAGCGTTGATGAACCCATGGTTTGACGGACTGTGAACCGGTGGTGAAGATTCCTCAGTAACTGTACGAGTTTCATGTGGAGGGAGGATGTAGGTGTGTTTATCTTGCAGGCGGTATCGTAACAGCGGGAGTATATTGCCTCGCCCTGTCCCATCCGCCCTGGACAGTCCCTCCACCCACTGCATCGATTGGACGAAATTCGCTCTGTCAGCCCGCTTGAGCTTTTAGCATGCCGAATCCATGTGCCCAGTGGCGTGGAGTCATCCGGGTGAGCAGTCGGACTTGTCATATTAGAACAATGCTCTACACACAGAGTCAGGGGCGGACAGGTTCCATACACCATGTGGAGATCTGTATCCAGACGCACCGTTTCTCATCGTCTCCGATCACCGATAAGCAGGGATGTGATCTCGCCCCGACAGATGCCCATTGGACGTGGTGGTTCTTGAACAGCCCAAATTCGGTAGAACCCCATAACGCAAGTCCCTTCCACCAGGCACGCGAGATTCCTCTTCCCTTCCATTCCGAACTGCCAGTCTAGTGTTTCTTACCTCAAACCGTTTGGGTTAAACTTGGGTTCTGGAACACTCAGAGGCAAATTGTACGGACTTAGGTGGTGCTGCATCCCGCCGTCTACCGCCCACCAGGCATGTGTACGGTAGCGGCCGCATTGCAATATCGGAGCTTATTGATAAGTCCGCGCCTCGCCTGAGCTGCATACTTGTTACTAAAGTACTCGGTACAGGGCCCTCATGTCGGCTAGCAAAGCGTGTAAGACTTAAGCCCATCTTGATTACTTACCTCATTGGGGGGGAGTGGCAAGGCTATTCTTGATTACTACCGGATGGGGCAGGTATTTCCACAAGTACTCAGTACTCGCAATGAACCGTGAGGCTGCAGCGAGTACACAACAGGCGGAAGGCGGTTCGGTCAGCAAGCGATCGACACCTCTACTTCGTTAATCGCTCACGCTGCTTCGCCCCCCACAGCAGACTTTGCCCTGCAGTAGCCGCTGATTAGCCTCGCGGTATTAATAAGTCGTACATAGTACTCATAGGCCCCGCCTTCTGCTAACGGCTTGATCATTCACGCGATATGTCGGTGACGGTGTGTGGCTTGAGGGCGTCAGAGACTTTTCTCCCCAGCTAGCCGTTGTCGCTCCTTATCAACTAGTCGCATCTACCTCTTCCACGAACACATGTGCAGATAGAGCCACGCTTTGCTCGTCACCCAGCATGGAGCCTCTTCGACATCTAGTCCTCCCATCGCGGCATGATAGAAACGGCAGCGCTGATGTTGGAGAAGCATTCTTGTCACAGGCACCAACATCCGCACCTGAACAAGCGCGCAAGGCCAAGGGAAAGGCAAGAGCGGCGCCAAACGTCTGCCGTGTGCTCGTTAGGATAGTCGCTTTGGCGGTGGCAGCCTCGATCATCGGCGTGCTCTCTCACGCGGCCGCCGTCTGGTTCACCACGAGGAATGTCGTCCAACAGCAACAGAATGGGGTCCGCCAACGGGCATGGCCGAACCACTTAGACGGGTGGCCGACTTGGGTGATGCTCGGAGCCGCCGTGATTGCTGTGCTTGTGCAGATTCTGTCGTTGTTGACATTCTGCGGCGGGGTGGGTGATCAGATTTCCCGCTCATCGTCCTCAATTCAGCGCTAACCTCGCATGCTTTCCCTCCAGGTGCGCAAACTCCGCGAAACCCGCCTGCATGGCTGGGCTGTATTCTGCACGTCGCTGCTCGGCATCACCGCCTGGGTTGTGGCTGCTGCCTACTTTAAATGGCAGGACAGTCGCGGGAAGAAGAGCTGGGATTTGTGGTCCTGGTCGTGCAGCCATAAATCGTTGGAAAATGGCAAGATGTCCTTCGAAACGATGTGCGTCGAAATGGTGAGTCGCCTGTTTCTCGTTTGAGCGCCGTCAAGGTGGACTGGATCATGGGGGGAAAGCCTGTGTTGATTGTGTTGCTCGCTAGAAATATACGTGGTACGCCTCCCTCGTCGTGGCCGTGTTCGAACTTGTCGGTCTCGCTATATTCGGCCATATTCTGTACCAGTCACGCAAGAATGGGCCAGGCTACAGCAGGATCACAGTGTCGCACATTTAAGCGGGATATCGGCGTGGTGGTGTTTGCATATCCACGCGGTCTGTCCTAGTGTCGGCGGCGGGGAGAATGAGGGTGGAGTGATCGAGAAAGAAGCGACGATAACGCACACAATTGCTTGCTGGTGGATATGTTGATGTTGAGAGGGTCACCTTTTGTCGAAAGCGTTCGGGTTCGTTTGGATGGTCTGGCCATTTGTGCAGGGTTGAAGATATGGAACGTGATGGTCTCACTTCAACTGCAATGACTTCTGACAGCCTCGGAGCACGATGAACAGGCTCGCGAACCATGGCAAAGGAGTCGAGAAGCTGGGCAATACATTACCCCGCATCAGGCCATTACAGAGGAACGTTGATCTTTCAGGTTGCGCCTCGAAGAGCCATCAGTCCCAGAATTTGGACCTCGAGGGTTTTCGACTCCGCGACAGGCTTGTCCGGCATGGAGCCGGAGTCTCCATTCACAGTCGTAGTTGATCGGCCTGTAGAAGTTGCAGCCCCCAGTTTGTAGACCTTCCTGATCCTCTCCACGTCTGCCAGTTTCCCAAATGTCGCGTCGTCAAAGACACACTCTCGCCCCTTGATGTTCGCTGATAGATGTTGAGTAACACCTTCTAGTGTAACATCAGGGCTCGTCGCGACCTTCAGTACGAGCAAGTTCTTCGTCGCTTCGCTCACGCCGAACCTGCGGAAAGCTTCGCCGATCTTACAAAAGGTCAATTTGGCAACATTGTAGTACAGGCAGGAAAATTCACACACATTGTTGTTCGGACTGAGCGAGAAGACAGCCTCGGAGTGGACGTTCCGCGACTTCAGCCGGTCATTGAGATAGTCATTCATGGCGCGGAAAGCGGCGGCGAGGACGTGTTTCGTGGAAACGACCTGCATCCACAGACGGAGATTAATCAAAAGGTCACTGGCTAACAAGGCGGAACGTCGTCGCTGACCATGCTTGCATCAATAAAGGCATACTCGAAGTCGGAATTGCCAGCGAGTAATTGTTCCTTCAGAAAGGACGCGTTTTCCAGATCCGTGTACACGGCCACGTAGAGTGCCAATTCAGGCGGCATGTGGGCCAAGTTGATCTTTACAACCATGATGACCAAAGTTCTCGCTCGAATAAGTCGACTTGTTGGAGGATTGAGATAAAATGATCGAAGCGACGGTGGTGAAAAGTTCACGTTCATGTCTTGAATTCAGATTCGGTTGACGGTTGACGGTTGACGGAAGATTGAAAATCCGATGCCGACACAAAGAGGAATAAGATCAAGAAGGGCACTCACTCCACGCTCGCCAAATGTCCATTCCATCTAACCTACTAGTATCTATCTACCCAGGTGGACTTGCTGCAATGACTGCACTCAACCTCAAGAAGCTTCGCAAACCCTCTCCTGGGGGGATGCTGTCAATATCACCTTGGCTCGACCCGGAGATGAAAAATACTCTGCACCACCCGGCGATGTCGACCGATTTCCTCGTCACGTTCACGAAGGAAGGACAACCCAGTCCTGGTCGAGGCGCTGCTGCCCGCTTGGATGAAGCCTGCCAATCCGAGAGTTTCACCTGTCTTTGACGACCTTTCGGATCTTCCGCCGCAGCCAGTCATTGCAGGCGGAGCTGAAGTCTTGCTTCCAGATTCGGAGAAATGGGTGCAAAGGTCAAAGGCTGCTGGCAATCAAGTGGATTACATTGTCGGACAGGGACAGATGCATACGCAAAGGAGTCCAATACCTTTCTCCTCCCGTAACAGATTGCTGACGCAGGAATGCCAACTAGGTACGCTATGGGCTGGCCCATTTTCTCAATTCGGATCAAGAGCTCTCGGATAACCGGGTTGCAAGCTTCATGAGTGGTTTGGTAGGCTATAGCACGGAGTAGTACAGGCTGACTTATGGGTACGGTTGTCCCCAGTGCACAGAGATGCCCCAAGATCCCCTTGCTCTGTTTACTGCACTCCTCGTTTAGAGAAGTTTGAGATCCGAGCATTTCAGAATACTTGCATCACTCCGATTCAGAACCTTGTGTGTAGATAATATTGTGCTAGATTTAATCTTCCTATAATGTTCGTACCCATAGCAGATCAGCATGGCAGTTACCAAAGTCTACTATGTTTGACGTTCTCGACTTCAAGGCAACTACCAAGTTTCGGTACAACCATCTACCAGAGTAATTACAGCAAATCAATCTGCAACTAGTCGTCCATTGAGATTGAATCCTGCATCTCGGTTGGTTTTGTGTCAGGTAGACGTCTTCCTGGGCGTAATCTGAAAGAGGCGAAAGGGCCGACCTTCTTCGGATCTATGGACGGTCAGCTTCCGACTGTGTATTTGACGACGATCAACTTACTGCTGTGGTCGAGAATGATGAAATTCTCTTCCAGCTCCTGTGGTTTCTCGGGTATCACGTCGAACAGATAGATGAGCCGAGCGATAGTGAGGTGCAGCTCATTCAGAGCCACTTTCATTCCCGGACATTTTCGTACACCGAGCAAGAATGGCCAGTATGCTTCGTGAAGTGCCTTAACTTCGTCTGCGGAGAATTCTCCTCCGGCAATATGCCTTTCTGGCCAGTATCTCTCGGGATCTCTGACGTACTTGGGATTGTAGCTCGCGGACCAGCCTCCTATGCCAATCGTTGTCTAGAATGCTTGGTTATCGTCATACCAACAAAAGAGGGGAGGTACCTACTCCTTCGGGGAAGTACTCGCCATGAACTACCGTACCCCCCTATCCAGCTGTCAGTTGAGAGCAGGGAATTGAGGGTGTATTGAATACCTTGAGGACCGTTCTCTCAGATATTCCTGGGGCACTGGATGCCATTCTCAATGCTTCCTCCACGCAAGCCTTCAGATATACACAGCTTGTCAATTTTTCCCCTAGACGGATCTCCTCAATATCGTTGAAGGTGCTATCCAGCTCCTCGAATAGCTTTTTCTGGCACTCAACCTTTTGCATGAGGTAAAACAGAGACCCGGCCATCGCTGTTTCGAATGTTAGAATTTCCTGATCTTTCATAGAATTGAAACATACCAGCAGAACTGGTGTCACTACCTGCTAGGATGAGTAGAACACCCTCAGCACCCAGCCTTTTATGCGATAGAGGCTTGCCATTGTCATCTTTTGCATTCAGCAGCTAGTGGAATAAGTAAAAAGATTTCTGATTGTTTATATCTGGAACTTACATAATGGAAGAAATCCTTCCGTTTATTTGTTTCGACAGCATCAGGGCCGGCAGCTATTCTCTTCGATATTCGTTGGCTTGATTCCGCCACGAACTTCTTCCTGAGAAAGTAGATACGAGGCAAAAAGAGGTTCATCAGTCCAGACTTATGCAACCAAGGCACCGTGCCACCCTAGGTACTGTCAGCTTGAGCTTTTCCATTCACACAATCCAGTAAATACCAGTAAGAAAGAAAAGACGGTGGAGTCGATCAATTCCAGAATGTAGTGCAACGATGGGTCCGTCAGCATATTGAAGCCGCAACCAAAGACCATTTCCCCCATGCAATCGTACGCTAAGAAGTTGAACCACCGAGACATATCCTTGACTTTTTCGGTCTCCGGGTTGATCAGCTGGTGACAGAATATGTTAATCTGGTCCACAATATAAGCTGTAGGCAGTTAGACAAGAAGTCATCTTTCCAGGGGGTGAATATAGCCACCTTCGAATGATCGCAGCGAGGATTCGGAAAATCCATATGCAAGTATCTTCCTCTTCTTCAAAGCGGGTTCTTTGTATAACTCGGTGAAGGTATCAGTCACCTCGGGGTTCGACTGAGATGCTTGAAAAAGATCGGACTTGCGAACATTGGCCTTGAATCCATATATGTCTCCGAACATTGTCAGCCGAGATACATTTGTCTATCATGTGTCAACTATAATCACCTGGGAAGGCTTCGGGTTCATTGAGGGTCAGTTTGTTCGGAGCATATCGAACCACGGGACCTGTTATCACATTAATGTTTCTGTAGTCGGTCAAGCTAGATCTCACCTACCATATTTTTTATGCAACGCCAGGAAATTGTGAGCACGATGCTCCGAGAAGGCTTGATAGAAGTCGTAGAAAGAGGTAATTTTGGCCCAAAAAGGGCCAGGATACTTGGAGAGTGGATGGAAATATGCTCGATAGATTGAAAGCCCAATAAAGTAGCTGACAGCCAATGCTACAGCAAGGGGAACGATGTTGGAAGACCGACCGGTCAAAAAGCCGATCACAGTCGAAGACAAAGATCTGGAGGACATAGTGTCTGCCATCATTCAGGTTGCAGAGTGAGGCTCCGTCGTCTGCCCGCAACCAAATTTGAAATGTATACATGACAATAGCAAGGGAAGTAATATGAGTGATCCAGTCATGATTGAAGGAGCAACATTCCTCGACTAGCTTGATCACCACTCTTCTTCTCCGACTCCTGGTGCCGCATCGCCGGTTTGGCAGTGGACGGATTGGTTAATTGCTACTGTAAGAGCAGCGAGCCACCGGGGATGAGGGCGTAGTATCAGACCTTGTGGAACGAAACAGGCGTGGAAGGCCACTCATATCGAACCGAGACATAGGTTGTGATTTTGAACTGCTGGAGCATGAAACCAGAACGCCATTCCCTCGCAGAGTTGTATTATGATTCGACTGCTGTATGCTGCCAGAACAGCGTGTCCCCCGAGCGACTCCTCGACTGAATTGGCCGAAAGGCCCGAGACAACGAAAGATGGGTTTGAGGGTACCGCAATCTAAGTCCGGTACTCACCGCATTGGCATTTAGTATCCTACAGTAATCGATGATTTGCGGGGACAACACAATTGAATCGGAGAATCTGCACTTCCCACCTGCCAACCCAGGTGGCATGGCATCTTGTTCTTCAACTCCCCACCCACATACATCGCAATATACGAAATAGCCCCGTTACGAGATGGAGTCGCTCTGTTTCTGCTACACGCATACTAGTGCAAAGCCGGGTTGTCCAGTCGCAACACACTTTTGGCAAGATTGAGGCAAAGATACAGTCTTAGTTCTTCCAAGCATATACTCCTTGATGTGGAATAGTTCATCCTTTTTATTTTTAGCCTGGACATTATCACCGGATGTCGTGGAAGCCGCCATCATTGACAAGCAGTGATCCGTTCATATAGCTGCTCTCGTCACTGAGCAAGAAGCTTGCTACGTTGGCTTGCTCTTCGGCAAACGCCATTCGCCTGAGCGCGATCTTCTCGTTGACAGGAGACTTTTCATTTTCCGCTGTGCCTGGCTTTCCCTCCTCGCCCATACTGTGCACAATCATCGCAGTCAGCGTCCACCCCGGACATACTGCATTTACACGAATCCCACTGGGTCCGTAGAACTTGGCTCCATTCTTGGTGATGGCGACAGCCGCGTATTTACTCGGTGTGTAGGCCGCCAGACCAACGGCATGGAGTCCAGATATGGAGGCAATGTTGACAATGGAACCCCTCTGGCCCGGAATTGCGTGCGTGGGAGCGGGAGTAAAGGATATCTCTCGAGGAGTCTGCGACCGCATCTGTAGCGCTTCGTACTTCTGGCAAAGCCAGAGGCCTCTACTGTTCACCGCATGTGTCCTGAGAATAGCGTCAGGCCAATTTTTCGACGTTTTAAGAATCATTGCAGGGGAGTAGATGTGACATGGTCGCTCTCCATACTTGTCAAACAATTCCGTTGTTATGCTTTCTTCCTCCTCCCATGTCGACTCACAAATGCCGGCGCAGTTGGCGGCGTAATCCAATCTCCCTGTCCATTCAAGTGCTGCTGCTACCAGATCTTTGACATCGACCTCTTTAGTCACGTCGACGCGCTGGAATTTGGCCTTGACGTTGTACTGTCTAGAAACCTCTTTGGCAGCTTCTTCTCCTGACTTCTGATCTAGGTCGGCGAGCACGACGGATATCCCGCGACTGGCAAGTTTGTTTGCCACGGCCCTTCCTATGCCGGACGCAGCCCCTGTTACCAAAGCCACCAATTCTGGCATGGCTCAAATCAGCGTTGCAAAATAAAATACATCCCGGCCCAAAGAACATTCGGGGACGAACGCTTATAAGCTTCGGCTTCTCCTCTGCCCACCAAATGAAAGCCGGAAACCACCTGACTGGAACTGCACGCGGTATTGCAGCCTCCCAATTTGGGCTCAGAAACGAAGAATTGCGGTTGCTTTCCCTTTCCCAGTCCCACCGCCCCCCAGCCGACGCCCAATGGGGCTTGCTGAACTCCATGGCGGAGTCTGACGATTCAAACTCGTTCGGCCCATCCCTATCCGAACGACCGACTATCTCGAGCCTCTTCACACCATCGTCTTTGGCAATACTCTCTAACCTTCTTGTCGACCACAAAAAACTCGGAGTTTTGGGTGTTGCAGTCTAACCAACCAAAGTCCGCCACGGATTATTCATGACGCTCGATTTGTTCAAATCTTCTCAGGTTCAAACCAGAAAAACCGATTTTTGCAACACAACACACAGCTGAGATACCACCAAGCCAGCTTTCGACTTCGGAAATGAAAGTTTTGAGAGTTCATGGTCCAGGAGACCTAAGGGTTGACCAGCTCCCAACCCGCGAGTGCTTGTCGGGATGGGTTAACGTTAAACCAGCTTGGGTGGGAATTTGCGGATCCGGTACACCTATGTTCAAGTTTGTTTCATTGATTTGACTTCTGATCAGTCTCAACAGACCTACATTTATGCAGACACGGACCTGAGCTTATGAAAGAGCTTAGCGAGGCTTCAGCAAAAGACCCTGAGCCGATCTCTCCCATCAATCTTGGTGAGTCTTCCATTTCGCGGTGATTGTTGCTCTTCAAGGACACTATTGACGTTAAATGTACTTGCACAGGCCACGAGTTCTCTGGGGTGGTTACAGAAGTGGGAAACCAAGTGCATGACATTCAAGTAGGTGATAGAGTTGCCGTTCAACCGTTCGTGCTAGTGGATGAGTGCACATGGTGCCAGAAAGGAATTCCCACACTCTGTGAGAACCCTTCAGTTATCGGCTATGGATGGAATGGAGGAGGTGGGATTTCAGAATATGTGTGCTTGCCACGATACAATGTCTACAAGCTACCAGACTCGGTGAGCCTGGAAACCGGTGCGCTCGTAGAGCCTCTAGCGGTCGGGTGGAACGCTGTCAGCTCCGGCGTTGTCCCCGCGGGTGGATCAGCACTGATTCTCGGAGCAGGTATGTAGTAGCACATCGCTTTGAGGAAGCTTACTCTACTGATAGCCCCTTCTCCAACAACAGGTCCAATTGGTTTGGCTGTCCTCCTCGCTTTGAGAGCGAAGAGCATACCAACCATTATCGTTTCGGATCCATCTGCAGTGCGAACGGCGAAAGCTCGCGAGATGGGCTGTACACATACCCTTGACCATCAGCGGGGGACTCTTGCGCACGATGCTCGCCAAATTTGCGAAGGTCTTGGTCCTGACGTTGTTTTTGATTGCGCTGGTGTCCAGAAAGGTATGGACCTGGCGCTGGACGCCGTACGTAAGAGAGGCACTATTGTGAATGTGGCAGCCTGGACCAGCAAGCTCGAGTTGGACGCGAATACACTCTCCCTGAAGCAATTGAAGTACGTGGGGGTGGAGGCTTACACTACGGAGCAATTCCACGAGGTGATTGCTGCCATAACATCTGGTAAAGTTCCAGCGAAATATCTCCGAGTTTGTACTTGCACACTGACTTTTCCTGCCCACAGGCAACCTTGAAGGCCCAGAAAGACTCATCACCTCCAAAGTCCCGCTGCAATCTGCACCAGACAAAATCAAACAGCTTCTTGATTCTGGCCCTGAAAATGATGTAAAAGTCCTAATTCAGGTCCAAGACAGCTAGGAAGGCCATGATATAAGGATCGGTCTGGATCTCAACGCCATAGGAGCGAAACGGTCTGCCCATCGCATAGCGAGTGATTGTGCTTTGACCACGTCGGAGTCCTAAACCTGCGTTCAGGGGCGACTTACGTATGAGTCCGGCCCTGTGCAAGGATGAGTTGAACTTTGTCCCCTGCTTCGTTATATCTCCTCGTCCGTGCCACCGAGTCTGGGATCAGAACCTCTGCTGTACTAAATGAGGAGACAACGAGCGATGGTCGTCAAACATGGGAGAAGCTCGCGGGTCGTTGCCCTGGACACCAGGAGGCAGCAATGGCTTGACCAAAATCGGATGGTCGTTGCTGAACGTGATGAGAAGGTCTGTAGCCATTGTCGGAGAATGCAAAGTGTGAGGCATATCAAGATCTGCCCACGGCGAGATCGAAATAAACCTCCGGGCGGAGCCAATCTCGCCCTCCGTATCTCGAGGGCGGACGTGGCCACGAGGCGAATCCCGGCCGAACCCCCATCAAAGACGACTCTTGCTAGGTCAACGCGGAAGTCTTAGGTGCGAGGCTTCATCGAGCATGTCTACTTAGTGCTCCACTTCCCAAGGACAAAGCTGTATGAATTTGTCTTACCATGCTTCCTCCGACAAGCACGAAGCACCAACCGCGAGGTTTAGTATCAGCTTCGGGAGGACGCCGAGTGAGAGTGTCATCGGGGTCAGTTCGAGAATGTACATGGCCAACTCTGAACGCCTCGTAGACTGCAAAAGGTGACGCTTTCAGCTTCCAATTGTACGCTATTAATATCAATGAATGAGGCTAGCTAAGTAGATTGTATCAGCTTCGAGTCACCAGGACATAACTCCATCGTCCTTCACTAGTAGTTCGTGGGCTAGTAGACCACATAGTATGCTCTTTTGATCCCTTTTGAGAGCGGCTAGTGATAGGCCTAAGGAGATGTTAGCTCAAAGACTTCATTACTTGTCGACGGATCACTCACCACTGCCACGCGGTTGGTCATATACTTCTCCACATTTGGAATAAAGATGCAACAGATCAGCGCACAAATTCCGAAGGAGATGCTGCTGTACCGGACGTAGGCGAGCGCATCAGAGTACGCACCAGCCCGACCAAGAGCAGCCTGCGCCATGATATGGGCATTGACACCCTCAAGCTTGGTGGCATTGGTGGAGCTCGTGAGGAAAGTGGTGACAAATTGAGTTCCTGAAGTCGACAGCAGCCCTTCTTCGACCGCAGAGTCTCCCACCTTCTGCGGCAGCAGTGTGCCAATTTTGTTCTGGAAAATTGCAGTATATACGGCACTTCCGACTGAGCCCCCAAGTGTTCGGACAGATAACGTCAAGCCCGCAATTGTAGCGAGCAACCCTCCTAACCCGCCCTGCCAGCCCGCGCTGGGGGTTGGACCATAAATTGACTCCAGATGGACCACATTTCTGCACGAATTGCGAAGAAACTCAAAACTCCGGACTGAAGAGTCGGGATTCCGCTCACACAGACATCTAGCCGAGAGATCTTAGAAGTTTTGGGATGTTGCATCCATGCTGGGAATTTCAAGATGGTTATGACAGCCCATTCAATTAGATTCTGTTCTTTTCGAAATCAAGCATCAGACTATCAATAAGGGGCTATGGAGAATTCCTCGCACTTTTGTATCGCAGCCGTGACTACGGGACCAAAAGCCGTTTTTCGTTGATGAACTCTTGCATTGCAATACACAACCGATCTAAAGACCAAAGTGTTCCTCTAGGTCTCTAAGCTCATGTGAATGAATCTATCGGCTCATTTAAACCGCATTTGGGGCGATGATCGAGTGGGCGACTTTCTGCTCCATTGCGTCCAGCTTCGGATTCTCCTCGTCGACCACATCTCCCCACTCAATATCATACTCTCTGAGTTCGTCAACCCCGTCGACCAAGCCCCAAAAGAATGTGATATCGCTTCCGTCGTAGTCACGTAGTGACCAGCCGTTTCCAAGCCAGCTCCAGGAATTTAACCCGTGGTAAGTGAAATCATAGTCCTCCCACCTCGGCTGGGCAATCAATTCCATACTAGAAAAAGTGAAAAAAAGTTTAGCAAACGGCAAAGCGAGCGGGGAGTATTCACCTGCGAAAACACGGGCTTTGTGGAAGAGCAGTGAGCACTTACTATTGGGTTCTTGACCCTGGATAGAGCATGATTCGCCCATTCGTAGTACCACCCTTCCACCAGCTGCGGCAGTCAGAGTCCCAAACGGTTCGTTTCAGATAAAGGTCGGCATGTTCCTGGAACTCTAGCGCCTTCTCCATCCTAGGACTGGCACTCTTGATGTTTTCTGTTTGGATTTTGTTAATAGCCGCGTGAATGTACCTTGTGAAAAAGTCAATCATGACCACCGCACTCGCCTGACCCAGTGGTCCGTACGGCCCATAGTATTGGAAGTAGTTTGGCATGGAAGGAGCTGCGATGCCCAGGTAAGAGAGAGGATTCTCTCGGTACATATCCTGGAGGTTTTTGCCCTTTGCACAGATGGGAAAGCGTGGGACCCAAGTCGTATTGAATCCAGTCGCAAGGATAATTACGTCCACCTCGACCTCGTCGCCGGCTGGATTTAAGAATTTTCGCCGAGTTATTTTTTGGAGCTCCGCCTTGGGATAGACGGTGACGTTTTCGCTGGTGAGAGTTTCTAAGAATCCAATACCTGGGCTGGAATAATGAGTCCGGAGTACTGAAGTAGGATTCGATGCTTACGTAGGTCTCTTGCAGCCGACAGGAAAAGATTTGGGTACCAGCGCCTCCGCAATTTCTGGATGGCTTTTCAATTTCTTTGCCATTTCCTCGGTGGCCATCTGTGCAGGGTGAGTCGAAATCATGGTAAGGAGATGCTGACAGAGGCGAATAGTACCTTTTTAGCAGCGTTTGCTTCGGGGGTATTCTTGAAGAATACATCGAAACCTTCACTGATAGGATAGATTTCTCGAGATTTTTGCGATATTTGAGATAGGTTTTTGGGTCCTGTCTCATCTGAACCTGCTGTTTTGGGGTATCTGCACATTAATGAGTCCTTTGGACGCAAAGCGAGATAGACAGCTACTGACAGTCTGGGTTTGGGTCGTCGCCTTCGATGTATTTAGAGCCGAAGGTTCCCAGAATCCACGTAGGCGTCCGAATCCAAGTGTAAAGCTGCGAGACTTCTTTTTGGATTTTCGCGATGCACTGAATGCCACTAGAGCCAATACCGCATACTGCGACTCTCTTCCCTCGTAGGTCGAGATTCGGGGGATAATCAGCTGTATGAGCGAGTGTGCCTTTAAAGTCCTGGAGGCCATCAATCTTCGGCATTTGCCAGTGACTGACAAGTTATTAGTACGCGTTATTGGTTGAATGCGGTACTCACTTCAACGGCCCACCACCGTTCACGAATACCTCGCAGACATCGGTAAACTCTTCACCAGTCGCGAGGTTTCGTAGGTTGACGGTCCATTTGCCCTCGGTGTCGTCCCATTGCGCACCCACAACTTCGTGCTGTAGCTTGATATACTTGTCAAGATCATATTTTTCGACCACAGTCTTGAAGTATGAATGTATTTCAGGCGACTCCGAGTAATACTTGGTCCACGGCATGGGTTCCCAGACAAATTGATACGTCACACTCGGTGTGTCGCATGCGCAACCACTGATGACTTGTTAGCGTAACGGTTGACGACGTGGAGACTGGAAACCATACGGATACCGATTTTCCAACCACGTTCCGCCTACATCTTTGTTCTTGTCATAGAGAACAAATTCGACATTCTCTAGATTATCGACTGCAAACTTGGCGAACGAGATTCCGGACGCTCCGGCCCCTATAACAATGTCTCGGATGGGCCTCTTAGTACCAGAAGGCACTTCGTTGATCCTGTAGCCACGTTCATTTTCCTGAGGCCATTCGTAAAGTCGAGGTCGATCCTCGAGAGGGGGTGACAGTGCCCCGATGCCTGTCTTTTGCGGTTTCGATATCATCTTTGAACATACAGATCCTACACGACCGCGATCAAAAATTGTGAAAAGTTACCACACAGTCAAGGATGGGAGCAAACCGGCTATCTGAACGGGAGCGAGCATTCCTACTTGAATGTTGTACACAGTCAGTATGTGCACCACCTTTGATCTCCAGCCCACTGCGTACGGCCCGAGAGACTAGGACTAGGTCGGAAGAGCAATGTCCTGTTTGTCTGGGACTGCGTAATCGCACCCTGTCGAAGTTTCCCGGAAATGTGTGGGCAAAGCTCCGCACCGTTGTGGCTAACTTGGTGTCGGAAGTCCAGTTGGGGCGACGGTGTCTCTCCTCACATGGTCCCCTGGCGGAGAACCTGCTTCTGCGGAACAGCTTGGTGGCTGGGGACTTACTTATAGACGCACGAGTCCGGGAGTAGATTGTATTTTTGACAATACCGCATCATCTAAATTGAAGTACAGACACTGTCTTGCCCTAGTTTGCGATCCTACGTGTTCTGGTTACGGGACATCATCCTTCAGTCTCGTTGTAATGGCGCTGGGGAAAGGTAGCAGGCAGAAGCCCAGATATCTTCGAGGGTAAGTAGCTACCAGCAGCAACGCTAATGGACAGATCATTGTTCAACTTGGAAGTGCTGGCTCCGTGCTGAACCGAGGGGATAGATATGGAGTGAGTCACAAAAGAAGTTTCAATATTGTCTGCTAGCGAGAACATTGACATCCGTCTCCCAGGAAAGACGCCTCAAACGCACCAACTCAATATATCAAGGTCTGACGTGGTATCTCCACGTTGTAGGCTCTTTTAACCATCCAGAAACGTCAGTTACGTCGCGATCCTATCGGAGAGTAAATGCAGGGCCCTTAATAGGGATTGTCGCTCAAATCGAGGCAAACCCAGATCCCGCAGTGAATTGTCCTTGTCTGTCAAAAACATGAGATCCACGACTACTGCACAGGCAATTATGCCAAACATCGAGACTTGCTTCAATGGCAGTTGATCCAGCACAATGCTAGTGACAGCAGAGATGGCTGGTAGGTCACGGGGAGGGTGGGGTCTCCAACCGAGACAATCGCACCAGTCATTCCAATTTTTGGCTTTCCATAGGGTTTCCTCACACGGCAGCCCAATATTGAAGGCCCAAGAGGGTAAATGTGGGGGCTGGTGGAAAACCGTCGCGAGAGAACACGAGTATATCTAGCATTGAATTCCGTATTAGTCGAGGTGATCGGAATACCCACTTGCGGAGTAGCGGTCACTGATGCCAGAATAGGAATTGAAAACTTACAATCATACCCCATGTACTCCTCTTTCTGGCCTCGGTTGCCTTCCAAAGCAGCCAGCGTGACTCTGAACTATGCCTATGCTCGGTCTCAAGCTCCAGGATGTCTTCCCAGTCGTCGAAACGCTCACCCGGAATGTGTTCGCCTCGTAGACATTCTCTATCATCCGCCGATTCTACCGAAAAGGTCTCATCGTCAAGGACGATTCGAATGATTTGCTCAACGTTTGATAAGGAGCTGTGGATATATGTCCAGTTTTTTCTCCTTATCATGTAGTAGGAGAACATGGAAAATGCCGTGATTAGAGACTGCACGTTAGAGCTCCATGTACGGCGGAAGGCTCTAAGAAGCTGGCAAGGAACGGTCAGCGCAAATTCCTGTGTAAGTGGATCATAACTCACATCGTTGCCCGCAAAAAGTGCCTGCAGCTGTGCAATCCCTGCATCGTAGTAACACCGTGTTGCTTGGGATGCATCAAAGCTGGCACCGATCACATTAACCACAGCGAGTACCATGGGATGACAAGCCTGGAAGTCGTCCAAAATTTCCGTGTGAACGAGAGGAAAAGTCTGTACGAACAGATCAGTAGTCGTCTTTGACATGGTTCGGCATAATCGTACCGGATCAAAGAAATGGAAGTAATTCTCAGCATAATCGCGTTGAACGGGATCCGAAAGATCGAGGAGACTGTATATGCACTTTCGCATACCAAAACTGACATCTCCCACATGCTGCACCAATCCGAATGCGTCATCCAATGCGTTCTGGATAAAACTGAATTGACGGCGTTTGCCTCGCGGCCTAGGTAGCGACATCTCGGCGAGCCCAAACCCACGTTCAGCGGAGGGGGATTCGGACTTCGTAGAACCGCAACGAGGGACGAGCGCACTATATGACACCTCTGCGTGAGTGCAACCAGATGATACATGAGGTCCATTCCCTGGACTGGCCGAGAGAGCTGTTATTGTCGTTGGCGCAGTCGAGGGGGCCTGTCTGTCATTTCTCGAGCTAATTGACATTGATTCTTCGGCGGGTCCTCTGGACGTTGTCTCCACCTCGAATCGCAGGTTGGCATCTTGTGTTTGTGGATGAGATGTGCCTGAGGAAATCCCCATCCCAACGATGTTCTCCCTTGTCAGAGGCGATACGTGCGCGCGCGGGGGTTCTGCGATCCGTCTGTACAGTAAGAGAGGGCTGTCGCTTTCGGCATTGGTGGCAATTGCTGCATCTATAGGTGCTGGCATGGAAAACTGACTGCGGCCATCGCTAAGGGAATTGGCAGTGTCCTTGTCATGGCAGCTCGGACTTTCGCCAGGAAAACTGCCAGGATTTCCTTGTCTGGGCGTCGGCTGAGTGGATAGAAAATTGAAGTGTCCAGGTAAATACCAGCTGCTGTTCAGAAAGTCTCCACTGGAATGTGACCACTCGTGGTCAAGGACAAAGTCGTGACTTGATTGAGCGTCGGACGATGAGCCCTCTAGCTGAGGAACACTGGACTGATCATCAG
This sequence comes from Phialophora tarda, assembly GCA_016109495.1. Taxonomy (NCBI): domain Eukaryota; kingdom Fungi; phylum Ascomycota; class Eurotiomycetes; order Chaetothyriales; family Herpotrichiellaceae; genus Phialophora; species Phialophora tarda. The sequence goes on along the minus strand of JADWPL010000003.1, from coordinate 1,876,702 downwards.
GAGAACGACGAACTTCTGATCCCCCTTGATAAATTTCATTGACTGGTACCATGTTGAGTACGTGGGCGTTTTCGTCTCTACTATTCTCGGAGGGAAGAACTTCGGGAGCGCCAAGGGGCGAAGATCGAACGTTGTCAGTAATATATCGATGACCTGTGGCGCGTTATTCAAGTATTCTTTGAGGGCTCGAGTATTGCTTACTGGATGAAGGCTGGATTGAGGGATCTGGTGCAGTCTCCTGATCGTGTGTCGGTGCATGGGCATCCAGGTCCGGAGCAAGTCCTGCTTTTGACGCTCGATTTTGTTCGACGTGTAGACCGTCAGAAGAGCTCGCGAGAGCCGACGTCAACTGATCAAAGACCTGGTCTTTGTGCGCTGGTTCGAAGTCATACATGCACGTCATGCCTTTCTGTTGACATTCAGAACACGGAGATCCGCCGGTGCACTTCAGCTTGCACCTATTGACGCAGACAATTTAGCAGGTGCTTTGATTAGCTACACACATGGGCCGTGGGCAACGCGTCGGATTGCGAACGGCGCGCATCGCCCAGTTCGCCGGTTCGCGGGCCACCAATGACAAAGAGGTCAATCACTTACACGATGCATCGCAAGCAGCTTTTCCTTCGGCTGCGGCGAGGTTTGCGGTTGGTCTGAGAGTCTTCAGCGTGCAGCTGGCGGATATGACGAGTCAAGACATCGGCTCTTGAGAAAGATTTCTCACATTCCGCGCAGATCAGTTTTCTGCCCGATCGGCCGGCTCTGGACTTGCGCTGACGTTTCGTAGTTTGCTCCGAAGAGAGCTCGGCAGGTCGCGTGGAACGTCCCATGTTGGCGAGCGAGACCGTGATTGTCGAATCTCCTGCTGCAAAGCCCGTATCCAGGGCGTTATCTACCGCCAGTGACTGTCCGTCGAGAATTTCTGGATCTTTGCTAGTAATGGCCATAAGAAAGGACTGGGCAGTGGTGACGGCCGAAGGGGTGCTGGCGAAAGCATCCAAGTGAGGCAGAGTGAATTCGCAACAGGTCGAAGACTCTGGGGTATAAATGGCAACCCCGCAAGTTTGAGGCGTGGGTCTCTCGATCATCCACAAAGGAGAACCAGTTTGAGAAGGATAAATCATGGGCGTGGATTTTCGAACTGCTGCTACAGTACACAAACTTCAGTTAGCCTCCGAACACCTTGGTTAGCTGGGGGTTAGCGACGGGAATCCCTTACAGTAGTTCATAGATAAAGGCATATGGGTCCTGCAAGCATTATGGAGGCATATCTTCGTATCCAATCATGCTTGTGGTAAGTTCCGTCTTGGTGGCGCTAAGACTAATGGGGTAGCCATCCCCTGGCTATTCTTACATGATACTAGTATTCTATTCCTATTTAGTACTAGCCATCTTACCTAAAATACCTAAATTATTAGGTGTGCCGGGGGCTTTCCTAAACCTCCTTATAGGCATGCCCCCCTAAAAGTTAGGTATATCCCTGGCGCCTAGGTTATGCCTATCGGGCGCCCTAATTGCACTAAAAGAAATTTGTACCAGCGTTAATTAGGCATAAATCCAGGTTATGCCTATAACGTAGATGCCTTTAGCCATGATTTACTGTAAACAGAGGAAGAGGATCTCTGAACTTTCCCTCCTTTGGATCAAGAAACCAGGTTGCTCTGCGTTCAAGCTTTGCCGAGGTTGTTGTCTATGACCGGCTCCCACAGATTCGAAACCAAGATCATTTTCCGTGTCTGCTTGCTGCTCTAGAGTGGTCAGGTACAACAAATACTGAACGCAGCCCACTAGAGAATTGACCCTCGCATGAATCCTCAATGCCACCACTGCTTGGAAGTGTGCCTGTCCGCCACGTGGGTTAGCCTCAGATCTGGGGCAAACCTAGTCCACACAAGACCCGCAAAACTCCGGCGCGCCCACGATCGGTGGTGTCAACCGGAAGCCGCCACTTTGTCACATGCTCTGGCAGGGTGGTGTCAACCGGAGGCCCGCCACCTTTGTCACATGCTCTGGCAGGCTGGGTGGTGGTCTTGGCTCCCCATGAGGAGAAAACCTCTAGCTGTACGAAGCCTGACGAGGCAGTGTCACCTCAGGGGTGTCATTACACAAGAACTTGGCAGAAAAATCGCACGTACTGCGTTGCACCGGCTTGTTCACTGTGGCGGCGAATAACCTCGTCCTCCTACACTAAACAGCCAAGCAAAATAAATCCATAGTTGGGTAAGAGGATTTGAGCTGCGTTGAGAGGCAAGTCCACTGCATAACTTCGACTTGTTCAAGCTCGGGGATGGAGTGCTTTTTATGTCGCCGAGTGCTACGTCGAGTGCCGTCTGATCGAAAATACCAGGAATTGCCGAGGCTGGCAGTGACTGGGCCACCTTCTGCTGCGGAGGTTGGGTATGTCTTCCAAGGGTGGCCCAGTGTCCAGACAGTGGTCTATAACGCAGGGGAATCCGCTGCGCGGTGGCTTTCGCCGGAATCGGGAGTCCAGTCATTTGGGTGAACGCGGGGCCCCGGACATTTTGTGCTACTACAGCGCGAAACCCGGGAACTTCTTTCTTACCGTGTGGTACCAGCAGCCTGGCACCCCCAGCGTTGACCGAGTGTCACTGTGGAAGCACCACGTCGTACACCACGGAAATGCTGTTCTGATCGTCGTCTCCAGGCGCAGACCCGATCGAACGGTCGAATGCATAAGCTGCTAAAAGACCGTATCCCATATACCAGTTCCTCTCAAACTGCTTCTCTCAACATTGCAGTTGCCCCTACGCTTGCGGCACCAACTCCAGTAGATATCCATTGGGATCTTTAACGAACGCTAGGCCACCGATCATGTCCCATAAACCCTGAGTTGTCCCGGTAGAGTGAGATGCCGAGATGCCGAGTGCTGAAGCAATCATTTGTCTATCTCCAGCTTGTCCGGGCTCTTTCACGATTTCGCCCCCGTTTCCAGCCACTGCTTTGAGAGCCGCGTCCAGATCAGGCACTACAAAACACAATTTCACGAATCCCAAACCCAACCCCAAATCTTTCAGTTGACTCGCGTTGGAAACCAAGGTATGTGAAACCTGCCCATCATTTTTCAGCGTCTGAATTTTTCGTGGTGCAACGAGAGAAGCTGGGTTGACCGTACATTAGAATAGATGATTTCCAGGAGACCTGTGCGACTTGTGAGGTCGGTCGACGTTCCGTCGACAGAGCCCAAAAGCCAGATAGTCAATGTGTCAAATTCCAGCTTTGCAACCTCGCTGAGGCCGACGACCTTTTGGTAGAAAGCAAGCGTCGTGGCAGGGTCAGAGGTTCGTATAGCGGTGTGGTTGAATATTCCGGGCTCTTTGGTTGTGAGTGCCGCCATGGTCGTTTGCTCTTAGCAGTGTAATTATGAATGTGTCACTTGGGCTCCTTGGGCAAGAGAATACTCTGACACGCAGGTGCTGGCAAGTGGGGCCCCGTGTCTATATATGATTTGAGTGCGCAGAGCCTGCCCAGTGCTCCTGCTGCCGGAAGTCCGAGGTTGTAGCCAGATGAGACAGAGACAGCATTCGGAGCCTCCGTTAACCAAGCGGGACCTGAGCTCCAATGGCTCACAGTATCACGAGAATAACCAATTGGCCGTCAGACCTGGCATAAGCACGGCTTTTATCACAGAAACGGGCACCAGTCTACCACTTACTGAGGCTTTGAGTGCATAGAAGAGTCATCGCTACGGTGTTGAAGTCGACTGGGACTAAGCGACCGCCAGGGTAGCTCCAATCCCTGCATTCAAGATGCGGCATTCATCATCCTCACTACCAAATCGCCTTCGGTCACGTCCTCGCCCATCGCTTCCTGCGTGAACTTCAGAATTGGGGTTTCTAGCTCTCTGTAGTGGCCGTTCGCACTGTAAATGGTTTGTCCATGACGACCGGGATCTAATGCCAGAAGCGCAGTAGAGAATGCCACCACCCTGGTGGACTGGATTGGAACTCCAAAGCCCAAAACAGCATCTTTTGGGACAATTCTGGTATCAGTCCAGCTTGGCGCGATCGCATTCACTCTAATAGGTTCTTTAGGATGGAGCTGGCCAGCTAGAGATCGCATGAAACCTGCAAGTGTCAGTTCCAGCTCTCATTGGGATACGCACGGAGGGAAACATTACCTAGAACTCCGTGCTTCCCCACGGCTGTTACAATCAGTGACGTGGTCTGAAAAAGGACGAAGGGTAAATACCATAGTCAGAGGAAATGAAACGTTGATAACCTGTGAGCCGAGCCGATGGAGAGATATGCTTAGCCGTGGCCTCAGACTTGAAGTAAATGAGTATTGCTCACTTGAGGCCGAGGCAGTCATGACAATAGAGCCACCTTCTGGCTGTTTTCTAAGTTGATGAACACCAAGGATAACGGTATTGATGCAGCCAACGAGGTTGATGCTCAGGTTTTTGTGCTTCGGTTCTTTCAGGATCCCGTTCTCATCCAAAGCTTCTTCTAGGTAGTTTTCAACTGAAGTGATTCCTGCCAGTGACTTAGAACTCTTCTGATGTAAGTAGGTGTCATGAGTTCGTACCGGCATTGGCGAATATGATATCTATGCCGCCGAGCTCCTCGACCGCTTTCCGGTACAGTTCTTGCAGAGACTGCCACGATCCTACGTCTGTTTTCTCATGTACCACGTTTGATATCATTTCCGGTGGTGGTTCCAAATCGCCACTCACGACCCGGCCACCGAATTCTGAGACAAGCTTCACGAAACCAAGGCCAATACCAGAGCTCCCGCCTACATATTAGTGAGCCTTCATTGCAGATTGGGACCTGAAAGCTGAGGTATGGTCACCTGTAACCAGGACACGCTTGCCCTTGAGGCCTCTGACATCTTCTTCGGTGATATTAAGAGATGTCATACCGGCGCAAGTGGGGGTGTGCAAGGCACGCCTTCTTGTAGGCTATCCGGAGTCGATAGAACAGCCTCGCTGACGACGATAAACACGTGTCTCAAGTAGATTCAAATAGTTTCAGGTATCTAATCTTGGAGAAGATCTGACGGTGTCTTGATGCTGTGGCCTGTCCGTACGCAATATACTCCGGTTTGTTTGCGGCTACCTCGGCACCCGGGAGTCGTGCGGGTCTTTCGTACTACTGAACATCAAGCACTAGAAAGCGAGCGGCTAACCATACCACCAATTTCCAAGCCGATGTTTGTCGTCCTCCACAACGCTTCCTCGGGTCCATCAAAATGGTTCAAAATAGGGGTCTAATATTCAAAAGCCCGCCATCTCATCACCCTAATCCCGGCGAGCACCTGGCTGTCGAGTCAAGAGATATAAGCCTCTCAACAGCCCCGCCGGCTGGAGCTGTCTTGACCAAAAATTGCTATGTGTCATTCGACCCTTATCAAAGAGTAGCACTTCGGGCTCCCGAGGTCGACAGCTACAGCCCCCCGTTTGTCCTTGGAAAGCCCATTGTGGGCCGAGGGATCGCGCAGGTGATCAGCTCGCAGAACTCAAAATTTCAGAAACGCGACATCATTCGGCTCATGATCCCCATCGAAGAATACAGTATTTTGACTGAGGACTTGCTAGTTGGCGCAGAGAAGATTGACATTAGAGATGTGGACCCAGCCGTGCTCATTGGTGGACTGGATTGGAACGGGATTACGGCCTATAGTTCGTTCTTCGATATCGGACAGCCTGTATCTGGCGAGAGTGTCTTTATTTCCGGAGCCGCTGGCGCAATTGGACAGTTTGTTGGGCAAATTGCGCGGATCAAAGGGTTAAAGGTTTACGGGAGTACTGGGAGTGACGAGAAGGTCCGTTTGATTGTCGACGAGCTAGGTTTTGACGGTGCATTCAACTACAAGAACGAAGATCCGTCAACTGCGATGAAGAGGCTTTGCCCCGAGGGCATCGATATCTTCTTTGACAATGTCGGCGGGGAGCAACTCGATGCTGCATTGATGAACATGAGACATTTTGGACGTATTGGTATGAAAGTCTGTGCATGTTCTCCAGATGTCTACTAATCTGCGGTTCAGTCGCTTGTGGCATGATTTCGACGTACAATGACAAACCAGAGGAGGTGTATGCGGTGAAGAACTTGATTCAAGTCATTTTCAGGCGACTGACGATGCGAGGATTTCAAGTGTTGGACGAGCAGATGGGCCCGAAGTACAAGGCCGCCTTCGAGCGTGATGTGCAGGATTGGGTCAAAAGTGGACGGCTTGTGCTTAGAAGTACTATAACGGACGGAATAGAGAATGCGGCGGAGGGATTTTGTGGTATGTTACGAGGTGAGAATAAGGGGAAAGCGATATTGAAAATAGCCAACATACTGTAATTGATAGATCCTGCCCGCTTTTCTAAAAGGCGGGTCTCTTTTGCAATTATGTACAGAATCAAAAGAATGTCAGAAAGCGTCAGGGGCTCTGTAGTAGATACCAGCACCAGCCGATTCCAGCAGTTCCTCATTTGTAAGCCGCACATCTGGAAAGCAAGCGGACTACTTTGTGGAGCAATGCTAGCATGCCTATGAGTTTTCGAGGTCCTGGAACAGACAATACACGGGTATGTTGCATGCTTGGATGCAGTCTCACACCGAACGCGGAACTCGTAGATGTGGTCCGAATAACACTTCTTCGGGTCGCTTTGGTCTAGATAAAAGGGCCTAGGTGTCTCCTCAGCACCTACTGCAGCCAGCCGACACACCACCACCAGAAATTTGCTCTGCATCATGGAGCGCAATACGCTGCAGGGAAAAGTCGTCGCGGTGACGGGAGGAGCTTCGGGTATTGGTCTCGGGATCGTACGAAAGTGCATTCTCCTGAATGCCAAGGTTGCAGAGGCAGACCTATCCTCCTGCCCTAAAGAGCTCGAGGGACTTGAGAATGTTTTCTTCTCCAAGGTAGACGTCAGTCTCCGATCACAAGTCCACGACTGGATCGAAGCCACAGTCGCGAAATTCGGCCGTCTGGACGCGATGTGTGCAAACGCTGGTATCGCGCCTTACGAAGGCGGGATAGTGGCAGATGAAGTATACCGAAAAATCTTCGACGTCTGCGTCACTGGCGTGTGGAACTGTGGTACGGAAGCGTATTATCAAATCAAAAAAACAGGGGGGCGGGGGCGCCATGTGTAACACGTCCAGCGGTGCAGGGCTTCGCTCCGTGAAGGGACAGACCGCCTACTCAGCTGCAAAGCACGCCGTCATTGGGCTGACTAGAGGGTGGGCGCTGGATTGGGCGAAGGACAGTATCCGAGTCAATTCTCTGTCTCCAGGTGAACATCTTTTGGTCTATCCGAATTTCTACAAGAAGCAATCCCACTGACGAGAACCGCGGCAGGGCTTAGGATACTTCGTCTGCTATGCAGCGTGCCACATTCGAAAAGTTCCCCGAAGTCGTTGGAGACTACACATCCAACATTCCAATCGGCAGGATGAGACAGCCAGATGAACTTGCAGATTCGGTGATTTTCCTGATTGGCGACACTGCCTCCTTTATCACTGGGACAGTTCTTGTGTGTGACGGAGGATCCAGGTGTGCAGGCTAACACAGCCGTCACGGCCGTGCGATACTTTCGTTAATATCTATATCTCTTCCTCGCTAGTCAGGAAATCCTGAGTTGCCGGGATTGGACTTCGGGTCAGAAGCACAAAGTTGTACTTCAAGACAAGGTAGGCCGGCTGCAGAAGAGCTGACCACAGCCGCCACCACCACCCCCGTCGGACTGGTGGCTCAACCCCGGCTTTCCACTTAGGATAGGATACCCCCCGCGGAGATGGGCAAATCTGCCAAGAGTTCATCGTGATCTCGGCCGTTGCATAGAAGCGTGCGGCTGTTGTCCGCTTTCCAAGAGCGAAGGTCCAAGCATAGCAAGGTGAGCTTCGCCTCCGTTTGACTGACGATGATAAAGGCCTCTGCTGAAATTCCCCTTGGCTTATCCTATGTGTGACTAACGAAAGAGTCAGCCAGACACTCGCACAAGAGACCCGTAAATCGTATCAAGCAGCCCAGACTCCGTGGATCAAACAGCAACAATGGATGAAGTCATTCCACTACTCAGGGATGACTTGCAGAAAATTATGGAAATCGCCATGAGAAGTACGGCGCGGTTAATACCCTCCCCGTTGAACGAAATGTCCCTAGAGGGAGACCGTCTTCCGGGCTCAGAGGCAGCCGCGAACCTCGGACAGCCTGTACGCATGGATGTATTTACCCCTGGTCTTAACACGACCATAGTACTTACTGATGTTCGACCAGAGTAGCTCTGGTTCTTTTTGGTCGCCAAAAGGCTTACATGACCTTGAATTTGACATCGAATTGCCTGATGTAGCCTCCGAGGCTCTGTCCGCTGACTCTGCCGCTGGAACAGATGCACAGCCCAGGCGACAAGCTCCAGGTCTTCCCGCGGGAAACGTTGGTAGGCAGTCTGATATCAATCCACTCCTACCATCTTTGTCCCCAGGAGAAATGGCCATGTTCGATTTGATCCTCGATGACAATTCGAAGATGAAGCCGCAGACCGGCTCTACTTTCGATTTGAGCCAAACGAATTCAACCCCTCAGCCATACATAGGTGATCCTTCGAGGTATTGTCTTGATATTCTCCGATTCGAAGGACTGGTACGGCAAATACGAGTAAAGCAATACCTCAGCTCTTCCGACAAAGCACAGAGGTAAGAAGATCTCTGCCCTTGGATTTTTCAACCTCATGTCATCATTTCTCTACAGTCGCGCGGTGACAGCCAATAACTCCCAAAAAGTCTTGATAGCCTCGTCTCCAGAATGCTACGCATATTAGCCATTTCCAAATGGCCATGGGTCAAAGTCCATTACGACGAGACCAATGCCTACGAGAAAATCGGCCCAATAACTCGGTGGCGCATAGAGCCTACACCTGAGAACTATTTCAAAATGGCAGAGCACTATCGACCCAGCAACCTACAGCTTGTCACACCCCATTGGCCGATCATTGACTGGATTCCGTTCGCTGCGGTCAGGGACAAAGTGTTGATGAATATATCCACAATTTCCCTGCTTACGGTGGCGGAGGAGATGCAGGCAGCGTGTTGTTGCCAACTCAACCTTTTGGACGGCGCCTTGCAATCGGCAGAAACGCAAAAAGATGAATACTATCGTTTGAACGAATATATCGACTACATCACAAGGCTCCAGACACACGATGCTTCGCGGCGTCCTACCTCTCGAATACCTCACAAACTGGCTGCACGGCTCATAATTGCAATGCAACAGACAGAACCATTCATTCTGAAAATCGACCCTACTTTCTTTGAGAAATATCCTTTTCTGTACAGCGAGAGCGATGTCGCTAAGGGTACTCTGAGGTCGATCTACGATGCTGTCTAGTCGTCAGGACGTACTCAGATTAATCAATCAACCTACGGACATACCTCAAAGTGGTGCTCCTACTACTTTTGGGTAGAACGGTGTCACACGCAAGCCCTGAGGCCTAAGCTTACAGTATGTAGATTCTTTTGTGGTCGATCAAAGGACGGGTCCCGCAAATCACAATAGGCAAGCCTAAATTTGACAAGCACCGGCCGGGTTGGGAAAGGGGTCTCTGCCCAATTGGTACCTATCCTGATATGGAGAGCTTTGCAATGTATTTGCAGAGTGTTTCGTACAGCTTGGACTTAATGATTCGTGTTTGTGCTGTCTGTATTGTGATGGCATGTCGACGGCCGATTTTGGGGACGTATTTTCATCTACAATGGGGGTAGAAATCGTGCTGTGGGTAACTTCTTAGAAGCCAACCTCAAAGCCGAGTAATAAGAAAAATCAATACTTCTATTGGTAGGGCATTTTGACTTCTCCTGCTCGAAACCTGTGGACATGAGCATCTTCTCGACTCTCTAGGGCATTGCCTTGCAGAAGCTCGGGAGCCCGGAGAGAACATGCGGTCTCTCTGCTAGATTTGTCCGGAAAAGGGTCCGGTCCACGCCGTGTAAGTTGCCATAAGAGCCGTCCCATACTGAGACATATTTCTCTGCACAATGAAATGACTACTCTCGCCTTTCTTGTTGTACTAATCCTTCCCCACCCTCCACAAGGATTACCCAGCCCTCCAAGCGACGACAGATCATGAAAGCAAGATGGCTGATTTTCTGAGAATTGATCCAACCCAACTTGAAGGCCTTAGGGACAAAATTATGCTGATAACTGGAGCCTCTTCCGGGATCGGTGAAGCAACTGCAAAGCTATTCCTTGAGCAGGGAGCCAAAGCTGTGGTGGTTGGCGATCTTCACCCTCCGGCAAATCTGTCGGACACTCGAGTGAAATATGTTAGGGCTGATGTCACCTCTTGGGAAGACCTCACCAGACTTTTCTCGACGGCCTATGGCTCCTATGGTCAGATTGACATTGTGTTTGCAAATGCAGGGATTGCCAACCTTGCAGATTACACGAACTTGAAGGAGGAAGGAGGACGCTTGCTCGAACCGGACAGGCGGTCAATTGACATCAACCTCTATGGCTGCATAAACACCTGCGCTCTCGCTATTCATTACATGAAAAAGCAGCCAAATGGAGGGGCGATTGTGCTTAATTCTTCTGGAGCTGGCTATCAGGCTGTCCCTGCAGGAGACTATTGTAAGTGAGCATGAGGCTGGCTTTATGACCGTGTCGAACGACACCGATTTGCTAACGAGGTTACATGTCGAATGACAGGCGCCGCAAAGCATGGAGCCATCGGTTTCCTGCGGGCAATGAAGGACAACCTGCATCCACAACTACCTATAAGGCTCAACGCTATTGCGCCAGGATGGACGAACACTGCGATCCTGGATGCACCGGTCGAGCTTTTTACGTCGATGGGCATAAGAGTTCAGCCGCCCTCTGCCTGTGCTCTAGCGGTGGCCAAGCTCGCTGTTGATCACTCGTACCACGGCAGTACGTTGTTCTGCGCGGACGGAAAATACATCGAGTTCGAGGGACCTTTGCTGGGAAAGACTATCGAGCTGGTCGGGGATATCAGCGGAACGAAGGAATCATTTGATAACTTGTTGAGTGTGATGATGGAGATGAGAGCTGCAAATCTCGAAGAGGCCAAAACCAGCGCAGACCGACAAGGTGTTCAGTCTCTATAGAGTCTAGTCTTCAACTGGAGCTTTTGGCTCAATCCGCCCGAAGCATATTAGGCACCGATGATGGAAGCGTCCTACAGATTCATCGATGAGCAAGGCCGTTTGTTTCGAAGGAACTATATTTCCTCCAAAGCCCATCCGTTATCCACCTTGGCCCTAGCAAGGTATTTATGCATTAGATGCTTGTAAAAATAGTCGCGAGATGAGTTCAGCATACCTCATCAAGCGGCCTTGTTCAATTCACGACCTGTGTTGCCAGATGAGGTACACGTTACAGCAACAGCAATGCAGCTTGAGTCGATACTTGCCAGGGCTCTGAGTGGTAAGGCTGAAGCCGAAGAAAATGCCAGATATGCCGTTCCAAAAGGTAACTCTGGCACGCAGAACCCTCCTAATTAGTTAGTTTGGAATCGTGTGCGCGATGAGAACTGTCAATGACTCTTGGTGGCTAAAATCCGGCGACCACTTTTGGAGGCAAGAAGCAAGACACATTGAACTCCGAAGGAACCATATCAGGTTCGCCAGAACAGGCCTCTTTCATACACGGAACTATACTGCCCAAACAAATGCTCGGAATAGCCATTAGGAATTTCGTGATATCTCCATACTTATTGACTTGACTTGACTTTACATACTCAAACAAATGAGTTGGGCGACTCCAGTATGTCTCAAATTGTACCGGTAACTCTCGGTGCCGCTTTCAGTGGCCTGGTAAGCAGCTCTTACATAGTAGTCTTGTACACAAAACTGCTCTGACCCTAATCTAGATCTGCCACCTTACATACAAGACTTAGGGGCCCACTATTCAGTATGTCTCTTTACATATTCCACCGTTGATGACCCTCAGATCTTGTTCCTGTTTGCTAATGCCGGCAGCCGATATCTTGCGGAGCTGGCTCTGCTGAACTTTGCGGCCGTTACATTTATATATCATAGCAATCGATCGCTGCTAACTTCGATTTGGCCTCGGAATAACATTTCTTCTGGTTCATCTTGCAACTCTCGGGTGAGTATCACCACCATTCCCTTGAAGTAGCCTCGGCTGATCATGCTACCAAAGATCAAGCATTGCGATTTATCGACTGTTTTTCCACCCATTGAAGGACTAACCTGGACCAGTCCTTGCCAGGTTATCAAAATGGTATGGCTTTTACCTGACATCTTTCGGCAAGAACCACCTGGTTTATCCTGGTCTTCATAAAAAGTATGGAGATGTCCTCAGGATTGGACCGAACGAGCTATCCTTTGCGGATCCCGGATCTGTGCGATATATCCACGGCTCCCACTCTTCAAAAGTTCGAAAAGGACCAAATTATGACTGCAGGCTCTGGGCCGGGGGGATCAGTCTGGGCGAGGATCGTGACATCCAGTCCCATAAGTTTCGCCGGCGATTTTGGGAGTAAGGACTCAACAGCAAAGCAATTTCCGGGTATGAGCCTCGACTGTTGCGTATCGTGAATGTCTTTTTGGGCAAATTGACCACTATCAAGGTAAGAATGCTGACCCATTCTAGCAAGCCGATCAACTAAGATTGAGCTGATTGACCATCATAAGACCAGGAAATCGACGTGGGCAATCTGATTGACTGCTTTGCCTTTGACGCTATGGGAGATCTTGCTTTCAACGAAACTTTCGGCTTTCTTGAACAGGAATCGAATGCCGAGCTGACCGCGTTCAAACGGAAGGGTTTAGAGATCACTGAGCTGCTGAGGAATGTAACATGGCTTACTCCTCTGTTTAAATACATTCCGATGAGTGCGAAAGACAAAGAAGATCACGAAGGTTTTGTCCGCACTTCGCTTGAACATTTCAAGAAGCGACTTGCTCTGGGAACTGGTCCGTCTGATCTCTTTAGCTACCTCATGATGCAAGATGATGCAAGCGGCAAGTATATGTCATTCTATGAATTTCGGAGAATTCGAAACTGACAAACATTCTCTCAAGGGCTCTGAGTGAGACTGATTTGGCGTCGGACTCTCCAGTCATCATTATTGCCGGCAGTGACACTACTGCGGTTTGCTTGACGTGAGTATACACAGACCCAAATCGTTGGAGCCTTACCGTCAGCTGATATCTATCAGATTTATCCTGTACTATGTTGCTTTAGTGCCTTCGGTGCAGAAAAGATTGTCCGCCGAGATTGATCTTGCGTGGAAAGAGTATGGAGACGCCTTTGACACCGGGACAATGAGTCAGTGTCGCCCACACAACAACACTCACCTTGGGCCAGCGAGTTGATTATGTGACTAGGCGCTGATCAAATGCCATACCTCAATGCCGTGATGAACGAGTCTCTTCGCATGGTTCCCCCAGCCCCGAATGGCAATCAAAGGACAACGCCTGAAGAGGGAATGGTTATCAATGGGAAATATCTGCCGGCAGGAACCCAAGCACGTCTCACACAAGGTTACACAAGAAAGGTTGACGCTAATCGGCTGTCGCTAGATGTTCTCCCAGCCCACCGCCATGGCACATGATCCACGAAGTTTCACAAAGCCACGAAGGTTCGTCCCCGAGAGATGGATAGAGTCAGAACGAGACCCATCCTGGTATCCCGATGTGCGGTCGTTCATTTCGTTCAGTTCGGGACAGTACATATGCCCAGGAAAGGCTCTGGCATTCATGGAGATGAGACTCTTCTTGAGCCATGTCTTCAGAAAGTTTACTTTTGAGATGCCGCAAGACTTCGACCATGCCGCTTTTTGGGTTGATCTTGGTGCCGTTGCTGGCTATATCAAGACCCCACTGAAGCTGATAGTCAGGAAACGTCAGATTGAGAACTGAGCAGATATCTCTACCGACACTGGAGCGTATTTTTGGTAAGCTTGACAGCGGCAGGTAAGAGAGTTGTTTTTCCCTTCAAGGTTTCAGCGGGAAGAGTAAGGCCACTAATGTGAACTCGCAAGAGAAAGCTGGAGCAAAGCAAAACACTCCTTGTCAAACATAACCTGTCAAATCAAAATCTCGTCGCAGTAGAGGATTAGAAGCTATCAACAGTGGGATATTACTTCAATTCAAACATGCCATGCATGTGCCTTGCTGTATTTGCAGTGGACTGATATGTAGCAGATAGTGACACATTACCATCTCCGGCGGCTGGCTTTGGCTGATAGGCAGGAAAGCATCATTACAGGAAAAAAGAAAAGGAGCGCTTTCGATCAGAGCCCGAGTTCCTTCTGCAGTATCGAAAGAACTTAGAAAATCGGAAGGCCGAAATGTTCGACCTCTTCAGTTGAGGAACTCCGACAAACGAACATGCGAGACATGCAACGAGGGAGAGTATGCTCAAGAGAATAGGAGTCGGGAATGAAGAGCTCAAAGAAAGACTGATCCCGAAGTAGCTTCTATTCAAAGTCCGTGTCATACATACCGTTATGCCGTGTATAGGGCTCAAACTTGCATTTTCATCAGTCCGTATAAACGTTCTAGTTAGTTAAATCCGCTGGCGCCATCGGTATAGTCAGCGAAGGATCAACCGCAACAGAATCTCGATGATGTCCCTTGTTCCCCAGTGCACTGGGCGAGTCCAGGCTCTTCATATTGTCAAAACCTCCAGCAAATGTGGTCGAAGCACACACTCGCACGGATCTGATTGCGGGCCGGATCCCCGCAAAATTGACCCCGGAAGCCCGCCTCGACTCCCCCTCGCACCATGCAAAGCAAGCTGCAACTCCGTAGCTGCGGTCCAAGTCTACAGGCACTGGCTTCAAAATCTACCGAGGTCGAACCAAGGGGCCGGAACAGGTTATGGAAATTTGGCTGTTATATAATATATCAGCCTTCATGACTCTTCCCAAGTCATCTGGTCTCAGTAAACAAAAGACACTGTGAGAATTGGTTCCCATAACAGAAATCCGGAGCAGGACATCATGGCAGGCCCAACTGCTGTCAGTAATGTCGGGTCAGTCTGCACCACCAGTGCCCAGAGCGAAGCTCGCGAGAGATTCAACCTCTACAACTATCTCATCATCCTTGCGGTCTCCTGTGGAACTCTAGCCACTGGCATGAGCAATGGTGTGATTGGAACAACCCTCGGACAGCCTAGCTTTCTCAACTACTTCGGCTTCATCCAACTTACTGCGACAAACACCCCGTTGATCGGCGCCATCACGGGTGTCTTCTTTGCCTGCGCCATGTTTGGCTGTGCCTTTGCAAGCTTTTGCAACAATCGATTCGGAAGGAAAAAGGCCCTGTTGATCGCAAACACCATCAATCTTGTGGGTGTCGCGCTTGTCGCTGGGAGTGTGCATATTGCCATGCTATTGGTCTTCCGGTGAGTACTCATATTGGCTTCACAAACCCAGGGCTAACAAAGTGTCGGGAAGAGGAGTGGCAGGATTTGCATCTGGGATGATGATCTCGGTCACCTCGGTCCTGCAAAGTGAGCTGGCTCCACCTCACTTTCGCGGACTCATGGTCGGTGTCACGGGGATCATGATCTCCACCGGGTATCTGATTGTGAACTGGCTGGGCCTGGCATTCTACTTCGTCGAGGCGGGAGGCGCTCAATGGCGTGTGCCCATCGCAATCTGTGTCGTACCCAATCTCGTCCTCTACCCTCTTTTCCTGATCATCCCCGAATCGCCGAGATGGTTGACAAACAAGGGCCGCCACGATGAGGCGCAGGCCGTTCTTGTGCGACTACACGGACGGCACGTCAAAGAAGCCGAGAGTTTTGCCAGAATGGAGATGCAGCAAATGCGCGAGCAGATTGAATATGAAAAGGACCACATGGTGCCTTGGCACGCCATGTTCACCATGAGAAGATATTGGAAGAGAACATTGTTGACCATGGTCACCATGTTTATGAGCCAGGTAAGTTCTGCTTGTACTGCCCTCCGACACCCTTTTGGGGTCTTTCGCATCGAACTGACTTGCCCTTCTCAGTCGTGCGGCATCATCGTCGTGGTGAGCTACGGCCCTTCAATTTACTCGACACTAGGGTTCGGGACAGTTGGCCAGCTTTCCATCACAGCCGGATACGTCACCTTCGGATGCTTGTGTTCCATTCTCGGAACTTTGATCATTGATAGCCTGGGCAGGGTTCGACTGATGGTCATCGGGACGCTTGCACAGATTATCATGATTTCGATCGTCGCAGCCCTGGTCGCCAGATTTGTATCCACCACGAATCAGCCCGCTTTGCAGGCTTGTGTGGCATTCTTTTATCTGTTCCAGGCGGGCTTCTGTCTCTTTGTCGAAGGTCCTGCGTACACATACATCACTGAGATTTGGCCCATGCACATGAGGGCGCAAGGCACAGCTGTGGGCATCGCCAGCATCTACCTCATCGATATTGCCTTTGTCGAGTAAGTACCGTGTCCTCGTGGCGAGTGTTTAACCCCGGCCTCAATCGTACTGACTCCGTGATAGGGCATCTCTATATGCATTCCAAACCATTGGGTGGAAGTTCTACTTGGTCTTCATCGTCTGCGGAGTCTTCTTCTTGATCGTCTTTATGCTGTTGGCAAAAGAAACCAAGGGTCTCTCCCTGGAGGAGATTGGAGAGCTTTTCGGCGAGACTTTGGCCTCCGACACACTAGACCATCTCATTCACAATCAAGAGAAAGTTCCCGAAGCTGGCGGAGTGGTGGAAACCGTTGAGAAAGTCTAAAGAGATGGGGAACGACGGTGGCAGCAAAATGCCAGATGGTTCTGCAACGTGATGGTGATTGGGATTGCAGGGGCGAGATCCTCGACATCAGTTGGGGAATGGTATTTGTTCACAATTGCTGTCATAAATGGGTGTGAATATTTCTGCCATTCACTTGACCCTACCAGTAGGACTAAGTAAGAATGCTAGATCGATCACCCCACCTGTTTTAGCCATTGCTGTCACATCGATAAAACGGAGTAAGTTCGCATAGGATCTCCCTGCTTCCCACCCCATGCTCAAGCTTTTGGTGAGCGCCACAGCGCAGACTACAGATTTCATGATCTGCTCGACAACAATTCACCCATGTCATTTTAAGCGATAGGGCGAACTGGTCCTGAAACTTCTAGGTTCATTATTGAAGCACGTGTTCAATCTTCCAGACGTGCTCGATGTCAGGCGGTATGCCGGTGGTGATCCGGACTTCGAAGTGGTGGCCCCCAAAGGTGCGGTCTGATTGCGTTTCCCACACGTCGCCACCAGCAGTTACCTCCATAACAGGCGGAAGCAAGTTGCGGGTCTCTCGTCGCTTCGCTCCGTCGTTCTGTGGGGGGAGGGGGAGGCATAGCCCCATCAAGCAGAACTATCCCTTACTTAAGTGATACGAGGTACTATTAACAGACTCACGCGACACCACACATCCAGCGAGTGTAGTGTTATAGGGAGGCAGTGGTGAGCCGCCGCCGTATGAGCTTCAGGAGACCCTTCCTAGTAGGCGCCGGAATCCCACGGGCTTGGATCGGCCAGTAGTTCCCTTGTTCTCCTATCTCCTATGTATTCTGGCTGTCGCAAGCGTCATGTTCGAAAGTCAACAAAACAAGCATGCAGTCACTGCGACAGCGTCCGCCTAAACTGCATGTTTGTTGAGCTGTTGAAGTTTTCTGGGGACCATGTCACCCGTGACGGTTGAGAACTACCATTGATCACCACAAGCCGCAGGTAGACACCGGATTGTTGTCTCAGTGGCCCCAGCCTGTGAATTTCCGAGTTCCTCGTCGGCGATTGATCAGCAACGCCCCAAGGTAAGTGCAACTGGGTTCGCGATACCAAGCGACATTAGACCGACGCACAACTGTCAGCGGCTGAAAGAGGCGCTCGTCGCCCTCATCTGCCATCCAACCGACCGATTCCTGGATCTTCTGCCGTTGGACGCTCACGAGGATTTGAGTTGCTGGACGGGTGAACTCGAACTCGAGTAACTCGCTCAAGGGTGGCACCGGCCAATACTCCGCCTTTCGTTCTCGCGGAAATCGGAGTTACCAGATGGCTGACGTGCGCTCCGAGTTCAGGTAGGGGCGTGACTCAATTCGGAGGACATGTACTCGGTAGTACGAAGGGCTATGGTACAGTAATATTACGTGTGGGTCCAGAATGCCCATACGGCCTGTGACGCCTTGGCAGCGTCTTTACATTCCCAGTCACAGTGGGGGAATTGCGGGGAAGGCCTGGCGGAAACTCCAGAGGAAAGCTTTCGAACTGCACTCCTTTGACGCGGGTGAACACCTGTGAGAAGTCAGCGTTGGATGAGACGACGTGCCATGACAAATTTCTTCACGACAAAGACAGTGCTGTTAAACGGCTTTGCAGAGAATTAATCGGCAACTGGCCTCGGCTAATAGCCAGACAGCCATTGCATTTCCTGTTCCACCACTGATTTATGCATCAGCAGGTCCGCCGGGCACATTCACTGACAAGATATTGCCATGTGTCGTTTGCTCGCTTCGCTGGTTCTGTCCTAGGCAGACTGTTCTTCAAGGCATTATTCTAGCCCCGGGCCGGTGGAAGTCGACGAGGGTCTCAAAAATACGACTCCGAGACTTTTCCATTGGCATCAACTGCCCGTCACAAGAGCAAGATTCTCCCATATCCGAGCTGTCAAATCATCGTCCCAGAAGAACAGGTGCCGGCTGATGAGCATTGCACGATCGATATTGGCCACCTCCCCCCCACCTGATATTCGCCAGAGCCGCTGAGCAAGCGCGCACGCAGGCGAATCAGGCAGTCGCGTTGCCGTCAAAATGGCCGATATCCACACCAGGGTCTGCTGCAAGATAGCCGAGTCACCGGGGCCGGATGATACTGGGAAGAGCTCCTGCATCAAGTTGCTCCGTGACGCCAGTGCCAAGCAACTGGTGCGATGAAATGGGTCGGAAGCCATGGCGATGGGACTGCCGTGCATGCGGCATATATGCTCGGAATAGGCAAAAAGGGCGACGAGAAGGGTTTCATCAAGAGTCCCCAGTGAGTGTCGATGCATCAGCAGGTCCGTGCAGTGAAATGTCGCTTCCGTGGCGCCTGGATTGGGGGCCAAGGCCCTGCTACCGTTGCTCCGGAGATCTGAAGTCGGCGTGAGTATGATTCCACTCGGCCAGCGCTGGGCTATCACCTACCTCTACTGACTTGGGCTACCTCTTCCGTGAGACAGAAGATCTGACGGGAAATCGCCCCACTCATCACCAGGGCGGCCAGACCGCGAGGCATCGTCGACAAGCGAGTTATCACAAAGTCGGGATCGGACAGAGGACAATACATGGCTGTGCCCATCGCTGCGGAGCTTATAAGCTCTCCGAACCGACGCCTCCGTTTGAAATACTGTAATAATTCCTCGTACCTTCTCAACGCCGGGCCGTCAGCCATTGTACGGGGACCATGTTTTGGGTAGGTCAACCTACATCAAGATGCGGAAATCAATATAGCCATCTAGGCTCGTGACTTGGCCGCCAGTCTTTCTTTGTCCCACTATTCGTCGCATTGCCGTGATATGCAGTTCCATTTCGGTTAACATGTCTGCATCGCGGCGGGAGAAGAGCTGATACACCATGATCAGTTTGAGACATACTACGCGAAAGGGCCAAAGGGCTTGCATATAAGGTGATGAGTTGCAGGATGGCCAAGATGGTATAATCAGAAGTAGCATCTTTTGTTGCCACCCTGGAACGAAGCTTAGAGATGACGCTGTCTGCATGCTGAGCAAGGATTCGTGAATGTGCCGGCTGATGGGCCATAGTTGCCAACTGGATCGCGCGGACGGACCCAATTGTTGCCTCGAAGAGCATATCGTCTTGAAAGATGTTCTTTAGCATAGTGTCGAAGACGGTTTTCTCGAGCTGGCTGTTGCCTTTACGAAACCCGGAATACGGCGCCCAGCTGTACATGTCTGCGGCTGCGTCAGCTTGATACTCTGGACTTGCTAATTGTTTTCGAGCTCACAGAAATGCACACCCGCCCTTGTACTGGCGCTGTCATCTCCAGGGAAGACCCAGAAGGGCTCGTACGTGAGCTCGGGAGTGCGGGAATCCTTGAGACTTTGATGGTCCTGCTGGTCCTGCTGGTCCTGCTGATCATTGTTGAGATTCAAGTTGGAGCTCTGGCCTGGGCTGGAGTGCCGCGAACGACCCTTTGGGGAATGGGTCGATCTTCGGCGGGCAGCCACCTTCGGCCGGCTAGGGTAGGCTCCAACTCGAAACCTCAAGATCCCTTTGCGGTAATTCGAGATCTTAGTGGCAGAGGTTGTGCCAGAGTCTTGAGCAGTAGTCAGCATGGCGCTGTGATCGAGGGCAAACTGTGAATATCAAAGCCGACTGGCGGACGTGTTTCGAGCACATCTGAAGGGCAAGTTGCAGAGCGGACACTGAATGCTTGCCGGGCTATATCGGTGATCAGGCATCCACACATGCACCTACTGATCGCTGGGGGCTTCAAGAAGCGAAGGTTCCCGATTCCCAGCGAGGCCAAGTCGTGGGAAGGATGCATGGGACTATATGCTATTGGCTGGAGTGCCTTCCTCATTTGGGAATGGCTCGAGTCGCGTACGTACCGAGCTTGGTAGGAATAAGAATGCGAGCAATCACATCTCTCTCATTAAGGCATGCGTCTCGCCCTCTTGGATCCCTGGATCGTGTCTATGATCATTTCGCGGGTTCCATACCTCGATCAATCTGCTGTTGAGTGGGCATGACCTTCTCGACGAGCACAAAGACAAGAACCTATGCGGAGCTTTAGCAACGATGGTAACAGACGTTTATACGATGTTGTGAGATCTTCCCAGCAGAAGACATGGCGGACCAGGCGTTGACATGGACTCAATTTCGCTGGAAATATCACATCCCCCGATGATATTCATTCACTTGGAGGCCTTATGCACCAAGTATGTCAGGGGGGGCACGCTCTTGTTGACGAGACAAGCTTGCAGACAAGCTCCCAGAGATGTCTTCCCTTAATCTCACAGAATCCTCGGATCACAGCTTTTCGAACGCCACCACCGTTGCTTCCGCAGTCGACCTTGCGCTCTGAGGATTCATCCCAGTCACGATTCGGCCATCCGTGACATGGAAATCGTCCCACACACCGTCAGCTCGAACATCTACGTGCCGAAGGAGTTAGCAAGGGTGGAACACAGTTTCGCCTCGATGGGACCTCAGGGAACGTACACTTCGCGCCCAGCTTGGCCGCCCACTCGTCAATCAGGGGCTCGCCCCAGCTCCTGATCGGGTCCATAATGTGCATGTCATATTCGGCCTGAGTGGTGAAGCCCGTGATGGTCTTGCCCTTGATAACGGAATCACCTGTCCCGGGATCGACTACCCCGACATATATGGCCTCTCCATGACACCTGAGATGACAGGCGTTAGCTATCACACAGTGCCAACCTCGGTACCCGCTCTGGAGTTCGCTGGAATAGCAGGAGGGAAGTGGAAGCGGAAGATGATTTTGAGTTTGAGAAGAAGAAGGAGAATGAGGACCTACACCGCAGCAACCACTCCCCCCTGCGTCCAGATGTCGGTTGCGATCTTCTGCAATCCTTTTGCATGAGGATAATCGATCAATGCCGCGTGTCCCGCGCTGGCGAAGAAGATCCCGTACTACACAAGGGCAGCAGGGGAAGCCGCACTTGTCAGCAATCGCGTGCACACAGACGCCACTGGGTCTTTGAGAAGGACTACTGGGTAAAAACAATAAGAAACGCACATACCTTCTTCCCATCGACAGCTTGGACGGCCGGCATATTGTCCAGCTTCTTCCGGAACTCGGAGCTCGTGTCCTCCCATTCCTTCTTGTCCTCGCCGTTCAAAAAGCTCTCCTGCAGACTCAGCCAGTCTGGCACGTAGGTGCCCGTCTCTGACACGAGATCGACTTCGAATCCGTGGGCCTGGAAGACCTTGTACGGGTGGAGGGCTTCACTGATGAAAAGCCCCGTGGGGTTTCCGTCATGCAGAGGCGCCGTGGCCGACGTTACGGCGATGATGGCTCGACGAGGGAGAGGCATCTCGATCTCGGCAGGACAGATATCTAGCCTGTACAGGATTAGATCAAAATGGAAAGGGTGGTGGAAGAATATCTGCAATCTTCCTCTCTCGTTTGTAAGGGAGGCAGGCCTGATACTCTACGATTCACAGCATGTGGTCGCTTCGAGGGCGAAGGACGCGATATTTATCTGCACAACCGGCTCTCCACGGCTTTCGCGCGCTCTCAGTGTTAAAGGTGTGTCCATTTTCGACGGTGCTTTGGTGGATTCTCTTCTCCGTCGTAGCAGAAACCTACCCGTCGTATATTAGCAGCTGACAAAGCGTACAGGGCTGGTTCCCACAGTCGACATCGTATCTTTGACCCGGGAGAAAGTGTGGTCTGAGACGACGATGCCGACCCTCAGGGGACTCCAGTCTATCCAATGGCTTGTCGATGAAAACTTGCCCCTTTAGGGCTAGAAGGCTTGGGGGAAATGCAGGGCCCCTTGGTATAACCTCTTCCGTGGTACTGCAGACCATATGAACAAATGGCATTACTTACTACCTTACATACAGTATGTATAACATCCCCAGTGTCGTCAAGATATGCGTCTATGTGCAGATGGTCAAAGTGTAAACTAAACATGGTCCTATCCAACCCCAAGAGCTCACATTTGCCCAAAACCCGTTGAGCGTCTGACGCGACCACGACCCGTACACCCTTTTGATCCCTGCTCCATGAACCATATACAAACCCAGATTCAGTCGACGTTCATCCACATTCGTCATCAATCAAACTTGACCGGATGCAAGACCATGTTCGGGAGACACATCCTGCCTCCGCCCTGCCCACCTTCCGATTCCCAGTTGACCTCGTCATTGCCGTTCTCCCTCCCGAGCCACCTCCTCCAAAGATATCCCGCAAAAGCAGCGTTGGAATAATACGTGGCGCCTCTGAAAACATGTTCGCCAGGCCCAAACACACTGCCGCCTTCACCATGGAAATGTCCGTGTCCATGGTCCATGCCAGCCTTCTTATCCTCTAGCCCTATCGGAGCATTGTTGAAGACCTCGTCGGCATGGGCACTGGGCCAGTTCCGGTCAAAGTAGACCGGTATTGGTGCGTAAACTGCCTTTAGCCCGTAATGCAGTGCAATCGAGGCGGGGAACATCTCTGGGAACATGGTATGTTTGTTGGCGTACGTTTCTTCGTGCATGAGCAGCAATAGGCGACGCGACATACGGGAGGCCGTGATCAAAGCAGCACGTGTCGGAGGCCGGCCGTCGCGCGTCACGTTGTAGCCGGTGATGTCGTTATGGAAGGCCCAGCGGGTATGTTCTGGGTTGAAGAGAGGATTGAAAGTGATGAGGTCTGTAATTTCATCCGTGGAGTCGGGGACGGCCTGTTGTGGTATGTCGAGAAGTCCCTCAGAGGGCAATTGAGGGCCAGATATTGGCGTTTCATTTGCCGCTCTGACTTCCTTTACCACAGCTTGTGCGTAGCTTTCGTAAGAATCATATAAGGACGGGATGTAGAATCTGGCCGACCGTTCCCAAGCGTGATCTCGAGGCTGCTTTTCCGCCCAAGATGCGATTTGAGATAGCAATTCGTGATAATGTCCGGTGACTCTCATGTCCATCTCCCATTGCCAGAAATAGTCGTACTCGGGATGTCTCTCTGCAAAATATTGAAGCGGAAAGTGCAGTGACCGATATGCTTCGTAGATTTCGCCGCCCGAGAAATTCACAAGGCTGTCGGGAAATGGTGGTGGGTAGACCATCTTCATCTGTGCCACTGACCAAAGCGTTCCCATTCCACGGAACTCTTCTGGCAGACTGTCGTTCAGGACCTTGTTGTAAATTTCCGAGGAAGCCCATATCGGAATCGTATCGTCCTGGACATGGATCAGAAAATGAACCGTGTATTGCCCTCCCGATGACAAGGCAAGCTCGCTAATGATGGCTCGGATCATAGCGATGTGATATTTGGTATATTTGAATGTGCTCCAAGTGCGGAAGACAAGGGCGTTCCGAGATAGGATCTGGCCAGAGTTCTTTTGAAAGCATTCGGTTTGTGCCTGGTGCCACCTCACGCCCCTCCAGTCAGTAAAGACCACTTCTTCCAGACCGTCATTGTCACCCTCGGAAAAGTCACCCAGCCCGCCCTTCTCCTCAGGAACTCCTAAACCATATGCAGCGAGTCGATTGACGCGGTCATAGCAGACTTCTTCATTTATGCCAAGCTCTTTTTGAGATCCAAACAAAGGCGAGGGCATACCCTGCGGTAGACCTTGGTACGCGGATATTGCGGGTGGGAGAAGATTTCTTTCCTCGTCCAAATAGCAACGTTCGAAGTTCGGGGGCAAGGGCGACAGGAGCTGGGAAAGCCGCGGTTCATCACGATCGCCAGGGTCGAAGGGGTCGAATGAGCTGGTCTTCTGTTCAGACATGTAGTCGGAGAAAGGGACTATATTCTTGCGCCCGCGATAGAAACCGTGGAGTCTGGTACGAAGGTTAGCGCTACTATTGTCGTTGGGGCAGGTGCAGTGGGATGCGCTCACCTTGGGAACTGCTCCCACCAGAAGACCTCCCTGCCATTCCGATCCACCGACTTGCCTGCCGGAATTGGTCCATTTGGGTCTATCACATCGGCTCCATCTCCTTGCTCAACATCCGGTTCGGGGATCTCAACGCGTCGAGCAATTCTCGTGGGGGACAGCGACCACCAAAGCGCGACAACGGTCAGGAGAGCAATCGCCGCTGCTGTCCATAATGCTCTCCTGGGCTTGAATCTTGAAACGTTCAGATGTCGTCCGTGGCCCTCGCGTGGCCGCGGCGATCCCCCGTGGCTCAGCAAACTGCTCCCAGAGGAGTCGCTGCTCCAGTCGCGTGTATGAGTTGAGATCCAGGCCGAAGAACTGAGCTTGTCGCTAAGGGCCTTGGGCACGAGCTCGATCATGCCACAAGACGCCAACGTCAGGCAGACGTCGGCGCCGGTTCCACCTGTCACTACCTCGGGTCCGTGCAGTGGGGAGCAAGGACATCAGCGATTTGTCAACGGCAATCCGGGTCCAGCATCTGTACCAGGACTGGGTTCGTCGGCGACGACGGCATGGGAAAAGAAAATAGGGACAGCGAGTGCGATTTCTGCAGTGATAAAGACTTTCAGCCTCCATCTGGCTTTGCCGCGTCCACATCAACTAGCGGACCGCAGGCGCAGAGATGGCCGCCGCAACAGTGTTTGACCTGCCACGACCTGCCCAACGGGAGCATACCAAAACGTGCTAAAAGGCTTAGGCGTGCCCGAATTACAGGGGATGTGAGCCTCTATGGCCCCTCTTTCCAGAAGGATTACGCCTATTGTCTTGGCTGACAAGCCCCCTCATCTCCTCGTCTCCTCATCTCCCGATCCGCCTGAGCCATGTGGCCATGACGCCAAGTTGATGCAATACTACAAGACACGGGAGATACTGTGTATAAGTGATAAGACCCCAATTCTTCGTCATCGACAACCCACTGTTCTTTACCAAGGTCTGCTCGGGAGCGTCCTCATCAACATCATGCCTACTGCCGTTGTCACAGGAGCGAACTCTGGCATCGCCCATGCTTTCGCCAACATATTAGTCGACGAGGTTAGCCAGACCTCAGCCAGTCAAGCTGAACCATTACAGGAACCTCCGGAATGACGCTCGAGGTAGGGATATACGGTGTATGCCGTCGATCGAGACACAGGGGAAGGACTTCGAGCGCTGCAGGCGAAGAACGCCCATACCGCCGAAGTCGACGTGACTTCCCCTGAGTCCATACAGAAGTTCAAGGACACACTTGGCGACACGACCATTGACCTCCTACTCAACATAGCAGGTATGGCACCCTGCTTCTGTCATCAGCTTGGAAAAGGGACCAGCAATTAATCGAATCGCTGAAATAGGTGTTGCCGCTGCGACCGAAGACGACAGCCTCACCACCAGTAATTTACAAGTCTTCCAACGGACATTTGCAGTCAACACTTTCGGTGTTTTCCTCCTGACACAGGCTCTTTTGCCAAATGTCCTGAAGTCTTCGAACCCCAAAATCGGAATCGTCTCGAGCCGGGTAGGCTCTATAGCCGACAACTCTAGTGGCACGCATTATGCATACCGGAGCTCAAAAGCGGCGGTGAACTCGATTGGCAAGAGTCTGGCGGTCGAGCTCAAGGACAAGGGCGTCACAGTCATGCTCTTGCATCCTGGCTTTGTGCAGACCAATCTGCTGCCTAAGGCGAAGATGCCTCCCGAGACTGTGCTGCCAGACGAAGCGGCGAGAAAGCTGTGGGAGAACATTGTCAGTAAGAAAACGATCGAAGACACGGGCAAGTTCTGGCATCGTGAGGGTTACGAGCTGCCCTGGTGAGATACATAAATTGCGCAATGGAGGACGCGTTGAATCAATTTGAATGTTGCGGGCGAGGAAGGTGGCCCGAGCGCCAATCAGGCAGTTCCGTCGTGACTCTCCATAGACCATAATTAGACCATAGCCGCCGTCACGGACAATGCCATCTGAAGGACCACAAGGACCCAGAGACACCGCTCGGTGACCGCCAAATCTATATCCCTCCGCTCATCTAAATGTCGGCGTCCGTTCTTGACGTCTGACCTTTTCAAGCACGTATTAATCGTTCGGGAGCCTGCCTTTCGTTCTTATAGATGTACACTAGGCTACGCAAGAAAGTTGTCAGGCCGTGTTTCTCCATTTGCCCTGAGGAGGTGAGGGCGTTTGGAGAAATGCTCAACTCAACCACCAGCCGTTACCTCGGCTTTATCGGCAGCACCGCCGCCCAAATCTTACATTCGTCTTAGAAATCAGAAACCTTTCGGTCGGCTTCGAATGTCTTTTTCCGGTGGATAAGGAAAACGTCTTTATATTGTCTTGGGCGTCCGTAGAATCTGCTGCCCTTTCGCTTGTCTGCCTGACTTCAAGATCTGTGCGCTGATCTTCGACATCCTTTTCCCATTTCGATAGATAACGGGGTCAATACCTAGTTCTTTTGCGCGGACATTTGGGTTATAGTACCCATTAGTAAGAGCGGGAATTTGACTGCTAACCCTGGAGCATTGTACACAAAACGACGCATCCAACCATGGCGACGTCAAGCTACCCCAAGGCCTCGAACAACGGCGTCCCGAACTTGCCGTACTTCACGCCCGCTCACGCTGCAGATCCTGGTGTCCCATTCACGCCATCCGCTAGTACACCGACGCTGTTCACGCCGTTGAAGATTCGCTCAAAGACACTGAGGAATCGCATCATAGTGGCTCCGATGTGCCAATACTCGACTGCTTCTTCTGGCCCCGACATCGGGAAACTGACCGACTACCACATCGCAACGTTAGGGCACTATGCGCTCAAAGGAGCCGGGCTTGTCTTCATCGAAGCCACTGGCGTCCAGCCCAATGGCCGGATCACTCCGAACTGCCCCGGCCTGTGGAGTGATGCGCAGACCGAGAGCGTCAAGA
The DNA here is from genome assembly GCA_016109495.1 of Phialophora tarda. NCBI lineage: Eukaryota > Fungi > Ascomycota > Eurotiomycetes > Chaetothyriales > Herpotrichiellaceae > Phialophora > Phialophora tarda. Next base: position 1,849,257 of record JADWPL010000003.1, on the reverse strand, counting down.
GGGTTTCAGACTTCATTAAGTCTCAGGGTGCACTTTCCGGCATGCAGCTCGCTCACGCGGGAAGAAAGGCGAGTACCATGCCGCCGTGGGTGGCGGCACCCTTCAAAAAACCGTCCCTACGTGCGGAAAAAGACGCCGACGGCTGGCCGGAGGACGTGGTCGGGCCAAGTGGTGGCCCCGAGAACAGCTGGGACGGCAAAGGATTGGCCGAAGATGGCGGTTTCTGGCCACCGAGACAGCTGACCGTGGAGGAGATCAAAGAGACTGTCGATGCGTTTGCGCAGGCTGCAAGGCGGTCGGTGGAAGCGGGCATCGATGTGATTGAAATCCATGCCGCCCACGGCTATCTAATCTATCAGTTCCTCAGCCCAATCACGAACAGACGCACCGATCAATACGGCGGGAGTTTTGAAAACCGCACCCGCCTACTTGTCGAGGTCGTCCAGGCAGTTCGGAAACAAATCCCAGCAGATATGCCCCTGTTTCTGCGGGTGAGCTCGACGGAGTGGATGGAGGAGACGGACCTGGCCAAGCAGTTTGGCAGCTGGGACGTGGAGAGTACGATAAGACTGGCTCGAATGTTGCCCGGTTTGGGTGTGGATCTATTGGACGTCAGTAGCGGCGGAAATCATCCTCAGCAGCGCATCAACATGTTTGCCTCGAAGGACTATCAAACAAAGATCGCAAACCAGATCCGGCAGGCGATGAAGGCCAGCGGGTTGAGCTTGTTCATTGGGGCTGTCGGCCTCATTACCGAGGCTGAGCAGGCGAGGGATATTGTTGAAGATCGAGGTTCGGACAAGAGTATCGGGGAGGAAGCTAACGCGGCAAAGGAGATGACAGATGCCAAAGATGGTAAAGAGCCCATGGCAGACGTTATTTTGGTGGCGCGACAGTTCATGAGGGAGCCGGAGTGGGTTTTAAAGGTTGGGTGGAAGCTGGGAGTCGATGTTGCCTGGCCCAGTCAGTTCTTGAGAGTGAGGTTTCCAAAGTTGTAAAGCGTGGCATGGCAACATGAAGATAGACGTAGACTGATAGAGCATAGAGCGGCGACAGAAGACGGCGTTGCTATTGCCCATCGCAATGAACTGTGCTTACAGATGACACGAGCGATGGTCTCGTGGCCGCATGTACGAGGTATGGCATTTGTTATTGCGGGCGCACTGCCATCGTGAGCACCGACTTGCCAAGACCTAAAATTGCGGAGGTCTGCTGTGGAGTGAAGTTGCCAGATTAATAGCCGCGAGACACCCTAAGTACTAGGGAAAATGGAGTGTATAGAAAAGTAGGGTATGCAACCAGGTGAAGTTGATCACGAGAGCTTAAGAATTACGTTCTGGCGTCTGACCAAAAGTGACGTGCAAGTTCCCACCAAGATGATCAGCTGTCTTTTGTCAGACTGTCCTGTTTTTGGCCCGTCGAGCTTCTGTCTCTCACATGTTGCCTCACACAATCTTCATTTTGCATGTCAACGCTACACAATCATGCTACCCTAGTGACACTAACATCTCCGTGAAACTCTCCGAGTGCACTACCCGACAGCGGACCTCCGAGATGTCTTTGACAGCGTTACTCAAAGTGTGCAAAGTCTCAGAGCTGGGCCCCGAAAGCTGTTTGTTCACCGTGCTCGAACCGGATGGCGACAGAGCATGTCAATCACAACAACGAGCAATTTAAATCATCAACTAAACTTGACACAGTAATGCCGCGTGGCCTCAGCAGGGAGCTCGTCCCAGCGAGCGGCACTCTCAAGACAATGCTCGACATTTAATGGTTCGGTAAGTCTCGATAACTCGATCTTTAGGTGACTTCCCCGCGCCCAAATCTTTGTTGCTGCAAGGTTGAGTTGCAAGATGCCTTTTGTAATCCCACGCTGGCTATGTGCGAGTATTTGCTTGGTATGTTGGATCATTTCATGCTCGCAGGCAAAGAAGTTGGTCAAACATGATGCCAGTTTCATCCCAGACATTGTCCTCCGAGTCACCATTGATACCATCAAGTTAAATTGTCAGCCCCGTCTCTCGACGCTCATCAACGGTCAATACCCTGCACCGCCAATATATCTCAAACCCGAACATACAACATGGATCCGAGTCTACAACGACGCAGATGTGAACACAACAATGGTACGTTGACGGGACATTGCAGGTCACCTGTAGAAAGAATTGTGCTAACGGGCCACGGTGGTAGCACTGGCATGGCCTCTCGTTGTCAACTGCACCGTATGCTGACGGAACGCCACAAGCTTCACAATGGCATATCCCTCCTGGGCATTTCTTCGATTACGAGCTCCACCCCCATGCGAGCGAAGCCGGAACGTCGTTTTATCATTCCCATGTGGGATTCCAGGCCATCACTGCCTCAGGGCCTTTGACCGTGATGGACTACCACGCCCCACCCTTCGAGTACGACGAGGAAATCATCCTTCAGATCGGCGACTTTTACCTCGAGGACGACCACACTATGGAATCATGGCTGACGGGCTCTCCCAACGTCTGGCCAGGAGACCCAACTGCACTGATGATCAATGGCCACAGCGGACTAACCCCGTACGCATCGGCTACCAATGGGATGGACCCCTCCTGTGAACCATGGACTATGAACGTAGTGACGGGCAAGAGATATCGAGTCCGCGTCATCGGGAGCACAGCCCTGTCCTTGGTACTCTTCGGCATCATTGATCACGACAACCTGACAATCATTGAGACGGACAACTCCTACGTCAATCCCGTCGAGACGTCCTATGTGCAAGTCGATACGGGACAGAGATTCAGTTTCTTGTTGGATACGAAGGAGCAGAGCGAGTTGCAGCAGTTGGAAGGCCACTCGAAGTTCTGGATTCAGTTTGCGACTCGCGAAGGTGCAGGGACGGTTTACGCATACGCGATTCTCAAGTACACGGACATTGACCTGAAGCAGGGGGTCGACGCGGATGGTGCTTGTGATTACCCGACCGGAGCTTCTATGTGGTGCCCCGGCAGCCCTCCTTCGACCCCAGTCTTAGATTTGCCCACAACTGTTAGCGACTGGCTTGAGTATACCTTTATCAACCCAGCCCTGCCTGGCTACGAACGGCCGCCGAATGACACAGAGGTCACCCGACGTATAATTATCAACACCGCACAAGACTTTGACACCGATTTGGGGGCCACTGTAATGGAAATGGATCGCAAGTCCTGGTTTGACAGCCCTCCTTTCGGGCCATCAGCTGAAACACCATATCTTGTCGAAATGCTCCAAAATGGTACCATCAATGGCCATGTCCCGGACCGCGATTCAATAAAGGGCAGTGGCGGCATCGATCCCAAGTCCCTGACTTATCCTGCTGGGATTGGTGAAGTACTCGAGATTGTCTGGGAGAATGATGCATCCGTTCCCGGCGGGATCTATGGACCCCATCCTCTGCACGCTCATGGTGGGCCATACTGGGATATGGGTTCTGGGCCGGGGTCGTGGTCAGCTGAAACACACGCAGAATTGTTGCGAAACCACTCCTCCAACGGGATGCCGTACCCTGGGTCCCGCCGCGATACCACCATGCTGTACAAATACGCCCTACAAGGTCAACCGGGGGTGACCAACGGATGGCGGGTCTGGCGTGTTCGCGTTACGGACAAGAATGTTGGGGTTTGGCTGATGCACTGTCATATCTTGCAGCATGTCATCATGGGCCAGTCGACCGTATGGGTTTTTGGAACACCAGATGAGATCAAAGCGCATACAATGCCGGTAAATGGGAGTTTGGATGGGTACTTTACCTATGACGGCGATGTTGTAGGCAAGACCGGCGAGGAAGAGAAAGGGATCATGGTTGCGCATTTTTTCAATGAGTAACGACAATCCTCCACAGACTCAAAAGCCACATCGGAAGGCGAAAGGCATTGCCGAAAAGCTATCAAGCCGAGTGCCAGAAGATAAGTCACCACAAAGGATGCTGGGGCGAGCTGTCTCATGTCTTCATGACATCTTGGCAAAACTGTGCAATAATTGCTACTGTTCCTTCTCATGACTCTGGCGGAGGGTGCTTTGGCAACGCGCAACTCAACTGCCTCCCGATTCACATTCGCAAGGCTGCTCAGACTTCAGATCGGACTCGAGTATTGCGGAGGACGTGATGGCTTTCGACACAACTGCCGAAGTCTCGGCGCCAGCGCCAAGGCACTGCAATGTGGACATTCCACACCGTGTGTACCGATGCTGGGAGAGGGGCTTGCTTGAGCCTTGTTCAAGCAACCGTCCTCGCGTTTTCCCTCACTGCTCCTGCACTGTGACATCCAATTGTCCTTCCGCTTTTGACTTGGCAAGTTGATCTCCCGCTCCGAACTCGAAGCGGATAGCTTCTACTGGCAACGATTTCTCCTACTTTGCTACCAACTTTAAACGACAACAACCACCTGCGAGCCTCAAAGCTCGCGCACGCCTCACATCACACGTGGTCGAACAGCCAGGATTTACCCCTTCATTTGCAGGGTCGTATCTCAATGCAAAGCCCGCGGTGCCGCGAGTACTGTCGCGCCACCTGACTGTTGACCCCGGACAGCCAAGAGGTGACGCCCAGCTCAAGGATTTCTTCTCTTCTCCTATTCGTTCTAGACTTAGCCTTTCCACCGTCGCCCCAGATTCCAAGACAGACTTCGTGCTTGGCTTGCCTTTCATAGTCTTCCAGAAGCCTATCATGACGTCTGGGGGAAATCTACTTTCCTGGCCACCTCCGCTCCCTCAGAGATCTCGTTCGCTACGAGAGGCATCATGACTCCCGGTCACGCCAGCCGATGCACCCTGCACAAAAGGCCTACCCACCGGATGGGATACCACGCAAGAGCCACAACATGGGATATGCAACCCGCTGGGGCGTCACCAAAAGTTATTCCTGAGCTGTGGGGCAGGCGCAAGTTTGTCCGAACCGTCATCAACGCCTTCTCGTCTTCATAAATGAACCACGCGGCTGTCGTGACGTCTGGCTTCTGCACCCGAACCTCCTCTCCTGATACTCTCGAAGTTTGAGATACCCTTCTCCCACCCGTTCCTAAGAATGGCAGGCATTGCGACCGCAACCTTGAAAGCTTCGGCTTTCGATCACCTTGAGCTGGATCCCACCAAAAGCGAATCCTCCGGAGACGAGGTCGATTGGACAGAGGCCGAAGAGACGGCGATTAGGAGGAAGATTGATCGACGCATTGTCCCCCTCGTTACCGTGTTGTACCTGTTCTGTTTCCTCGACCGCGCCGTGAGTCCTTCCCTCCAAAAGAGTCTGCGTGCTTGAAGGGATTTGGTTTTGGCTCTGTCAAGAACGCAGCGGGCTGATTGGATTTTCGCAGAATATCGGAAATGCCAGAATACAGGGCATGGCCAAAGACCTCGACCTCGTTGGTTATCGCTTCAACTGGGCCCTCAGTGTCTTCTATATCATCTACCTCCTCGTTGAGGTACCCAGTAACATCCTCCTGAAACATGTCGGCCCCCGGTATTACATTCCCGGATTGGTCTTCGGCTTCGGGTTTGTATCCATCTGCACGGCATTCGTGAAAAGCTTCAACGAGCTGTGTGTAGCAAGAGCATTCCTGGGCGTTTTTGAAGGCGGAACCATGCCCGGAATATCCTTCTTTCTCAGCACATTCTACAAGCGGCGAGAACTGTACTTCCGCATCGGGATTTTCATCTCGGCTGCGTCGATCGCTGGAGCTTTTGGAGGCCTGTTCGCGACAGCCTTAGCGTGGGTCGTGCCTGAATCTGGTTTGAAGATGTGTCGCTAACGACAGCGCAGCCGCATTCCTCGCTGGGGGACCGAGTCTACACCTATCCATACGTGAGTACAGATTCGCCTCCCGGGTCAGACCTTCTGACGACTGATTATGTGGCGTAGCTGGAGGAATATCTTCTTCTTCGAAGGAATCGTGAGCCATAACACACATCGTGTGGCAGACATGCGCTGACTCGCTGCAGCTGACATGCGTTCTCGCCGCTGGGGCTCCCGCGTTGATGCCGTCGAATCCGCAAACGTGCAAATTCCTCACCGAACGGGAGCGTCATATCGCCCATGAGCGCTTGATCCGGGAGCACCGAGCTGTAAGTCTGCCATGGGCATCTCCCGAGCAGAGCTGACGAGCGATAGGATCCGATGGAGAAAGTACAGTGGCATCACATCAAAGCCGCCATTTTTAACATCAACAACAACCTTGCTGCTGCTGGATTCTTCCTGATCAACATCACCGTACAAGGGCTGTCCATCTTCATGCCCACCATTTTAGCGGATCTCGGCTGGACCGCAACAAAGGCACAACTGTATTCAGTTCCACCATACGTGGCCGCATGCCTGATAGCAATTTTGATCGCCTACGTCAGCGACAAGACTCGCAGACGTGGTATCTACCTCGCCTTTGCCACTCTCTTGCCAATCGCCGGCTTTTCGATCCTCAGATGGAGCACGAACTCCAACATCCGCTACATGGCTGTTTATTTCATCACCACGGGTGCTTTCCCGGGTGGGCCGGGCTTCTTGTCATGGGGCATTAACAGTAGGTCCATGACGTGAACAAACCGTAGTGCCAATGCTAATACCTAACAGACTCTGCTGGACCAGCAGTACGAGCGGTTGCAACGGCGTGGATCGTTTCAGTTGGGACGTTAGGCGGCGTTCTTGCTACGTAAGTGTCTTTCCCGCTAAAGCGTATTCCCGCGCCGAATCACTGACAATGCCTAGATGGACTTACCTCGTTCGCGATGCGCCCCGATACCCCATTGGCCACAGCATCAACCTGGGAGCTCAGATCATTGTGCTCTGCGTCGCTAGCTTTGGCATTGCATACAACATGCGCGAGAACAAGGTCAGAGACCAAGGAAAGAGGAATCATCGGCTTGATGGGTTGAACGAGGCGGAAAAGCGAGACCTTGGCCACAAGCACCCGGACTTCAGGTATATCCCTTGAGCAGCGCAGGAGGCTCGAATGGTGGGGGAAATGGAGTGAACCGGCTGCCTGGAATAGCTGGCTGTACGAGTAGTGGCAGATGGCGGCGGCAGCAGCAGCAATCTTTGCCGCCTCGATGCATGGTCTACTTGCAATGGTGTTGACCCGCGGCTTGCTAGAAGCGTCCAGAAATGAAGAAAGCTTCGGATATTCTTATCCGCCGGCATGTGATGCGCAGGCCTTCCTTCTAGCCAATCAGCAAGCGGCGTCAAAACACTGCGTCATGCACCAAGTGGCGCGCCGAGGTCGCCGCGAAGCTCTTTAATGCCTGCGTCGACATCTCTCACCTCTGCTTCACCATCAACTCACAAGTTCGTCACCTTTCGCACAATCTGAAGAGCATCGCCAACATGTCCTTCGTACTTAGGAGACCCTTTGCGGTCTCCTCAAACGCCTTCAAACAGTTCAGCAAGCCATCAAGTGTCATCCGAGCGTTTCACTCGTCAAGCCCGAAATCATCCAACTTCTTCAGTCCCCGGCCTCTCACATCAACCTCACACGCACAGTCTCTTCTCAAATCGCAAGCACTTCGCAATGGCTTCAAGCGCGGCTACCAGACGCCCTCATACCAACCCACGAACCCCGCGGCAAGCGGCAACCTGACGCAACGACTTGTCATGGGCGCTGCCTTGGTTGGCGGCACCATCCTCGCCACAAATCTAATCTTCAACCGCGAGACGAGAGAAGATGGCGGCATGCCTCCATTCGAACGGGAATACTTGAATCAGACATTCATGCACACCGGCCTGGGAGTGGGTATCATTGCACTTGCAGCCCGGACGCTGCATCAGAGCGGATGGAGTTACAGACTCATGGCGACAAACCCGTGGTTGGTCGTAGGACTGGGTCTCGCGGCTAGCTTTGGCACCATGTACGGCACGTTTTACACGCATCCAGACAAGTAAGTCGGCCATCATCGTTCTTTCCAAGCCCAGGATGCTAACGGCTTTGTAGCTATATCCAAAAGTACGCTCTCTGGACCGCCTTTAACGTGACCCAGGCCGCCATCCTCACGCCCCTGATGTTCATGTCACCAGCAATCCTAGCACGCGCAGGTCTCTATACCGTCGGCATGATGGGCTCAATCGCCTTTATCGGCGCCACAGCCAAGCAAGAGAAATACTTATATCTGGGTGGCCCTCTGCTCGCCGGTGTTGCCATCGTCGCAATTTCCGGTTTCGCTCCTTTGGTCCTCCCCGCGACCGCTGTGAGGACATTGGCCTGGACTGAGAACATCTGGCTGTATGGCGGTCTCGCGGTATTCGGCGGGTTCACCTTGTACGATGTCCAGAAGATTCTGCACCATGCTAGGATGAGTGAGAGAGGGTTGGTGAGGAAAGATGTCGTCAACGAGAGTATTTCGTTGGAACTGGACTTTTTGAACATCTTTATCCGGATGGTCCAGATTTTGTCGATGAGGCAGAATAACAGGAGATAAAGTCGGGCGAGAGTGTTCCGAAAGACCCGCCGCGCCTGGGGCTGAAGTACCCGAGTGCGCGACAGGCATGACCAGGACTCTTCTCACGTCTTCAGGAAGTGAGGACTCCACCGTGTCGATGGAAGGATACCATGGACTGTCATCCGAAATCAGGGACAAACACGGCAAGAAGCTAGACCCTCGGAGGAGAAATAAATAGATGCATTTCCACTCTGTTCATAAAGGCCATTGCAGTTCCCTCGTGTTGCGTGTTGTCATCTGCAGAGGATATTGCACCAGCCCGTCTGGTAGAGACGTTCGTCCTCGTAAATTTCGGCGGAAGGTTAATATTGTTGCGGGGGAGTCGATCCTTGCGTATCCGTCCCTATTGTATCCCGATGCCTGGAAACTGTTTATGTCATCCGCGGGAGGAAGTCCTGCTGTTAGTCAGGTTGGAGGCTTCACAGGTTGGAGGCTTCACAGGTTGGAGGCTTCACAGGTTGGGGCGCCGGGTAGCTTAGAACCTACTCAGAGCCATAAGCACGCATTGTAATTTGGATCGGAATCGCGTCCCTTGTGCACAGTTTTCGTCACGCGAAAACCGAGGGACGGTTGCCGCGCAATCTGATGCCAGTGATTTCCCACCTATGCACAGACTGACTGTCTACGTGAATCATCCTTGGAACAAGTGGGGCGGGCGCGACAACAAGGCCGAGCTTTTGCTCGCCGCGATTGTGGCTGTGTTGGTGCGTGAGGAACGCCTGTTGAAGTCGGTCGGTGAGAGATGCATTTTCGGCCAAGGGGTTCAGTATCGAGGCGCAAGAAAGTGTATGGATTTGTTTCTTTAAAGGTCGACGTCCCTGCCTTCCAAACGCCTGAGTTCTTGTCCTGTCCATCTGGTGTAAGGCAAGAACGTACATTACTCGCTGAAGACACAGTCGTCTACTTACCTCTGCACCGTCATTCCCCGGCTGACGGAGCCTCACCCTCCAGATCTTATCCTCAGCCTTGTTCCGTTCCGACACTACGCATGACAAACAAATCGAAATAACAATGGCGGTACACCTCTCTCCCGAGTTTCTTAGCGGCCTGGCATTCGGGATCATCATGCTGCTTCTGGCATTGCTCGGGTTTTGGCTCGACAACAGAAGAAAAGCAGCACGTCGCTCGCCCATGCTGCCACTGCACGACTATCCAGCTCATCCGATCGTCATACACTATCATAACTGGCACCACCCTCTACCCGTGTGGTGGACAGCCCCTCCCCGGCCGCAGATAGAAATGCCCCGCCGACACCTGCTTGGTATATCCCATTTGTGCCTCCTCCTTCCTGATTCGATCCTAAACCTGACCCCTTCGCTAGACCCTCTTCCCCGTACTCCTGCAGGTCAAGTCGTTGAGGTTGAGGGCCACGAAGAGCAGCCTGCGGATGATGTAGTCCCCTAGGGTGGTCTTTGCCTGTCAGAGACCGAAACCCAACATCAACACTTTGGGAGCCGGGATTTCGAGCATGGCTAGCTGGTTGGCATGCTTGAGATAGGACATGACTGGTGAAGGTAAGGGTGGCATGCGAGGGAAGACGGCAGGAACGAGGAAGGACGAGTCAGTGTAACGAGGTATACTTACTGGAAGAAACTTAGACTGCGCCAACTGCCGCCACGGCCTTGATGGTCGTTCCCCATGTATCAATCAAACACGTGTGAGCACGAGTCATTTCGTCGAGTGTCTGGTGTTGAGCGCCCACCGTTGACGAAAGATATTATGGCGGATGGTGTTAACTGGCCGATCCGTCTAACCTTGGGGTCGCACTGTCGCCCGCGAGATCAAGTAAGGCCATGCGATCCAATATAAATTCAACAAGGATCCATAGTTACCGGACGCATGACTAGCATCGGAAGCCAGCGTCAGTGCATCGCAAACCGCCATGTTGGCGCGTTGAAGGAGAATGCAGAGGTTTAAAAAGTGGAAAGAAGATCTCGCAGAAGCCGTTAACCACTAAATCCCCCCGCACACGTCATCAACGTGGAGCCCGCCGTGCCCGGAAATGGCAGGTCCAGGCAGCCTAGGGAGGCTTAATGCTAAGCGTACACTTAACTGGAACGTCCTCGACGCGGGTGTGATTGTTGATCATATCTGAAGGACATCTTTTGACCTTCAACTGTAGGAATGCAGCGCAGTCGCCCTCTCACCCGCGCCTCTAGACCAGGTCTCTGTTACACCGTTCAATGTTGATGGAAGCTTCAATCAAGTGTGAGTGGACGTCGTTGGCATGAAACAGGCTGAGGCCCCCGCCGTTGGAGTACTATCAAGTATGCAAAGCTTTTCTCGAATATTTCCAGGACCAGTAAATCTCCAACCAAAGTGTTTTGGGTCAATTCGTTACGCTGCGGACTTGACAAACGTTTCCTCCTGGAAGCTGGTCGAAGGCGATATTACCGTCTCAATAGAGTATCTCCACTGAGGAAACGAGGCTGTTCCATATCACCCTTTTCACTCTCTAAAAACGCTGTTCAGCCTTATTGAGAGGGAGAGGGAACCTCCTCTTGGTAAGTTGAAAGCATGAAGCATGCCACATCGGCGCTGGAGCTCCGGCCTCCAACCTCGAGTGACTGGGTTCTGGACGTGACCGAACCGGTTTAGCAGCACGATGAGAAAGTGGTCGCAGTAGCACGGAATGTGGGTGGGGTCAGCAGCACGGTGAGAAAGTGGTCGCAGTAGCACGCAATGTGGGTTGGGGGCCTATGAAACTCAAGACGAGACGATGTCCGCCTCCCTGCTGGCTCAATCTTCAGGAGCAGGCAGCAACGCGCTGGGCGAATCAGAAAAATAAAAATCACAGGATAAGCATGCAGAAATGACGTGCAGGGACATGGTACGCGTACCTGGCACTGTGAGGCCAGAGGGATTGTTGCATGTCTCCATCCCCGAGAAGAGTCCCAGTCTGATCCCATCCTCGGGATGCATCCACATGCTACGCTAGACATGCCACCTGGCATATGGGCTCAAAAGTTAGTAGCCTAACAAGGGCTTTCGAAGAAGAATGGGGTGCTGACTGATCGGCACCGACGGCCTGCGCCTAGGTCTTCTCGTATTTTCACGCGGTGTCGTGAGGCGGTGGCTCTATGAGAGTTGTCAACGAATCACACCGAGTGATCGTCCGCGAGGGTGAGGCCAAAGCCAGGTGCCTGTAGATCCCACCCGGCACGCTAGTAGCGGGAAACCTCACGGATACTTCAACGAGGCACGTATTAACGGATCAAGTCTGATCAAGCCCGTACCACCTCGGGTTAGTGGCCGGGTAGATTACCAAGGTGGCGTCCAGACCTCAAGAATCGTGGGCTGAAGTCTATAAAGATTGGCGGGCTGCGACCCGGGGGCGCGCGTAATTGACCTGCATGGGCTCACCCGGGCCTGGCAGGGCACGTGTTAGCGCGGAACTTCGTGTAGTGCCAGCATCGTTCAGCTTTGCGCAAGGTGCCCATATATGTACATAATACATCTTGTCCAGAACATGTATTCCTCTCGTCTATATATTGCCTTCGAAGTTGCGTTGATAGAATACTCCTCAGACTACAGACAAGGCGAACCAAACACACGAGAACTGCCCATCACGGCCAAGGATCGCGACCTCTCAGCCTGATCAATCACCCTGCTCCCCATCCTTACTCACAGGATGCCTGGGCGAAGCGTGCTCATCTCCCCAGAGCTCCTCAGCAACATCGTTTTCGGCATCACCATGTTCACCATTGGCATGTATGCACTCTGGCAAACCCGTCGGGCCAATCGAGTCCGTCACGGTACGTTGCTCGTGTGCTCAAACGTGAGCGCCGTCGTTGACAATAGTTATAGAAGTCGGAGTCGAGCTCCGCCGTCAAAATACCGACGCATCGGACCAAGTCTGACGATTCATGGTGCCAGTAGCTGTATCGCCGTCTGTCTGTAAACCACCAAAAGGATGCCAAGAGTTTGGCGCTGTTCTAGGGCCCGATGGATTGAACGATGAATGCCATTCTGTGGGAGCTAGGGACCCATTGCATTGGGTGTTGAGGGGGACAATCGGCTCGGTACCAGGCGCAAAGGACCTCAATCAGAACTCCATCCCTTTAGGAATGACAACATGTTTGCACCAAGATGCTCAATGACATATCCCCCTTCGAGCAGAACAAGAGCGGGTACATCCTTGAGTGCATGTCTTGTCTTCCTCGAAATCGACTCGTAGTCTTCCGTATGAATCTGGAAATGTCCCAAAGGATCCGAGTGGAACGTGTCAAAGCCTAGGCTGACGACCAGAAACTCGGGTTTGAACTCGACTAGTTTCTTCAGTCCGTAGTCGAGGTTCTGCATGTATGCTTCGATTGAGCTACCCACTTTGAGAGGGAGGTTGATAGTTGTCCCTTCGGCATCGCCGCTGCCGGTTTCGTCTGCTGCGCCTGTGTAGTATGGCTGTCGCAACGTCAATAACCTCTCCACCATAGCGAGGGTTGATGGTCAATGGTGTCGAGCACATTAAATCAAGCAAATGTGTGGTTCGCAACCGGCTCAATCGGCACGAGAACAGAGGACTAGGAGGGACTCACGAACTCGTCTTCTCCGTGGATGCTCAGGTACAGGACCTTAGGGTCAGCGTAAAATATCTCCTGCGTCCCATTGCCGTGGTGGAAGTCGACGTCGAGGATGCCGATTTTTGCTTCTGGATGCTCTGAGCGCCATGTGCTCACAGCAAGAGCAGCATTGTTGATGTAGCAATAGCCACCTGCCCGCTGACCATCGCAGTGGTGTCCTGGAGGTCGGCACAGTGCTATCACTGTGTCGATGTCGTTGGGAAGGTCGGGAAAGCCAGCAAGCATGTCAGTTCCCTCACTGGCTAGATTTGCAGATGCAACGATAGCCTTGTAGCTGTCTGACATGATGCCACTGCTCATATCAAAGGCATAGTACCCTGCCCGCGCGAAGGGGTCTTTTGGTGGTCGCAGGGGCTTTCCGGTCGTGGTGGGGTAGATGAAACACTCCGGCAAGACGTGGCCATCTTCTTCAATTAAGCCCGCATCTAACCATACCTGGAATATGTCGCGCAAGTGCTGCAAGTAGTCCTGCGAGTGAGTTGCAGAGGTGAGTCCAAGTAGCCGATTTATACGACGGTCGTCTTGAAGGGAGGTAAACTCGACTGTGCGAAGCTCGTGTTTGGAAGTGCGCAAAGCTTTCAAAATCGCTTCAAGCCTTTCCGGCGACTCGAGAGCGGGAATGAGCTTCGAGCCTAGGAGTTCGACGGTCTGGTGGAGGAGAGTGTCAGGGTCCCACAGGATCACCAACATCTTCGAGGAAATGTGCTACATGGGCCGCTTTGGGGAGCATGGCAGAGATGGCCGATCGAGGACGAGCGCACTACAGCTCCAGGGTCTTGTTACGGCGACAGGAGCCGTGGGTGTTGTCAGGATGCAGTGAGATTTCGCTCCAGATTTCGCTCCAGATTGTGCGGCTCGGCCGGTGATTCTTCGGGTAAACGCCGTCCGCCGATTGCGTGCACGTGACGCCGCTGGAGGGTCACTCAGCCACTGCTCTCGGTCACACCCTCAGTAGTTCGGTCCATACATGTCGCTATACATCGGACCCTGTGGCGGAACCGAGGAGCGATGGTGATGGGGCTCGATCGAGGGGATTGGATCCATATCGGTGTCTATAGGAATCAGACCTCGTCCGAAGCTCAAGGAGAACACTGGGTGACTTACTGCCGTTCAGAATCTGTTCCAAAATTGCATTCTTCTGTCGCAGCTTACTGCAGGTATCCTTCATGCTTTGAAGAGACCTTTGCTTCGTCTTGTCAAAGTTGTCGAGAAAAATCGCCATGCTAGCCATGAAAGCGCTGCCTAAAGGCGTGGCGGTTAACTCCAGGAGCCCACAAGGGATGTGACCACTTACTCGGTTGTACAAGATCCGCAGCCAGTTTATTAGAAAGACCATCAGCAAGTGAGGATATCGGCAGAGCGCTGAGAGCGGCATTTTGAACAGCCCGTATGTACTGCTCCACCACCGGTAAGACATCTCTACCAAGGGAACCACTGTCGCTTAGGGACGCCTCGGGAAACGGGACCGACATTGTGGGGGCCTGCAGAGGTGCAGGGTCAGAAGCAGCTACCATCGCTGGAGGGTCCGTGTCCACTATGTCGAATGTGATCATAGGATGGTTCTCGAACACTGTTTGGTCGAGCCCGTCTGCACCTTGCGGCAATTGCAATGTGTTGTCAAAAATTGTTTGCTCCGTCATGAGATCCTCTGGTACCATACCCGGATGCATTCCGAACTGATTGAAACCTGGCGCTAGGGGTTGCATGACCGCATCTTGCATAGAATATCCAGAATATGCATTGGAGGAGTTCCCCGAGAATGGCTGATTCGAGTTTGCGAGGCCCATGCCCTGTGAGGTATGCAATGGGATCGGGCCGTGTGCGAAGCTATTGAATTGAGTCTGTACTGGTACAGAGTTGAATGGCGGCGAACCATGATGGTGACCTTGTTGGAACCGAGCTTGCATACCAACAGCAATACTTGGGTCGTCGTTGGGCCCGTATGCCACCGGCTGATTCTGAAAGAAATTGGGCTGGAGTGGGTCTGACATCTCCCGCGCACCTTGCAGCCCGCTCGTGAGGGGCCCTTCTCTGCTGGGAGTCCTTCGCATCTCCGACCCGAGCTCGTTGAAGCTGAAGGCTGGATCTAGGGAGGAAGTTGCAGAGGGGTCCGAGAACTCTTGCTTGAATTGTGGACGTGGTCTGTCGGCGAAGGACGCCGACCTCGACCTTGATCTGGAGCGACTGACTTCTCGTCGAGCAAAGCGGCGGAGGTTGCGATCCTCGTGAGGCTGAAGATTCCCACGTTCGTCCACAAGAGAGCGCGGCCGTCGACCAGGACGACTGACGTCGAGCACGGTCTTGCCAAATTGTGCAATCTGAGCCAGTCTCTCATCTCGGCCGGTATACTTGGAGAATCCCCACTGCTTGATTTTGCGCTCCCATTGACGAGGCGTGGCGTGGAAATTGTGATGCTGTTTCATGTACTCGGCTGCTTCTTTGCGAGTCATGTTGTGGTCGATGTAACATATTCGGAAGTTCTCCTTCTGCTCCTCCCAATCCTTGTCGTCATGATGAGTGTCTAGAGCCTGCGAGTCGTCGTCTGACGCCATGGTCGGAGTGAGACCAGAGACGATCCTGGTAGTGCGGAACTGGAGCAGCTCTTCCCGCCTGATTGCGCGTCGCCCAGCCTACGAGATGTTCTCTTGCGGTGAGCTTGTTTATGCCGGTGGGCTTCGGACAGCAAAAGCTTGAATTGCGGGCGTCGAGGGCGACACAGAAGTTAAGTTGCACATGCGGATGCGTTGTGATTGACACGTAGACAGTGCGCCAACCATCGCTCCAGCCAAGATTTGGCTGGTGGTGCCGCTCCATTGAGCGCCGTGTCGCCGCTTGCTGCTGGTTTTGGCCCCAATCAGGGCGCCTTGCGGCTGAACATTGGGAGGGGCTCCTCGGGGGGCTCGAGGTTCCGCACGATCCAGGCCCTGGGGCCTTGAATCACACACCCGGCCAATCGAATCTTTGGGCATGCGGCGCCGGTGAGGCTTGAGCCGGAGATGTGGCTGGAGGTGGCGCCCAGTCGATGTGCGTCGGTGACTTGGATGCTTCTCCCTATCACGGCTTGCTCCGTCGATCTCTTTCACTGCCAAATCCGTGCCCATTTCTCCGTTCACCTTGCTCTCACCTAGCCTTAATCATCCAACCACTGTTCAATGAGCTGGCAAACAAGGCAGTTTCTGCCTGGCACTGAGTTCCATCGACAAGCAACTCGTGCCTGCTTCCACCGACCCCCGATCATGATGCTGCATTCGTCACATTGGGTACCTGACTGACTCTTCGTGTCCGAAGGTCGCTCACTTCTCGCGTCCCAAATCCTCGTCTGCAGCCGTTTATGAATGGAACTTCTGAGAACTCCAGCGACCACTCGATGAACGCTTCTCTGAGACAAGGTGAGTGATTTTTGAGGTGATTTGGATGCCCATGATGGGTAGCACAACGGTGAAGCTCGATATTCCTTTTGTTCATATATCATCAACATTGCCATTGCATGAGCGACACAACCTATTCTGGTATATACCGGTAGTTTCGGTCATCACCGATGCAACTGTCACTGTTTACCGTTCTTATGCACGTCTTTGGAGCCCTTGGCTTGGTCTTCAATGCCATCTGGGGCTATGCTGTCACCATAGCGCGAAAGTTGATCCATAAGACCGACAAATTGTGTAGCTACGTCTTGGACACGTTGGTGGCGTGTGAGTATACAGCCTTGGTACTATTGAGAAGTATCCTGGGCAACCACTAATCCTTTTAGTCTTCACTGTTCATGCACCTGAGCAGGAGCCACTGCTACCAGAAGGCCAAAGTGACCCTTCTTCCCACTTCTCAAGATCGGCCTCGACAATCAACTTATCTGATGGCACACCGACCATGTTGTCTCCTGCTCATACACCATCCCCAGACGTCGACTCGGATCAACAAGATTTCCAATACATGGGAGGAGGTCTGTAGGAGGGCAGTCACGATGGGACCCGAGATCGATCACCTGAAACTCGCGGCATATGGAGAAAAGTACCCTTCGGATTTCGGGCAATGGCGTTGGGATTCGGGGCTAAGGATGGCCTAAAAGTTGATTCTAAGAAAAACAGGGCATTTCCAGGCGTTGCTCATTATTGTCAGGACTGAAATAGTGCGGCTACATATAACCTGAAGCGGTAACCGCCTCTTGATCTCTTCGTCGCTGGCTAGGTGTATCACGTGATCTCGTGCGTGCGCCGCGTGTTTGCTTTGTTCTCAATCCGCCTCCGCACCTTGCGGTTATGGCTTGACGTTTCCAACACTGTTGCCTTCACGCATCACTCACCGTTGCGCTCTGGGTTTTCGGACCTGAAATACAGGAGCCACCTTGGCTATCAGATTGGCTGTCTCGAATTTGCGCCGATGGGCGGTCAACAGCCTACCCAGCATGTCCTCCTCGGCGGTCATCATCATTTCCTCTTCACCTCCCCGGGCTTTCGCACCATCCCCCACACCTGTTGAGTCTCCTTCACCTTCAAGGTCACCCAGTGTCCCTGTGAGAGACGGAGCCAAACGATTCAAGAGGTCGGGCCAAACAAGACATGGGTTTCCGCCTGGCTTTAGCAGTGCACGTGCCCTTCTGGCTCGACCTGGGGTAGAAAATATCCCCCTGCAGTCTCCAAGCGGATCAAAATTCAGGCCACAAGCATCACAACAAGCCCGAGATAATACTGGCAGTCCTATCTCGATGGGGGAACTCGTGGAAAAGAGAATACACCCCCAAACCGAGCAGCTCTCGGTCCATTTCAAACCCTCCAAGCCAAGCGCTCCCTTGAGCCCTACGAGACTTCAACTCGCACAGGAGAAAGAGCAACTCGGCTCTAAAGATGACTCTGAGACTCTTCCATGCTTTGGCAACAAGGGCAAATCTCCTCATGGTACATATTCAAGCCCACCGCCGATGGAGAAGGCCACTCCACGAAGATTGGACTGGACTCCTGTCAAATCAAGTGAACACGCATCGCAGACTCGGGAGCCGGCACCACAAGAGGCCGGATTCTCGAGTGATCTCCTAGATGCTTACGCCTATTCTGCATCCGCGGCCACCGAATCTGAGACGGCGACAAAGAATGTCAATGGAGACGGGGACCAGTTCAAGAGAAAACGGATTGACCTCGTTATGACCACTGCGGCGACATCGTCGTCCTCTGTCTCGCAGTTGCGCACCGCCAAAGAGGCCAAAGCCGGCAGTAGGGGCAAAGGGAAAGCACCTCCCAAAAAGACTCTCACGATCACGGCTTTGGCTACTTCGGCTTATGGTAACGGCCAACATAAAGAGGGCAAGCTACCGCCTATGGTGGAGTACCTGACATCAACTCAAGCTGCTGCTGGAACTGATTGTGAACCAGTCATCGATGTGAGCCTCAAGAAGTTCTCTAAGCGTAAGGCTTCGGGCAAGAAAGCGGATGCGTCAAACAAAGCTCCGGTAAAGAGTCGACTAGTCTCCCCTGCGTCCGCGATGAAGACAACTCTTGAGCATCCATTTTTATTCGGTCCAGCAAGTCAACTAGCACGAGAGGAGTCCCCTACTCTGATGCGTGACACTTTGGAAGGACAGAAGAAATCCGAAGAGAATCTTTCTGATCCTTTCTCTCCACAACGGTCCCAGCCGTTCTCGATTGAGTCAACCTCACCCAGAGTCCTGCATGGGACGAATCGATTGGTCAGGCGAAGAAATCTGTGGAGTGCAGCGGGCCGGGATGCAGACAATGCTCTATTGCAGGTTGAGACGGTGGACATGACCGATTCCCCAGCCGTACGCCAGGCATTTGCTGGCAAGGATGCTCTTATGCAGCTTGACGACACGCACCACCATCGTATAGGCCCTGCAAACGAAGGGTTCCCACGTTCACCAGCCGCTCAGACCCCGTGTGCTAGGAGCGTCGGGCCGGTGTTTGATATCTACGATATCGAGACGCCCGGTCTTCGTGGGCCCATTGTCAATATGACAAGTGCTCAGGTGAGGGGGCTGCATACTTTACGGACGCTGGAGGAGCAACAGGACAACAGTGGCGCCCAGCACCAACCCGTCGAAGCACAATCAAAACAAGCGAGCGCCTCTACGAGACCAAAGCCCGTCATGCCATCCTACGAAGGATGGTCCGATCATGAGCTGAAGAAACAAATAGCGATATACGGTTTTAAGACCATCAAAAAACGGGAGAAGATGATTGAACTTCTTGAACGTTGCTGGAAGAGCAAGCATGGTGTTGAGCATGATAGCGACGGGCCAGACGATCCGGCCGATGCATTGACTCATGGTGATTTTCTCAGCAAAGTCCATGATCTCTCTGCGAGGCCAGCTCCAAAAGTCAGGAAACCCCGGGCCAAACGAAAATCAGACGGTGGTGACCCAGCGACTCCGAAAGAGCCCAAGAAGAAGAAGAAAGCAGCCCCCAAGGCAGAGGATGCTTCGAAGAAAGACCACGCTCCTCGAAAGCGAAGGACGAAAAGCAAAGCTCTTTCTGATCAGAGGGTCATGGACGTGGACGACATCGAAGAGGCCAACATCAGGCAAGCAGCAGAGAAGCACGAGGATATGCCAGCAGTGTTATATCAACCTGAGGAGAAAATAGTCAAGGTCGGGCAAGGCTTGACCAGACTTGCTACACCGCCTCCTACAGTGCCGAAGCTTGATTTTACATCATCTCCTCTGGACGTCGAAGAAGCCCAGCCGCCTGGTCAAGCCTCCTCAACCACGGATCCGGTCAAGGTACGAGCTCCTGTCCTTACGCCCAAGCAGACACAGCCGATCGACGTTATGGCACAAATACATGCCGCTATTCATCATCGGCCAGAGACCGGACCTGGAGGCTCAGACTCACGCGATCACCAAACATCACCCACCTGGCGGGACAAGATTCTTATGTACGACCCAATCGTCCTCGAGGAACTTACAGCCTGGCTCAACACAGAGGGTTTCAAAGCCATTGGCGAAGATGGGGACGTGAGCCTGCTGGAAGTCAGGAACTGGTGCGAACAAAATGGTGTTTGCTGCCTTGGAATTGGAGGTGGGTGGAGAGGACGTGGGAAGCACGGCTGAAGGAGGATGAAGGTGTGACTGTGAATGAGACGGTGTGATGAGAGCACGCATTTTGGATAGCAGTAGCTCCGGGTTGTTTCAATGAGTAGCAAAGAGCGTGCGATCGTCTCTCCAAGTGGCAGAAGGTTAAGGCTATGACTTTACATTACCTTGATCGTCTTGGGTGGAAGAAAGATACTTTGGTGCGCATCCTTAGAGCTCGGGGACCGACCACCCGGCTTCCAAGCTTTGTGGGCTGCGGGCCTGTTTCTAGCAGGCTCAATTTGCCTCGAGCCCAATTAGGGTTTCTGACCCCGCAGTTAAGCGGCGTGCAGACGCCAGAGATGCCTGAGTCGAGTAGCAGCGGGTGGTCAGGCTCAAGCAGCTACCACTGCGGAAGAGACGCAGCATGGCAATCACCGACTCCTGCTCATCTTCCACGTTCTTGTCCCGGCCGGACGGAGAGGTCAGCCAGCTCTTGGTTGTCCACAAATCCTGCGCTTGAGTTCGAGCATCTGGATGCTTGCCATGCCTAACTCTGGGTCCAAAAAATATGCATTCTTCGACAATCGAATACAATGTCCTTCCTCTCGGCGATGAGCTCGAGCCCTTCATCTGAACATGACCCTTAGTAGCGCCCAATATGGCCGACCAACCGTGCAACATGCGCCCGGGAGCTCAATTCCTCCACCACGCCAGATTCGCTTCGTCGCAACAGACGGGCAGCCACACACAAAGAGGAGAAGGATAAACGCGGCTTGTCTGACATGTCGCAAACGGAAGACGCGCTGTTCGGGAGAAAGACCTGAATGCAAGACATGCACCGACTACGGCCATGGATGTTCGGGCTATGCTGATCGGCCCAGTCGCGAGGATGGCAGAGCCGAAGAGAACGATGAAGAGGAAGTCGAGTCTGGTGTGCCACCACCTCAAACACTCTCAAACGACGTCGACGCCATGACACGTGTCTCTAGCTCGATAGAACAGCGAGAAAGAGAGCTACGGGGCGCCGCGGACGAGATCATCAGCCCCGCGAGCAACCACACCGGGAGCAGCTCCACGTCCTCCAGGTACCGTGTGCCCTACTTTCGCTACTTCGGGCCGACGGCCATCGTGCCAGGTTTCAAGCAGATGGTCGTTCAGGTCAAGGACCACCGATCGAGCTTGCCTTCTGGATCTCCAGCCTCAGGACAGCCAGTGGACGCGCCCGTTTCTGTGACCGAAAGAGCACCCGTCGTGGTGCCGTTCTATGATGCCACTGATCCCGACCCGATTCCTCCCTTGATCGTCCATCTCTGCGACACATTCTTTGTTCACCTGGGTTGTAACTATCCATTTCTCCAACGCGAAAGGTTCCTGAAAGACCTGGAGGACAAGAAGGTCGACGCAATCCTGGTCGATGCCGTTTGCGCAGTTGCAGCTCGCTTTTCTTCGAGTCCTTTGCTGTGCGCTTCGAATGATCCTTCCGTTCCCTTGGACGATGAGTGTAATGTCTTACGAGCCTTTCGCGGACATCCATTTGCGCAACGCGCCATGTCAGCTGTGATTGACACTTTCTCCTGTCCAACCATCGCTGTTGCTCAGGCATGCTTGTTGCTGGCATACGAAGAATTCGGCACTGACCATGATAGTGGGCTCTGGATGTATCTTGGTACTGCCATCCGGATGGCTCAAGACTTGGGCATGCAGAAGCTGGAAGGCTTGCAGCTTGAAGGCAGAATTGGGCCGACTCCTAAAACTGTTAAACACGGTCAGGACGGGAAACTGGAAGAGCAGAGGAGATTCGAACAGCAAGAGAAAATGTCGCAGAATTTATGCGATATGAACAGCTCTGAGCTTGAGGATAGAAGAGCGAGCGAGCAAGAACGGGTCGATACCTTCTGGGCTATCTTCTTCCTGGATAGAGCCGTCTCGTCCGGTGTCGGCCGTCCCGTCACTCTACGGGACAAGGACATTGAGATATCATTCCCCTATCGTGCTGACGAGACGATCATTGGAGGCCACCCCGACCCCTTCCCTGCCATGATTCAGATCGTCCACATGTATGGACGAGTGGCGGATGTGCTAAACAACATCAAGGACGTGAGCCAGGTCACTCCTGAAGTGTTGAAGCGCTTGGCAAGCATGGAGAGAGACTTGACAGGTAAGAGTTCTGTCTATCCGATGCTTCAGATGCTGATCAATGCAGGATTCTATCAACGTTTGTCTCCGAAGTTACATTTCAACGCCACCAACTTTCAGCAGTATGTGAAGGCAGGTCATGGCACGAATTTCATCCTGCTGCATTTCTGGTTCCATACCTTGATCGTTCTGGTTCATCAGCCCACGTTGCTTCATTCCTTTGAAGGCCGAATCCAGCAACTTTTCCCCGACAGCAGGGAACTGTCCACGTCTTCCGCAAAGACCATTGCAGACATCTTGGCGTTTGCCGAACTGATCGATGTGAAGAGCTTTATCGGCAATCCATTTACGAGCCAGCCTATGTATGTGGCGGCATGTGCTTTTTTGGCAGAAGCCGCCGCACATGCATCGCAACCGTCGTCTCGGGCGACGTCTCCACGATCAAACGGCCACCCGCTGCCTCCAAAACATCCCACGAGCGCTGAAAAGGCCCAAAAAGCGGCTTCTGCCCGCCATACGCTACTTGCAACCGCCGCAAATCAGAACTATCAACGCTGCTATAAAGCACTTCAGACTCTGGATTCGTACTGGGCTGGCTGCCGTTACATCCTGACAGCACTCGATCAAAAATCACAAGGTCTCATGGATCCGCTACTCTTCACCGCGGAAGACGTAGATGGGCAGATGCCGTCAACGCAGCCATCATTCACTACACCCGGGTGGCGAAGGGGCACGTCCTTGGCTGCTTCCCTTGGCGTGGATGCCAGGTTTCGTGGACTCAAAGGGCAAGACAGAGGGATGAGTTCTTCTCCTTCGATGGATTTAAGTCATGCCATTGGATGGTCTTTGACCGGTACCGCGAACTCACCTGCTCCAAACCTGAGCTTCCTCTACTCAATGAACGATAGTGGGAGGAAAGCATCGTTCGCACAACACTTAGTCAAAGAGCATCGTCCTGCAAACCGAACGAGGGTGCAAGATAGCAACCCACCTTCAGGCACCGAGGACCAGCTGCCCAGGGTCGGCCAAATCAAGACGGATCCATCCGTGCCGTACGATCCAGTCTCGACAGAAGACGCAGGCCTTCTCTTAGGGCTTCACTCGCCTTACACTCCTAGTTCAGGGGTACCGGCAACCACCACTTCTACCTTCATGCCGCAGAATTCGAACGTCTCTGATTATCAACCTCAACCGTTACCCAGCTACGAGCAAGCTATGGAAATTCAGCAACAATTTGTCGACGTCCAAAATGAAGGTCTGGATAGCATGCTGATTCGAGCACAAGAAATCGACATGGGCGGAGCACAGCAGTTCGATTTCACCTTCCCCGGCGCCGATATGATACCTTGGTTGGAGTACCTGCCGCAGGACGTCCTGACTTATTTCGGAGATCAACACTCGAGCGGAACCATGACAGACCCGAGTGGATCTCTAGAGCATGGATGAGAGAATCATGCATTGGCAATGCTCACAACATCTCAATGATGGATACGGGGGTGGTAGAGACAAGTACCTATACAGTACAGTGTATCAATAGATAATCTGCAGAAATTACTGGACACCAAACTTGCAGCCTCGGCCAACACATCATTCTGGCTTAGCCTCTGCCACCCTACCTAACTGACAAGTAGGGGCCTTCTGAGTCGTAGGTTCATCGTACTGCGTATATACAACACAGTACAACGCAGTACACACTCACTCACTTACCGCCTGCCTGGACTCCTTAGCCGAGAGGACTCCGCCGCGGAGTGTATCCTAGAGATTATGAACACCGAGTATAGTACTGACCTTGCCGATCGGAGCGGGTAAAAGCGTCGTCCAAGGTAGGATAGTCTGGGAGGGAAGGAAGAGGCCAAAACCAAAACCAAAACCTCGGTGCTACTGTACGTAGTATCCTATAGCTAGGTAGCTTGGTAGTATTGGTACCTAGTATTAGGCAAGAATCCTGTCCTTCATCTTCCCTTTGTGATTATCCTAGCCGCTCGCCGCTTTGCTCACCTGCTGCTTCCTGAGTGATCCCTGAGCGCTCCCTGAGCCGTCCCTGAGCCTTTTGGTCCCCGCATATTTGAGTTATAAGATTCATGCTAGCATGGCAACCAACATCGTTCTTCACCCAGGTGGGGGTTTGATGTCGGGTCATCCCATCTCCTGGACAAGACATCGCGATCCCCCATCTTCCCCACAGAATGATCGTCTTATTGAGTCGTGGGGGTCTGTCAATATCGCGGGGTAGTGGATTGAACCTGGGATGGAGAGAGGGTATACAAATATGGGGGGAGGCCTTGGTTGAAGAGGCTTGCACAAAGCTTGAATTGTCTCGTCCATCTTTTCTGCTGCTGCATCCTTTTTCACATCTGAGTGAGTGCCTGACTTCAATCTGCAGTAGCAAACGTTTTCCTTGTTGAAAACAGGTCCGAGCTTGATCCTGTCGGAAGAATGCCTTACCTGGGGCTGAAGGGCAATGGCCTTTTGGCAGGCATCACCTGCACCACGGGCATGGGCTTCATCTTGTTCGGTGCGCTCCATTCCCAAGTCCTGCTCAAGTCCAGTCCTACCCGCCCGGTGCTTTGACTCTGTCTGCGTCGGGCTTTCTGATTGACAAACATACTCTGTCTGCCCAGGTTACGACGATGGCGTCATTGGAGGCCTTCTTACAGGCAACAGTTTCGAAGCCCAGTTCCACCTCGACTCCAGCATGCAAGGCACTGTGACCTCTCTTTTCATGATCGGCTGCTTCGCTGGGTGCATCACGACCGCCGCCTCCAACGGTCGCTGGGGCCGCAAGACAGTCGCCCACTTGGGCTCGATAGTGCTTTCCCTCGGAGCAGCCATACAGGCAGCCAGCTTCCAGGTTGCGCAACTCATTGTCGGACGCATTGTCGCGGGTTTCGGATTGGGTCTGATCGTGAGCAATGTCATCGTGTGGCAGACGGAGGTGACACCAAGCAAGATTCTTGGGTTTGCCGTCGCTTCGGCACTGAGCTTTTTGATCCTGGGACAGGTAATTGAGACTCGAACCATGGATTCAGAGCAAAGATGCTGAACACCACCACTAGCTGCTCGCTTATTGGATCGATTATGCCATGGTGAACAACACAAGCAGCATCTCATGGCGATTTCCATTCGCGTTTCAGGCCGCGCTGGCCATTCTGACCTCGATCATGCTCATTTTTATGCCAGAATGTTCGATCCTCCCTTGTTCATATCTTTTACCAATGCTAACTAGCCGGAGCGCCACGTTGGCTTCTCCAGAAAGAATACCGCGAACAGGCCATCGAAGTCCTTAGGCTCCTAGCAACCCACAAGGGAGTCGTGGATGAAGCGAACTTCAATAAGATAGTCACCGAGATCTCAGAGGCTATTGTTCTTGAACACAACCAAGCTTCTTGGAGCGATCTTTTCAAAGAGGACCACGTCGGCTCAAGACGCCGCGTCCTCCTTGCTTGCCTAATCAACGCATGTCAAGCCTGGAGCGGCAGCACTCCCGTGAGCTACTATACCACAGTCATGTAAGCCCTGTACCTTTGATCCCATGCCGGAGCAAAACGGTGCTGACACGTACTTGAAGCTTCCAGGAGTCTGTCGGTCTCTCGTACCATCTTGCGTTGCTCATGTCCGGCTTCTTGCAGATCTGGTTTTTGATCTCATCGGTCGGCACATGGTACAGTATCGAGAGGTTAGGCCGGCGAATATCCTTCATGAGTACAGCCATTGGAATGGCGATCGTCATGGCCGTCATGGCCGCCATGGTTGCAATCGATACTGAAGCATCTGGTATCGTTGCGGTCATCATGATATTCCTGTACCAAAGCTTCTACACGTGGGGGTTCATGGGCGGCATCTGGGTACGATGTCCTCAAGTCCTGTCCAAGCTCCGGAAGAAGAACCTGATGCTAACGTGTTCGATGTTGCGCAGGTATATGGCCCTGAGATCATGCCTCTTGCACATCGTGCAAAGGGTGAAGGGCTTGCCACAGCCTGCCTGTGGATCTCGTCGTTCATTGTTGTCGAGATCGTGCCGATTGCCATTTCACATATCGGCTGGCGCACATACATCATTTTTGCCGTTTGTAACCTGGCCTTTGTGCCCATGGTATACTTCTTGTTCCCAGAGACGGCAGGCTTGACGTTGGAAAGCATGGATTTGTGTTTCATGGATAAGAGAGTGTCACCCGTCAAGAAGGCCAACGAACTGCAGCAGGCGATGAGGAGAGGCCAAGAAGTCGCGCTGGGCCAGGTGTTTGACACCAAGGGTGGGGAGGAGGCGATAGAGATTGAGACGGTAAAGACGGCTTAGGTGCTGCGTCGCTGGGAATCACAGTCAACCCCCATTCTCCGTTTCATGTACAGGTGGGGGAAGGCAGACGAGGAGGGGGAGAAGCCAAAGACCCACTTGTTTTGGCTTTTGGAGTCGAGAGGGGGCAGTCATTTAGTAGGAGTGGGAGTACTTGATCCTGTTGAGCCGGGCATAGTCGTGGGTACATACATAGCTAGTGTTGTGTATTGAGTTTGAACGTGGCACACTGCGGCGGGAGAAGTCCGAAGCCCGAAGTCGACCATTTTGGCTCTGTCACGTGCCTGGTCAAGACAAGACAGATGAGTGGCCGGCCAGATTTCTCTACGCTTGCCTCAATTTAGGAAGGCGTTGTCGAAATTATTGGCTGCAGCGCAAGAGCAAGGAATCGGCCAAGCTTCCCTGACGCCCGTTCTAAAATCTGAGATTCCTAGCCGAGAGGCAGGTATCCTATACTAGCCGATTACTGGGGCCCAATTTGGCCCTGGGTGTCTTGCTCACGGAGCCCTCAGGGATGTTCAGCTAAAGGCTCAGTCAGAGCTCAGGTTAAAGTGGCCGTCGCTCACTACTGTAGCACCCTCTAAGACCAAAACTGTATATGGCAATTAGGTTACTCGTTCTCGAGTAATAGAGGTAGGTCGGTATCTCGTAATTTCAGTATGGATAGGTACGGAGGGAGGTCATCTTGGCGTTGGGATACAGATTACTCATACATACATATTCATACTCGGCGATAAAGCGGTACAAATGCAATGCGATGACTCTCTTCCAGGGCACCCAAGGGCGCAGTGTTGATGATCTATTTTTCTTGATTAATATCTCTGTGTTGTCGCCCATATGACTCCTCGAAGCTGGATCGGTTCTGGTTCCCAGTTTATATCTTGCTATTCTCGCCCAACATAGCCTTCCGTGCGTGTGTATTGATACAGTGCAAGTGCCTTCGAGTTGACGTCGAGTTGGCAAGAACCATCACATATATTCTTACTGTACTTCATTGGATGACCTTGTACCCTTCACGCTTTATCGACCATGTCTCAGGATCTCGTCCTTCTCACTGGTGCGACCGGTCTGGTTGGATTTCGCGTCCTCACCGAGCTGTTGGATCAGCAATACAAAGTGCGGCTTGCTTTGCGATCAGAACCCAAGACCAAGGCCATCAAGGAAGCGCTTCCAAGCAAATATGCAGCAGTCCACGAGCTCGAGTTCGTCATTGTCCCCGACATGGCGGTCGACCACGCGTTCGACGACGCAGTGAAGGGGGTCAAATATATCGTGCACGTCGCCTCGCCAATGGCAATTCCATCCGATGACCTCGAAGCAACGCTGATAAAACCAGCGATCAACACAACCGTGACCATCCTCAACTCCGCTTCAAAGGAGCCCAGTGTCAAGAAAGTGGTCATCACATCCTCAGTTGCTGCTGTGCTGCCGGCAACCCCTAAGGTCTTCGACGCAGACAATGTCGAACCGGACCCTCAGGGCCCCTGGACGCACACCTTTTCGGCTTACGTGGCGTCCAAAAAGCTGGCGTTGAATGCCACGCGCAGGTTCATCGCGGACAACAACCCGCATTTCGACATCATCAACATCATGCCCTCGTTCGTGATCGGGCCGAACGGCTTTGCAAAAGGCAAGGAAGAGTATGAAAAGGGCTCGAACAGGACCGCGTTGGCGCCGTTGCGTGGCGTGCAGTTCCCGGAGCCAAGGCCTGGCGTTGTGTGCCATGTGGATGATGTGGCGTTTGTGCACGTCGCCGCGCTCAAATCCGAGATTTCAGGCCACCAGAACTTTGGAGTCATATATGACGGGCCGAACGGCGTCGAGTGGAATACAGCCGTCGATATCGTTAAAAGGCGGTTGCCGGAGCTTGTTGAACGCGGGGTGTTTCCTTTGGGAGGCACGGTTGTAACTCAGAAGGTGCCGTTCGAAGCCTCAAAGACTGAGCGTGCCCTGGGGATCAAGTTCAAGACGTTTGAGGATATGATTGTGGACGTGGCAAATGAGTTTGCGCGGGTTGCGTCCGAGGTTTCTGCTTAGTCGTCATCCTTCCTGCGTGCTTCTCTCCAGGGTAGCCCGACTGAAATACCAGATAGGCATGTTCAAATCTGCTATATTGCGAATTTCAAGGACGAATCAATATCTTTCTTTTGGAAACGTGGTGCTCACCCAGGACGCGCACAGCCATATAGCATCTGTTCAAGAATTCTTCGACGTCAAGGAGCAGTGGTTGTGGGGTCGAAGCGGTTCGGTAGTAGTCGCCGACGTGGCATGTCGTATCCAAAGAGTGAGAAATAACAGCGACGGAACCAACTTCGCAAGCCTTGTTGGGTTGGCTTCTTCTCTGTATAAATGGCAACCAACGTCGACATCAGCTCAAAATGATTGCACATTGGCCGCAGGCAGTGGACGAGTGGCGCTTTGGATCTTGGATGGCAATACATGCTATCGTTGTTGTGAGGCTTCTTCTGGAGTGGATAGATTTGGCTGATAGGTATGCGCCCCTTGTTCATCAAAACGGGGAGAATGTGTTGCGGCGCTCCCCTGACACTGTAGTAAGGTAGACTCCAGGTAGGCTTCATTCAACCTCTCGCCCCAGCAGCTCTTGAAGTCGCTGTGCCATGCTGCGATGATTGGAGAACATGGCTCTCCAGCTGAGCATGAATGCTAGGAACGCGGGTTCGCAGGCCGTTCTGAGAAGGTTGCTGAACGTAAGCCAGTCCGACGCGTTGTATGGGGGCCGCAAACGTACTTTCTCGGAAAATTATAGCTTGATCGGTCCAAACCCCGCGGGACCAAAATCGTAGTCTCTCTCTCAGGTGCTGTGTCGACGGTAGGAATGGTAGACTGTGCAAACTAACCGAAAATTAGCAGAAGCTTTCTGGGACAGCGGACCGGATCGCGAAAGCCATGGGCATCGTAAGGGTCTCCTTGTGGCTTATGCATGCTCAACCCCCGTTCTTGAGCGACTCAGATGGATAGGCAAGTTCCCAATATACCTGCTTGACCATGCGAGAGATCGCCCTAGTGCTCAACCGGAATACGCAACTTGACGCCCGACTCCCGCAGACCTCCATGTGCGCTTGGTGGATCAGATTGCAGTACCTTCGAAGTTGCGGTTTCCGTCGGTTACTGAAGGTCCGGTCGAGGGACGGCAGCTTTGCTCCTTTGATGGATTGGCAACATCAAATCTCGGCTCTATGCCGTGTACGTTGGCGGTTGCCGTCCGCCCACGATAACACAACTGTTGTAGCATTGCCGACACTCATTCAAAGCAATCAAGACTAGGCAGACAAACACAGAGGTGACAGAGCAAGACTGCTGCAGCTGGATGATGCCAATAAAAAACAGTGGATGCTGTTGTATGACAGCACCATCTACGCACTGGTTTCTTGAAGTAAGACAATGTGTAGAGTCTTCGACATGCGTTGCTGCTGCGCTCCAAAGAAGTGGACATCCTACAAGATCGAATTGCAGCCAAATGAGGATCCACTAAGGTCCAGAGGATGGGGTGCTGCGAAGCGACCACTGGGACTAGAATGCCCGAAGCGCAGTCTGCCTGAGGCTGTGGTCGAGGATCGCGATTTAACCAGTAGGTGAACTCCATGAAATGAGCATACCCAGTAGATGGCCAAGCTCTTTGTGGCATTCAGAGGGTATCGACTAGAGATCAAGATTTTCGGATCTCATGGGACA
Organism: Phialophora tarda; assembly: GCA_016109495.1. Taxonomy (NCBI): domain Eukaryota; kingdom Fungi; phylum Ascomycota; class Eurotiomycetes; order Chaetothyriales; family Herpotrichiellaceae; genus Phialophora; species Phialophora tarda. Next base: position 1,819,109 of record JADWPL010000003.1, on the reverse strand, counting down.
GTGAACATCCGAACGCTATCACTCCGACCGTGGGGCGGTAGATATGGCGCTTTCCCGGTTCTCGGTGCTTGAAAGTCCTCAACATCAGCTTGGAGACACCGCCATGAGAACATTGTGCAAGTGAACGGTAAGGCAACTAGATCGGAAGGGCGAGGCAGACCATAGTCAGGGTTGGATTCCAGCATTGGGCGGCGTCTTTGTCATCGTCCAATTATTGAAGTCCACGACCCATGCTGTACATTAAGCGTCGCTGATCTCCATATGCTGGGCCAGAGGCAGGCCAGAGCGTGGAGGGGCGAGCGGTGAAGAAACAACAGGAACTTTCTGTGGTCAAGGCAGGGACAAGGGCGCTCGGTCAAGTTTGCGACGTCTGGGTCCTTAGGCAGCCGATCCGATCCACCGTGTGGCAGTTGCTGTGCTTAAGGGAGGACGAGACAGAGGCTCGAAGGGGCACCAAGGAGGTAGGCCGATGCAGAGTGCAAGAGCGCCACAGCTTGCAGTTGACAAACTCCAAATGATGCACGAATCCGAGTTTCATAGGTGAACGCCGAGGCCAAGACGGCCTGATTGGTGATTCAGTCGAGCCGATTACAGATGACGAGGCAGGCGGCCCATCTTCTGCGTTTGCGGGGGCTGAATGGACAAAGCGGACGAACAGGTGTTCATGCGACGAGCGGACGCTCTTCGGCACGAGCAGTCGAGGCCCGCGCTGCGTTTGATTGGCGGCTACACGTGGAGAGCGGCCTCAAATGAAATGTGCCCGCCTGTGGCTCTAGAATGGCCCTCCGAGATCAGTGTGCGTGACAGGCGGTGGAGCTCGTGATTTCAGTCCTTGTCGAAACGAAGGCTGCCATGCTGTGCCACGTCGCGGGCCGGGCGCTGCGGGACAACCGCCCAGTTGCAGGAGGGAGAACTTCGGCCGTTGGGCATGCAGGTAGCCTTGGGCAGAGTGGGAAGATCAAGAGACACCAAGAACAAATCGAAGGAGGATTACACGGTAAGCAGTAAGTGAAGTCGAAGTGAAGTGAGAGTGAGGTTTGCTCATGGCGGGCGGCGGATCAAGGTTATTCCGGGCGGGCTCAGCCGAATGCGCACCTCACCTCCACGCAGTTCCTTCTAGGTCAGTGGGAGCGACCACTCACTCACTCACCGCAGGACCGGTGTCTCGGAAACGATGATTGTGGTGGTAGCTGCCGACCATCGTCACCGCCCAAGGTCAGTCATAGCTGAGGACAACAACAACACAGCATGGCTACTTGGAATGTTGCGAGGATGAGGACGGAAACGTGCAACACAGACCTCGTGATTGGCACTCCGCATGGTTGACAGATTTCCGAGACGCTTGAGGCACGCGAAACTGGGATCCGCCTTCAGATCTCGATGCGATCCACTATCAACAGGCAGGCAGGAACACAAGGGAGCAGGTGTTTCAGTGATGCCACTAATCGCAACCCATCTTCAACATTGACTCAACTTCGACTCACACTGGAGTGCTATCACGTCATGTCACCAATGCTCTAACAATACTCTATTCAACTGCCATGAGTATGCTGTTGAACTTGGCGGTACAATCTGTCCGTATCTCCTTGCAACACAGTATCCTCCTGTCAGCGCACCAGCTCGACGAAACCCATTAAACCAGCAACTCGACGTGATTAGATGATCCAAAGCCTCCCAACGCCGCGCTGTGTGTTTGAAGTAACGCAGTAGTCACATGCATCAACCATTTTTGAAATGCTCTTTAGCATACTGCTCGCATGCCTGGGACAGTTTAGTGGGTGGATGACAGTAGAACGACCTGGGAAAACCAACCTTTGCCGGCTTGCCTAGCTTCTGCCCGATGGCTTTCCACTTGTTGGCCTCGTATTCTTTGATAGCTTCACGTAGCGCCGCCGACTACCGATGTGCCGGTTAGACCTGAAGTTCTACCAGGCAGGACTCGCACGTACCTCATCCTCTGCAAACTCTGCGTAGTGCATGTCCTAAACCCACCCATAAGTAACGGTAGACACAGAATGGAGACAGCTACTACCTTGTACCAATGCTTCTTCACACTGCCTTCGGTGCGGGCGGGGAAAGCCTATTGTTGTTGAGTACACGTGTTCGTGCGTGGGACGCAACTGGAGAAACTACCTTTGCGATCTCACTCCAGCTGAGACTTGCATCGCGCATTTGCTTCAGCCGCTGTTCCTCCTGGGCAGTCCACGGGGTGTTGGTTCGGCCGCGTTTCTTGGCCGTTTCTTCGGTGAGCAGAGCCGGTATCGAAACGTTATTTGACGTTGATTCTGGCGGCAAGGTGGCCCCCGGAGGCAGAGTATTCAGCTTGGGACTATGGGATGCCCGTCGCTTGCGGGGATTTGGCGGAGATAACGGAGGCTGAAGCTGGTCGGCGTTGGGCTTGGGTGCCAGCGGCGCCTGAGGCGCTGGCACCTCTTTGTTTGTGGAGGGAGACGTGGTGGAGTTGGACTGCTTTTGCTTCTTTGCTGGAGGAAGGGATCTGAGATGCATACGAGTTAGGCGCGGCGAACGAGGGCAAGGCAGATCTCAGTTCGAGTGGTGGTGTTTCGAAAACCAGGATGGACAACCAGGCGTTTTCCCCGGTGCAGTTTTGAATGTACCACCGGCGGAGTAGAACTTACGACATTGTGACGGAGGTGTATCTGCTTAGTAGAGGCTGACCTGAGTTGAGGTTGCTGTCGGCATGGTCGAGCATGCTCTGGGCCAGGAATGTCCCTTGGATGTCGAGGCCAGCCACAGGAGTGCCGGTCACCAGGAGAGGTAGTCGGTGTTATTTGGATCAGAGACGGCGTGTGTCGCACAGCGACGGGAGCCGTTGGTTCGCGGGAGTCTAATGTCGCGCGGTGCTTCCTGTGGTAGTGGGCGAGGCCGACAGGCTCCAGCCGGACCAGGACCGGGACCAGGAATAGAGTGAGCGAACGGGGACAAGGTGTGACCACCGACCAGGGAGGAAGTGCAAGAAGGGTGACTAAGGCCAATCAGGTCCACAAGAGGCATGCAGGAGGAAGAAAGAGCGGGACAGGAGTAAAGAGGCGGTACGACGATGGTGCAGGTTTTGAGAGGAAGCTCACTTTAAGTCGATTTTGGTTCTGCTCAAATTCTGCCCACTTGTGCTCCAGCCCAGGTCAAGGAGAATGAAGGCCAGAAGGGGTCGCCGATCAGATGTAGCAGCCTTGGTTCCTCCGCCGCAGGACGACGGTGACAAAGTTCTCTAGCCTCTCACCGGCAAGCCTTGGGGATGGGCAGGCCAGAATCGCCAGGGATGGCAGCGACTATTGCGGAAGCTCTATACAGCGAATGACAAGGCCGGTGATTTGGAAGAGATGGGAATGACCTTCATTTGAGTCGAGTCCTGAGGTACTAAAGGGAGCTGTACCGCTTTCTTGGCACAGGGTACGCGAGGGAGAGGGGGCGAGAGAAGAAGCACCAAGAGGGCTGGGGATGGCTGCACCAGAAGAAATGTAGACAGGTCACCACGTAACCTTGACGTTCGCCGTGAGCGGTTCGGGATTCAAATGCGCGCTGGCACTCCTCGATGTTGTCAATGGTGCTTGTGAGGCGTTCGCAAGCACCAAATGAGCGACGGTGAAGGCACATGCTATTACGGAAGTGGCATGGTGTGCATGACCGGGGTTGGAGGCGGAGGTGGAGATGGGAGACTTGCAGACCAGCATGTGGAGGAATCAATGAGCCGTATGAACATCGAAAGGAGGGGGAGAGGCCAGGGAGGAGCCAAAGGGTGCAGACCGCGATACGGGTTTACGGGCTGGGACTGCAACCCGATCAGCTCGACAGCGGTCTCGACAAATAATTACTGAGTGATGATGATAACGAGGCTGGCTGGTTGGCTGTTCAGCGGGAGACGCGACTGCACAGGGTCAGATGATGGACACGTTTGTAGCATACGAAGGTAGCTACTCCAGATCGCATGTGGTTCCCGGCCAGGAGCCAGAAAGTACGGGGCAGCTCGAGGTAGCGGTCGGTAGATACCTCACTGGCTCGATTGCCTAGGTACCCCGGCGGATAATGAAGGGCGTGAAAAGGAGGGGGTGTCCTGGACGAGGTACGTCGAAGGACTTTGGTCACGAAGTAGCGAGGAAGCTGGCGAAGGAGAACAATGGATGACGAGGGAAACGCCGTTGTTGCGGGGTAGACGACGAAGAAAGTGACTAAAGTGGCCAATGTAGCAAAGACCTGCGCGGAGGCATTGGACGAAGCGTTACACAAAGTAACCCGAACCAGCCAAGTGGCTGATCCTTTTGCAGCTCGAGCATGCAAGCCTTGGACTGCCACGATCAAGGCAGGCGTCAGAAAACCAGGTTGTTCCGGTACCCAGATGAGCAGAGGACCCAACGTTGAATGGTGCAACGCGTGGTGGATGGAAGCAATCGAGGCGTCGAGGAGGGGAAGCTTGGAAGCACCAGATCAGCTGAATGGTGATTTGCCGGAGCCAAGCACAATCGAGTGCGATAATCAAGGCTGAAAATACCACTACCACTGTCGGTACGTACCTCCAGGAGTGCCTCGTGCCGATCTTGTCAACTCTAGCACTGCCAGCAGACGGTACAACGAGCGCAAGGAGGCGCTCCTGCGACGAAGTAGAAGGTACCGGGAGAAGACTGTGACTTGGAGGCTAGTCGGTTGCCCGTGGAGGCTGCAGCTCCCAACGTGCATTGTTGGCTCTGGCGGGCTTTGACAGGTTACAAATGACGGCAATGGCGCCGATGACGCTGGAGGGGAATGGACCAATGCCGCCGCCCGCGTAAAGCATCCACCGCGCTAACCTGCTTAACATTTCTAGAGAGTCCGGCGTACTCGTACTAAAAAGGCAACTCCCTAAGAAGCTTCTCGATAGGTGATAACTCGTAGATCAAGAGAAGCCGTGACTCCGACAGAAAACGTGGAGGCGGATCTGCAGGACCCCAGCTCTTGTCGCTACTTGTACACTACTAATTCGTACGACCGGTTCTGCCCATCGTTCCAAGAGCGCTCAAGCCGACGAATATCGCGTTTAGCGACGCTGGCGAGACCGGCCGGTGACTCGTCCTCGCGCTTGTCGAGAGGTAGGTCCGTACCGTCCATCTCCCTTTCCGTTAAAGTGATTTGCGATGTCCCGTATGATCGTCCCAAGGGATGCAAATCCGACCTTTAGCGAAGGGGATCATCGCTTCGACATCGTCTTTGACCCCGGAGAAAGACTGGGGTTCTCATCCAATCTTACAACACCGCGCCTGGATCGACCCTCGGCACTGGCATTCGTGCATGCGGCTGTGGCTAGGGTCTATGAGATCGGTAGTTCGTTGCCGCAACCATCGCTGGCATAAGTTTGCTACGAGTTCCACAGTACGAGGTACCAGTACTCCGTATGCCGCCAGATCGACATGAAACCGAGCGAGGCTGGTACGGCTCGGCGTCGATTGACGGTCGTGGTGCGCAAACCACAGCGGGGGGGCAGGACTGGTATGTACTTGTAGTGGACCCGCATTGTGGTTTCTTGCGATCGGTTCCTCTGCAAGCTCCTGAAATTTCTTGACGGAAATGTTTGCTCGGGTCAAGAGGTGGCAATGACCACTGTTTCGTCTCTCGAAGATCGCTGCTGCTTCAGACTGGATCGGTTGCCGTCGATTCTCATAATAATGCGCCCTCGCCCCAAGTGACTGCGATCCTCGACCAAAGTGAGGCTGCCCCCACCGGCACCGCTCATCGCGTCGTAGAGGGTCCGAGCATAGTCAACGACCTGAGACCTGCCCGTGAGGAAGGCCTCGCGATCGCACCATTCGCCGAGGAACGAATTCCGCCAAGTGTCGGCGCGACATCTGATCTCGAGGCTGCTCCACTGAGAGATTTCCGGCACGCCGATTTGCAAGTCTTCGGGATAGAAGTGTTTCAGCATGTCGCAGTCCAGCTGCCAGATCAAGTGTTTGATGTGCGGTGCGCAGGGATGGCCGTCCGTGAGACGCGTCGGCAGCTTCCCCGCAAAGGCCTGGCTGACAATATGAAAGACGGTATTCGCATAAAAGACGGGTCGCGCTTCCAGGAGTATCGTCCGATTGACCCTCAGAAGCTGAGACGACCTCGAGGAGTGGCTCTGGATTGTTCCGCGTCGAGGCACCATGCAGCCGCTGTCATCCTCAATCTTGGTTTCCAAGATAGCCTTTCCGCATCCGAAGATAAGGTTGTAAATGTCCAGGCGGATCTCGAGGGGGAGGTCGAAGAATGTTGGCGCCATCGATACTATTGACCACACGCGTTTCTTAGATATCGTTCGGCGAGTCAGAAATTGTGATGACGACCAGAAGGCCACGGCGTGGGTTATATACTGTAGAAAAGACGCGCTGATGAAGGAACATCTTTCGTTCTCTGGTAATCAAGGGGGTGGCCCACCGCCGCATGGCGGACCGAAGCGGCTGACAACGCTAGAAAATTTGACAGAACGATTATGTAGATTACGATGCTCCATCCGTGCTCCAGCCTTATGTTACCGAGATAGTCTAAATGGTTTCAGTGAGTCAGATCTGACATGCTAGAATACCCATGCGGCAGGAAACCCTTGCCGTTCTTAGCTGAGGAAGCGCCCATTACGGCATTTTGTGGTTACCGTTTGTTGATGGAAATCACGGAAAAATGTACGTGTCCGTGTCCATTGGGTAGGCCGAGGAGAAGCTCAGCTGTAATCTGGATCTTGACATCCAAGGGCGATACCGGGGGGGACATTCGCAGGGCTGGCGTAATGGCTTGGAGCTTGGACCTGAGCACCGTGGCACCCTGGGTCGAGACCAAGCCACCACGTCAAATGGCCACCATAAACATTTCACATGTTTTCCAGAATCCTGGTCGACGAATCGCTTGGTTAGCCTCGAAAGCCACGAGGCGTAACCTTTCAGCAAGCCGACACGAGTTCAGCCGCAATGCAGAATCAATCGCTTTCCATGTCTGGCTCGCAATTCCGTGTTGCAGGTAGGATGCGCACACCCTATCGTCTTTGTTGGTATTCTGTTATGGCCGGATGAGAACATCTCCCAGCACACCCATACATCAGCTTAGAAAGTAAATTCGTTTATCCTTTGTCCAGCTGACTAGAATGATTGCGCTATCAACTGTGGAACCGTCCCACAACGTCTACAGTGGTAATCTCTCAGGAACGGTGGTGATCATTCGGCAGCTGTTATTTCGGAGTGAGGTACTGTTGGACTGTCCATGCCTTCCAGGACAGGTTGTTCCGAAGACGCGATCTCGGTCGCTAAGGGTGGCTCGGAAACCCATTCAACGGACGCGAATTCCAGAATTTCTAGAGACTCTGGCTGCGAACAAACAGTAGGAGGTGCATTGGTGTCAGGGACTGTGACAATTGCGGTCGTAACAGCAATACTGGTTGTCGTGATTGTTGTAGTGAGGACTTGTGGCTTAGTATCAGTGGTCTCAAATGCCAGGCTCAGGCTCGAACCTCCTTGACTGGATTGTAGTGGGCCTGTCAAAGCGAAAAACAAGACCAAGAAGCCCAGGACACCAACCAGCACGTTTCTTCCGTCTGCTGTCAATTTTCTTGCATGACTGGCAAGTTGCGCCCGGACACTTTGATTGTCAGTGACTGGCGGCAGGTTCGAGGTCAACGGCTCTGTTCGAGGAATAGGTTCCCCTTCCAAGACCCTCATATTTCCTTGGGCTTCCGATGTGGCAGACTTGCCGTTTGTCTCTTGCTCGCTAGGGCTCGCCATTTCAGATTCCACAGAGCCCTCGCGGGAGGCCGGGTCAGTGGGCTCGAATTGCGGAGCGGCCAAAAGCACGAACTTCGCCTCCAGGTCTTGCCGAATCTCCTCTGGCAGCCAGACCTTAATTTCCACGTCGACCTTTTCCATCTCCTCCCAAGCGGCGGCCCAGGCCCCAGCGCGCATCAGCCCATTTGCGGCAAATACTTTGACTTCCCACTTCCGGTTGACTTCTTCGGGACGTAGGCGGCGTCCACAGTCAGGACACGCTTCACATGAGAGATCCAACTCAGCCTCATCTTCGGTGCTAGCGCTTTCAAACCCACTGTCCGCAACGCTGCCGTCGGACTGGAAGTAATGATTGTGTCTGATGCGGGGGGTCTCGAGTTCCAAACTCTCCAAAAGCCGTTCTTCAAGAAGGGCCAGGTCTTCCCGAGGGTGGGGAATCAGAACGCCTCGACTGCTGATCTCGGGATCGGCCAGTTTATTCCGCAGGGCAATCCAGCGTTGCTTGTACTCTTCTGGCAGTGAATCGAGGATCAATGAATCATCAACTGACCCAGGCTGCACACGTATATTCGGCGGCAACAACGTGCAGTGTAGAAGTACCAGCGGAAACTCCTTCTTGAGATTGCTCCCACCCTTCGAAGGCGAATTGCGGTGGGAGCGACTCGATCGCTTCGTGGGAGATGTGTGAGCAGAATACGAACTGCGCTGACTGTAGGAGGACATTTGAGAGTTGGACCGTCGATAGTGCCGCAGCACACTTTGCGTTTCGCTCATGATTTCGTCTTTCATCTGCAAAGCTCGGACGCTGCTGGGATGGCGGAATGGGGAGGGGTATTCTCGGAAACTTCGTGCTGATGTCGCTGGGTGATTGCGATCTTCACCACCCCCCAGCGGCGACATCCCAATCGAGTTGCGATTGGATGGTGTTCGTGGACCATCGCGCTGTTCTTCTTCCAGAGGCAGATGTTGTGATATTGATGTGGGAAAGGATGAGATGGATGAGCATCCCGAGAAGACTCGTCCGTGCGTGCTGAGAACATCCTCCTCCTGCCGCCCTTGGTCTTCCAAATGGTCTTCCAAAAGGTCTTCCGACTCTGCGCCAGAGGTGCTTTCATCGTCAACTGCGCCAGAGAAGTTGTAGTCGTGAGTTTGGACGTTGTCGGTGGGATGTAGAAAAGAGGACGATGGGCGTGGCTCTTGCCGTAGGGAAAGCGGAGAGGACTGCTGGAATGCGCATGCTTCGACATCAAGTTGCACAGGAGGCACAGTTTGCAATGGAGAGCTCGCCATCGTCATGGATTGCGCTACAGAGAGGGATGGTCTATGCGTTTAAGACAAGTCGGTGCCGCATGTGTACGTGACTGTTACGGGGAAACCTCGGTTGTTGACGGGGCAACACAAGGCGCATCCCCCTATCCCCCCCCCCTTTTCAGTCCTGCCCAGCTGCACATTCCCTGCACTCGTGCTTCAGTAAATGTATCTGAAGTTAGGGTTCTCGCGGTCGGTCAAGTCATCGAACGCGTGCACATAGGTCTCATCTCTGGCTTCCCGGATGCCCGCAGCCGCCAGCTCATCCTTCCTCCGATTTTCTCGTGTGAGGTGGAAGCGGAGGAAAACGATGACGATGACGAGGAGGACGTAGCAGCCCATCTGCGTTTCCCGTTAGTGGTCAATTCCTGTATCAGGACGAACAGAAAGAGCCCAGCAGCACCGGTTTGAAGGAGGGACTCACGTGCGTGGAGAACGCTATCAAATATCGGGGCGCGTTCCACGATAGAAACACCTGAGGCCCTATCGCATTGCCAACACACCTGTGAAAGCGTCAGCCCGGTTCAAGTTCGATCATGAATCTCTCATCAGCTGACTCACCAGGACACGAAATTCATCGTGACCACGACTGATTTCTTCGTCTGCCCACCGACGTTGCGGGACAGCATGCTCATCGCCAGTGTCTGGGCAGCCCAGAACGACAGAACGATGTAATAGCTGACAAGAAGACCTGCTTTCGTCGCAGTGTCCTTATTCTTCACCGTCATCAACACGATTGTACCGACGAAGGATCTAATACCCTGTTAGCTCGGGCACGGCCGGGTCGAAGGCGGCACGTACGGAATGACAAATGCTCCCATGGTCAAACAATTCTGATGGTATTTCTTGACAAGCCAAGTCGAGCTGAACAGGATGATGATGATGATGGCACCCAGGACCATGGCAAGCAACTGTGTCTGGAGGACCGTGAAATTGAATCCTGGTCGACGTCAGTTTTCCGCTGACCAAAAGATCTTTCTCCACTGACCAGTTATGATGATGTTGGCAAAGGCTCCCAGGCCGGAAGTGGGAAGAGTCGTACAGATCTGGATCAAGCAGTAACAGTACGTTTGCGGGTCGAGGAATGCCTCCTTGACCTGCTCCGGCCTGAACTTCCTGTTCTGCAACCCCGTCTGGTTGCTTCTCACCCGCTCGACCATCAATGTCTTGTCCTCCTCCGAGAAGCACTTCGCCTTCATTGGTGAATCTGGCATCCACCAGCAGACAAAGATGCCCCACAAAACGGAGAAGCAACCATAGGCTATAAAAATCGCCTGCCACGACTTCAACGGTCCGGACTCGATTTTGGTGAAACAATACGCAAGAAGGCCCCCCACGATCTGTTGCCATCCGTTACAAGCGTACCAAAATGTGACGGTCTCAGCCTGTTCTTCTCTCTTATACCACATAGAACTGAGGATGAGAAAGCAGGGTTGACAAACGGCCTCGAAAATGCCGAGCAACGTCCTCAGGGCTACGAGGGCGGCAAAGTTCTTGGCAACGGAGTGCAGAGCAAGTATCGTTCCCCATAGACAGATGTTGAGGGATAGATACTTGGCGATGGGCACGCGTTGCAAGGTCCAATTCGTTGGAAACTCGACAACCAAGATGGCGATCTGTTGTTGACGCCAGGTTAGCACCACCATCAAGGTAAAGCTTAGCGCAAGAGAAAGGCCCAAGGGCACCATGACCTAAACTGGACGGGAACAGACTCACATAGATACAGGTCGTGAGCCAGGAGTACTATTGCGTTGGTCAGTCATCACCACCCGAAGTCGGAAAGATACCACCCACTTGCTGCGCATGCAGGTTAAGGTCTTCTCTGATGCCCATAATGCTTGCGCTATCTCCTTATCAGCCTTGAAGACGGTAATTGGGAATGCAGAGTCGTGGGAAGTCCTGGTAATATGGATGTGGCTGCTGGGAGGAACTCACAACGACATCGTGCCCTTGTCGAGAGCCTGAAGGAAATAGGTCGGTATCATGATTGCAAGAACTCGCCGGTCAATCATCCGTTTCAGTCGCTTATTCTCTTCCGCAGAGATCACGACTCGAGTGGTACTTGCGTACTTGGCAACGTCTTTGTCGATACGATCGTAATCGACGAAATCCTTTTGGAGCTCACTGCTACCGGACATGACCCTCTCGATCTGAGAGATATTCTGCTTCTCGACGACAGACTTCTCCGTCCCAGCCGCCGGAGCAGTGTCAGTGACAATGTGGTCGGAGCCCGCCATGGCGATGGTCAGCAAATGTTGGTCGGTGGAATAGAGTCGGTCTCGGCTGAAGCAGCAGCTGATCCTCAGCCGAACACCTCCTTGGTGTGGATTTCGTCCTTATATGGATCCTTCTCCATACTGCTCGGAGGACAATCAAGCGACAGGTTCGGAGGAGGATCAACCGAACGCAACTTGATTCCTCGAAATATCAAGCTTGAAGTACAGGATCAGCTCAACTCCTCCGGAATATCTCTTAATCTGGGTGTGTGGGGGCCGCTGCTCCCCCATTCTCCATGTCTACCCCGGCCGATCATCTGCCTGTTGTAGCAAATGGAGCCGGGAAAATATTGCTCCCAACTCTCCAGCCAACTCTTGGCTGCAGCAAGCCTCCATGGCCACTCTGGTCCATCTCGGTGCATTAGACGCCGACCGACAAAAGTTCTTTGTTAGAAGCGCGGGTGATAAAGGAGCACTGCAAAGGGCGCTGCAAAACGTGCTGGACGGGGACGAAGCACGCTGAACAGAATCATGCCTTCACCTTTGATCATCGAGGGGTTGAGCGGCAAAGACGTGTCTGAAAAGATCGAATTGTTGATCGACAACCTCATTAGCATCAAAGACCAAACAGGGCACTTCCTCCTCAAACTCCCTGATGGAAGAGTGATTGACACCAAGGGATGGAACGACTGGGAGTGGACCCACGGCATCGGCCTCTATGGCCTGTACCAGTATCATGCACTGACTTCCTCACCTTTGGCGCTCAAGGTGATGAACGACTGGTTCAGCGCACGGTTGGCCGAGGGGACCACCAAGAACATCAACACCATGGCTGTGTTCCTCACTCTTGCATATCTGTACGAAGAGACCGGGGAGCGGAGTTTTCTGCCCTGGCTTGATAGCTGGGCCGAGTGGGCCATGCACGACCTGCCTCGAACGACCTTCGGAGGCATGCAGCACATCACCTACCTCGAAACAAACCACAATCAACTCTGGGACGATACCCTCATGATGACGGTCATGCCACTGGCCAAGATCGGGAAGCTTCTCAATCGGCCGCATTACGTCGAGGAGGCAAAGCGCCAGTTCCTACTGCACATTCAATATCTGTACGATCCGCAGACCGGACTGTTCTTTCACGGCTGGCAATTCGATGAGAGCGCACCGGGCGGAGTGGGCCATAACTTTGCCCGAGCACGATGGGCGCGTGGAAACAGCTGGTTAACGATCGCCATACCAGATTTCATCGAGCTATTGGACCTGCCGCCGGAAGATGGGCTGAGACTCTACCTCGTCAGTGTGCTGGAAGCACAGTGCCGGGCTCTGTGCCGCTTACAGGCTGCAGATGGGACGTGGCGGACGCTCCTCGATGTTTCAGAGGAGGAAGGCAGTTACCGAGAGGCATCGGCAACGGCAGGATTCGCGTATGGCCTGTTGAAGTCGATACGGAAGCGCTATATCTCGAATGAATACACCGACGTTGCGATGAAGGCAGTCAAAGCCGTCATTCAGCGGATCACCACGGACGGCGAATTGCTCGATGTCAGTTTCGGAACGGGCATGGGCAGAGATCTCAAACATTACATCGACATTGAACGGACGAGTATGCCTTACGGCCAGTCTATGGCCATGATGGCGCTAGCGGAATTCCTCAGGGTGTACAGGTAGAGGGGCGTCCCTGCCACACCGGTAGGAGAATAGAAGAGGAGCTCGAGTCGGACGCCCTACCACAAGGATAGGGGAATACTGTAGAAGAGGGTCGGGGTCATGTTGAATAGAACCAAAATGATGACACATTACTGTCCTTCGTACTCCGTATTGATTTGCTGATAAAGGAGCAGACGCCTAACAAAGCAACTCAAGCCTTGACTCAAGGGGTGCCTGATCTAAGGTCAAAGGCCCGATCCTGTACGGAATATTCATCCCGCCTAGGTCTCGACTTTCCAGGTACTGTACATACACAGTAGTGTATGCATATAAGCAGCTATTCAACGAACCCAGAAGAATCACCACCGTCTGTAGGGGGTACTGTGGTACGCCTACTGATCGGCTACTGCTTTATCAACCGGCTCAGGTGTTGCTCTCTGTACGGAGTACGTATACGGAGTACGTATGGATGATCTCGCTGGCCGGCTTTCGAGGCGGTGGCTGCTTACATACTGCAGCTGCAGATGAATATGCCCATGTCTTTGCCCGGACAGCCCTCCCTCACCCCCACTGGGCGTTCATCGGCAAGCTGAGGACCTGCCTTTTCATCGAAGGATGGCCTGATACCAGGAGGATAAGCACTAGTTCAAACCCCCATGCGAATGCCCTCACTCGGGGGCTCTTCCGTATCGAAAGGGGCATGTCTCTCGTGTCCAATAAAGAGGGCACGTCGTTGGGGGTCTCAAGGCACATACATACCCCAAAAGAACGAATCTTCATCTACTGTACTGGGTAGATTCCAGCAATTCAGCCAAAACTTACCCCGTAAAGAAGGCTCGCCCGGAATGGAAATCAATGTCGCCGGAGTGTGGCACTACGCCTCTATTGCGTTTTGGTACTGGGCATACGCCGTGTGCGCGGTAGGCTGAAATGTTTCCGTCCGTCTCTACTTTGACGGCACTGCTGAGACTTTGAGACTGGTATTAGATCGTCGGGTTCTCCATTCTGAGACTCGTCTACAACGTCTCTCCCTTTCATCCGCTGTCGAAATATCCAGGCCCGCTTCTCTGGCGAGCAACCCGCTTGGCAGCGTCGTGGCATCAAGCGCGCGGCGACCTCTACCGGTGCATCGACGCCATCCACCGCCAGTATGGCCCGACGGTGCGGATCGCGCCGGACGAGCTGTCCTTCACCAACCCGGAAGCGTGGCCGCAAATCTACAACACGCGACCTCAGCTGCAGAAGACCGAGTTCCACTTCGGCCGTGCCGACGCGCGCAAGCTGCCCGAGAGCCTCATCATGGCGAGTGATACCGAACACGCCCGGCTGAGGCGTCTCGCCAACCCGGCCTTCCTCAACGCCGGGATCCTGGAAGTCGAGCCCGTGATGCAGCACTACGTCGACCTTCTGTGCAGTCAGCTCCCAGAGGCCTGCCGCGAGGGAGGATCCCAGAACATGGTCCAATGGTTCCTGTGGACGCTCAACGATGTGATCGGGCAACTCGCGCTCGACCAGGAATTCGAATGCCTGAAGCTGCGGCGGATGCACCCGTGGCCGAAGTTCCTGCTCCACGGGCTCAAGAACATCGCCATCTTCAACCAGTTCCGCCGATTCGGCATCACGGAGAAGATGCTGACGCCGCTGCTGTCCAAGAAGCAACTCGAGGAGCGGGACAACTTCTTCAACGAGGCCGTCAGGGCCGTGAACCAACGACTGGCCCGCGAAAACTCGGACAAGATACCAGGCGCCGAGGAAGACCAGGACAGCAAGAAGAGACCGGATATCGTGGGTCTCATGCTGCGGGAGATGAAGGATGGCAACCGCCTGACCGAAAAGGAAGTCACGGCGAATTCGATCCTCATCGTCGGCGGAGGCGCGGAGACGACGAGTTCATGCCTGAGCGGGACCTTCTACCATCTCCTCCAGACACCGAGAGTGCTGAAGAAACTGCAGCAGGAGATTCGGTCGAGTTTCACAAGTGCCGACGAGATCACGATCAGGGCCACGTCCAATCTGCCTTACCTCAAGGCGACCGTCGATGAGGCGCTGAGGATCTTCCCCATCGCGAGTTATATCACCCCTCGCACTACGCCAAAGGGAGGGCATATGATCGCAGGAGATTACATTCCCGGCGGCGTAAGTCTTCGGAAATCCTCGACCCTTCATCCTTAAGAGACTCTGCTGACTCCTCGATGCATATCCAGACCTACGTGTCTATGGGTGAGTAGCCCTCGGAGCTTGTACAAGCCCCGTCTTTGAGGCATCCCGATACTAACGCCAACACAGGACAGTGGCATATGGGACGATCGGATCGCCTCTTTGATAGCCCCGAGGAGTTCAGACCAGAGCGGTGGCTTGACGAACTGGGCACGAAAGGCCCGGCAGGACTGCGGACCGACGAGATCCTCAAGCCATTCAGCCTTGGCCCCAGGAACTGCATTGGCAAACAGCAAGTTTGGCCTGTTTCCGCATGCGGTGGTGGTGATGCTGACGAAAATACTTAGGGTGGCACTCACCGAGGCACGGCTGGTCATTGCAAAATTGTTGTGGCATTTCGACATGGAACTCGATGGAGATCATTCAACGTGGGTCAAAGACGCTCGGTTCTATGTGGGTATTTCTTCGAATGCGCCACGGGGTCCGCTGACAGCAGGAATAGGTTCTTTGGGAGCTTCAGCCGCTCAACGTCAAACTGACGCCGGTTAAGAGATGATCGAGTTAGGCCCGGTATTCCAAACCAATATACATTGTGGCACGTCTATAGTCTCCCCCTTGAGAGCAGTGATCCGCCATCTGTCGTGATCACGGCGCCGTTGATGTGTCCAGCAGCTCGGCTGCTCAAAAAGACCACCAAGCCGGCAATGTCTTCAGGCTGCCCAAGTCTCTTGTTGGGGACTTCGGCGGCCAGCGCGGCCACTCCGCCTTGCAACTCCAACAGTCCAGAAGCCATCTTGGTCGGGTAGAAGCCTGGCGCAATGGCGTTGGTGATAATCCCCCGTGGACCCAGCTCGACAGCCAGGTTCTTCGCCAGATGTATAGCCGCAGCCTTCGACACGGAGTATGCGTACGTCGCGTTCTCGCCCAGTGTGCCGACGCCTAGACCAGCGACACTCGCAGTCACAATGATCCTGCTAGGGTTGTCGATGGTGGCTCGTTTCTGCAGCAGAGGGGCGAACTTCTGGACGGTGTAGAAGACGCTCTTGACGTTCAAGTCCATGACCTTGCTGAACGCGTTCTCGGGATGTGTCTCGAAGGGAGCTCCCCACGTGGCGCCAGCGTTCGCAAACAGGATATCGACATGGTCGGTGGTCTTTGCCACTTCGGCCGCTAGACGCTCGATCTCTGAGATCTTGGAGGAATCGGCGGGCACGGAGATGGCAACGGCGCCAGGTCTCTTGTTGGGCAGGGCATTGAGGGCTGCGACGGCTTCTTCGCATGCCTTGGCTTTTCGCGACGTGATGTAGACTTTTGAGCAGCCGGCTTGCATGAGCCTAACATCACACGTCAGAGACCACATTCCAGAGACGAGGTCGTCGAGCTTACCCAGAAGCGGCATTGAGACCGAGGCCCCTAGAGCCGCCAGTCACGACAGCAACCTTGCCTTCGAGGCTGAAAATGCTGCCGAAGTCCTGGAGTTCGACGTCTTGCTGTGCGCTGCCCATATTGTCCGGCGTTGTCTGGTCGCTGTGCTGTGAAATTCCGGGGTAAGAGCTCAATTGGGTTGGCCGGGGAGCTCGTCGACAGATATAATCGAGCTACCTACCCAGTATTGCCGAACAATTGACGGCGTGCCGTTGTTGACAATTCATGATTAGATGGTGTTCAGGTTCCGGTGGACGACGGAACCGAATGACGCCGTCGCTCAACAGCCGAGGTTGAACGGGGCCGCCTAACTTGCCAGTTCTAGGCGTCGCCCGGAGAACGGACCCGTCGCCCAGGCCACCCGGGCCTTTCCTCGGAGAATGAAAGGGGCACACTGCGGCGTCTCGCCCTGGGCCTGACAGCGCGCATCGATATGTAGAAGCTACGAAACAGGAACAGTGCCCTTATAGAGCACTTGTGATGCTTACCTACTATGCTCGTATCGGTCAGGCACACCTAAGGGCACCCTCGAATGCCTAATGCGGAGTAGACAGCCGTCACTCTTGTCAGCGGTTGTGGGCATGTCGGCCGCGTCTGAATACTATGTACGAGTCTGAATAACGCCTGTGGGTCGAACTGTACTGTCTGGAAATGTCCGCCAGTACTTGTATTCAAGTCGCTAATCCAGAAAATGGGCCTGAAAAATGGGCCTGAAACATGGTCCCATCGGTCAGCTTAGTATCCCCAAGTATATACTAAGTATCCCAAAGAGATACTACATAGTATGTGATGGATAGACCTCGCATCCATATAACTGAGGGCAAAGCCTGCGAGGACCTTCTGCCTGGCGGACACCCCAACGACGACGTTGACTACAAGAGTGCGAGGCTTGCATAATGACAGACCACCGCAAGATGATCCCCCCGGAGACAGACCCTGAGCTTGCTGCTGTGCGCCTCCCTGGCCGTGCGACTTCCATCACTTGACTAACGCCCTCCAGATATGGAAGAAACATGGAATGCCGAAATTCTTCTTCCCGCGACCCGACAAGATGTCGGACACCCGGCGGCTCCACGCACAAGGAAATGTCCGGTTCATGAAGAGCGCCTTCGTCAGAGAGACGTTAGGAGAGCAGCGACTGTGGACGGAAGAAGACAGACCCGTCGTTGTCCGCGATGGCAACGTGATTCCTGTCCGAATCTATCGGCCTTCAGCCCCTGCAGACACGCGGCCAGTCATGGTGTATGCCCATAGCGGTGGATGGTGCATGGGCGGGCTCGACACCGAAGAGTTCATCTGCCAGCTCCTCTGCATGAGGCTGGGCATCATCGTCGTCAGTGTCGGATATCGACTGGCTCCTGAATGGCCGTTCCCAATGCCGGGCCTAGACACGTACGACATCCTGAAATGGGTACGTTCGCCTTCCACTACTTTAGCTCCCTGTCCACATTGACTGAGCTGCGACACAGGTCTCCGTCAACGCAAAGGCGTTCGGGGGAGACCTCTCCAAGGGCTTTCTTACCGCGGGCGCCTCCGGGGGCGGGAATGCGACATGCATGGCTGCCATCAAAGCTCGAGACGAGCATCTGCAGCCTCCTCTGACCGGACATGTTTTCGTATGCACTGGAATGCCGCACCATCACGAAGACGGCAAGGGAAACGTTCTCAACCTGTTCCCAGAACAGCTTGCTCATGGTAGCTGGGAAAAGTACAAAGACGGACCGGTGGCTACGCGTGCCATGAACATGCTGTATGCGAGTGAGTCGAATCGTTCGTGCGCCGTCAACGGCATGTTAGCACTAACGGGACTGACACAGATATCGCGAGCTTTGATGTAAACGATCCGTCTGTGACACCACTGACGCAGACCGATTACTCCGGACTAGGGCCACTTTATTACCAAGCCGCCGAGATGGACGTCTGGAGAGACAGCGCCATCTTCTACTGCAACAAGATCAGAGAGGCAGGGGGCCACGTCAAACTTGACGTCTATCCCGGAGTCCCACATCTGTGGTGGTCCATGTACCCGCAGTTGTCCATCAACAAGAAGTGGGTGAAGGATCTGGTGGAAGGAGTGGAGTGGTTGTTGAAGCAGAAACGAGATTCTGCGATCTCTTCGAGGCTCTGAATGCTGCTGCAAGCTGCTTCCCCATTGCCGGATGCCTCTGAGAATATGGCCGTTGCGGTATGAGTTTGCCTGCCATGATCAAGGGTACCAGCGTCGTTGTGTCACCAATGTCCGAGCGCATCAAACAAATGGTGGACAATAACGCATCATTGAAGCTCGCGCTGGAACAGCTCTTCGGTCAGAAAGACCTCCTTTCCGCTCTCGAGAGGGCCCTCCTCGACAATCCTATTATTCAGTTCTAGCCCTATGGATATAACGTCAGGCCATCTTCAGCTCTCCGAGACAGAATTTACTTTCCTGCTGGTTGCTCTTCCTCCTGGTTTGGATCCCTGTCTATAAAATCAGCTGCCTCATTCAGTCGCGAGACAACATCTACTGGGTACTCCCTGTCCCTCTTTATCCCTTCACAGTTTGAGATCCCCGCTCGTAATGGCCTGTTGCACCAATGCAGCCACCGGTTTCCCAAAGGTCCTTCTTCTTTCCTCTTCTCCTTCGCCTTGGTCTCAGTCGTCCTGCCCTGTGACCTACGCGCAAAACTCCAGTCTACGACACCCACACTTCTCCAGCACCGCTGACAACGTCCAATCCACTATCCAACAATCCCTTCATCGACTTTGTTGATCAATGTTCGGGCTGGGAAGACGGTTGGATGGGACCGGCACCCACAGGGAGACATTAGCTGCGGCTACCGGTGGCGGAGACTTACGATAGATACTGTATTCGTAGAAGCTGGAGCTGGAGCTAAAGGAGTACGATTCAGCGATACGGACGTTCGACCTTGGGACTGGGAAGCATCTCTAGACCATGATCCAAGCGAGCTAGACTAATGATAGATCCGGTGCAAGATATGAGGCTCAAACTCTACAACTTCACACCGTGAGTTTCGTTCTCACATCTGCAAACAAATCTTACGCCGGAAGATTTTAGTGGGGACATATAGATGAAACGTGAACGTGCGCGTGAACGTGAACATGGGACGCGGACGTGGATGTGGACAGCACCATGATTCCGCTGCTCTTTGCTGGATCTGCACCTATACGACCGCAGGTTACCAACACCCAACACCCAAACTAGCAAGGAAACACGTTGAACAAGTATCATGTCTCATGCTCAAAGGCTAAACTCGAGCCGATTCCCAGCGTAGTCTCTGGCAAAGAACCGCTCTGGGTATTCCACGCCCTGGGAGCCTGGAGAGACAAAATGAGCCGGTCAGCATACGATAGCTTTTGCCGCGACGCATCAACTGGTCGAGAACACTGCCTCCGCACACAACACACACCACACACCGTGCGCACATCGAACGATGAATGAAGAAAAAAAAAGGGAACAGGGACAACCCCGCCAAACTCAACTCACCGGAATCCATCTCCCCAGGCCTATCCGCCTCCCGGGGCGCCGCGTCCCCACCCCTCTCGAAATGCGTCCAGATCCTCCTCCGCAACTCGAGCAGCGCGGTCGGGCTAGTCAGCCTAAAGCACGGATGTCGCCTGCTCGGCTTCTCAAAGTCGCTAGGCGCGCCGAACGCAATGTGAACTTGCTGGCCCGAGTCGGCGATGTCGAACCACGCAAGCTCGCCCTTCTGGAGGTGGGGGACCGCGCGAGGCGAGAGGCCCAAAGTTGTGCCGTAGAATTCGGTCGCCAGGTGGAGCGTGTCCGGGGGAACTGTGAGGTTGATGTGCGCGATGCCGGTGATGAGACTGGCCGAGGATGTTTCGAGTGAGCCCATGGTCGGTATTGGCGTCGGCTTTGGCTGGATTGGGGTGGTGGGGGCTTTTCCCGAATATCGAAGCACAGAGGGCAAAAGGAAAGGCGAGAGAGGGAGACACGGAGGCTAGGTGATATTGTTGCGATCTGGTGCGGAAAAATCTTATATCGCTCAGCTGGTTGGCAGTTGTCATCGGCAATCGATGGGTCGGGAGTGTCTGATGACAACGCAGCGAATGCGGAGGAGGGGTCAGGTCGGCCTTAGTCCCGGTCTTGCTGACGAGATGGCCATCCGGTCAGACGTGACTGACCATGTTGTGTTGATTAGATCTGACGGACCTATCTGTGATTGCTCTCGTGTCTGCCGCAGACTTTGGCCTCCGTATGACGATTCGTATGGTGTCTGACACTTCGCTTTCGCCATCGATCGGCCCGAACTCCCATGTTCCTCATGGCTCGCAGTGTCGAAGTCCAAGGACACACTCCGCTCATTTGACGATATTGCGCAAATCAAGCCATTAGGCGAAAATGGTAGCGCACCCCGGCGTTTGGTCGACAGAAGAGATGCCGGGATGGGTGCCTTTGCGCCACAGGCTTGAATCACATGAATCAGCTGCTTGACACACTATGCAAGGCGTTGATGTTGGATGGAGCCGACCTGCTTGAATTCATGCCAGAGAACCTGCTCCGTCACTGATAGTATACGAGGTAGACAACCGGGCTCCAGCCCATCTTACCGGATTGAAGCATCGTCGCCGTCACTGAAGGCCTCTTCCGGAACCTCAAGCTTCGTAGCTTTGCTCGACTTCACGGGATCTCCGCCTCGAGACTCACCATCCATTAAGGCAGACCTGCGCGGAAGTATCATTCACCACCAATGTCAGCTCTGACGAGATGGTATGGCATATCAGAATGCCAAATCTACAACCTGCACCAGCCCGAGACAGTTGGGCCGCAACTGTTTCCGAGCAACATGGCCGTCTTTCGAGAACAGCTCAACCAGAACAGGCCCACACACAGGAAAATATAACATAGACGTTTTTGGAGTTGACTTGAAATGAGAATCAGGAGAAGAGCAGCTTCTTGGTCTGCATTTCTGGATAGGTGAATGGGGATCCAACTCCCTCGGTACCCTGCTGACCGTCCGTTCTCTTCCAAGCTTTCCGAAAAGTCCATGCCAACCACGGCTTCTCTACTTCTTTGGACCACGCCGAAGGTGTTCTGAGGAAGTTGGAAGTAGAAGCGAAAAAGATGGATGTCCAGCTGCCCAGCCACGTTCACCATCAAAATTTCGATGGCAGACCATCCATTCGTAAATTTGCAGCCCAGTTGCGACATTAGGTCAGACCACTTCGCACTGTGAATGGAGGGAGTATTAAATGTGAATCCCGATGGCCACTGACGTGCAAAGGCACCTTACCATGGCTCTCGCCTCACCCGCCCCGCGGGGTTGAAGCGTCTGAAGATTGGACTGTCTCTCACGATCCGGTTGACGAGCTACCCAGTAGGCTGGGGAAAATCTTGGAAAATTGTCAATGAAGTGGTGACCACTCAGCAACGTCTGTGCGTCACGACGGTTCTCTCCGTTCCGGCAACAAGCCAAAGCCCAAGCCTCCCGCAGTCATGTCTGTGCCCAAAAAGATCTTCACGGCTCTGGTATTGCCATTGTGAGGTATTTCAATTCCGTACTGGACCTGTGGGGACAATTGGGCACAAAGCCTGAGAAACATTCCAGGTCTAAGAAAAGGAAATGCTGCGTTTTGAACGGAGAAAAAGCAACACCCCGCCATCGGGGTATCCCGCCTGCCTGGTTAAGAGCACGCACCAGTACCAGTACACCTTCGAATCCGAATGAGGAAGATGATTCGTGCTGTGGCTCGTTCTGCCAGAAAGAGCGACCTCGAAACCGGTTTCGAAGCAAGGAACTCTTCCATCCGTTCGAGTCCCATCAAGCGGAGCGTCATGGACTCGCTCTACCAGTATTCCAGTGTTCGCATTGGTGACAGAGGCCATTGCGCAAGGGTGTCGAGGCCGGGGAAGTCGAAGCAACTGTTGCCGCACGGGGGCAGCCTTAATTCCTCGCCCGACGATCTTTCCATCCGCAATGCTGAGGGTCAATCAGAGAGAAGGCTGGGTTGACCCGGTGAAACAGCGTGGATTCTTCAGTGGTGATCACTCGACTGGAATGGAAGTCCCGCCCGTGACGGATGACGTCGTTGTGTCCACGGACGTTGCTGCCTTGCCCCACAAGAGAATTCCTCATACTGGGTCCTGGGATGCTGCTTGAGCTTCATCCGTTACTTGTTACTGTCGTGGTCGCATCCAAGGCTGGCGGCAAAAGTGCTCTGTAACGCAATATCAAGAAGCTGTGTTTTGCCATTGTGTTAGCGCTGTCAACCGAGATCCTATACACATCCTAAGGGTCCTTTTGCCCTGGGCAGCGGTCGGACCCTGCATGGGAAACGCTCGGATTGGTAGGACAATGTGATCTATTGCCCGTCCGTTCACGGTTCCTTGATGCGAGATATATCCGAGTTAGCGCTCGCGTTTCTCCCTTCTAACAATGCAGCGCCATGACGGTGGCGGGGAACCACCACAACGTGGGTGGAAGGCGGCTGTTTGGCTGATATACAGAGTCGAACTCGCTTGTTGCTGTGCCACCTGTTCCCAGTGCGACTGTGTCGGGGCACCTAAAATCATGGGTAATCGTGCTGTGTCATGCTTCCAATTCTCCGGACCGGAAAGATCTGATCGGCGCGAGAAGGATTCGTTGTGATAGCCAGGGATAGCGTATGTACGAGGACTCCTACACAATACTCGTACTGGGTACTGGGGTAGTAATATTAGTCCTTCTTGCAGACGCCTCTCAAGGTGATACTGTAGGGGTGGCGGCCAGTCAGCCTGCCTCAGATCCCCTGCAACCCCCAGCCCACAGCGAGCGAAGACCTGTCTCGAAATGTGCGAATGGACACGTCGCCTCCACTCGGGAACTCTGCGGAAGTCTAATTCGCAGGTTATAGGTTCTTGTTACGAGGCGTGTACACTGAAGCACCGAAGTTCTCAGAAGACGAATGTTTGCCTGAATCCATTGATGCTGATGCGCCGTTTCAAAACATGCAGAGCAGTGATGTGTTTGTCAACACACACGGCGCTTGTATCGTCCCTCGACGAGTTCCTTCTGCGCCGTCCAAAGGCATCTCCCGATGGAATGTCGGTCAGACTCTTGACCGGCGGCAGTATGTTAACTGCACCTGGACATGATGATGTCGATCGGAAGTGGGAGGGATGAAGGTCTGCCTGATCGGCTACGTCAATTTGCAGAACTTGTGGTGCTGCTGCTTGCCGATTTCCGCGCCAAGAGGCGCGGTTAGCCCTAGGCGGCATAGCGGCTCCCCGTTAATCATGTTTAACCACGACTCTGCGAGATTGCCCCCTGCACAAGTGGTTCCCAAGACTCCCTAGGGCTCTCTAGGCTCTGTTCCGCCCCATTCCTCTTGGCTGCGCTCCAGCCTTCGCTTGCATGCCCGCGAGTCATTCGTCAATCTCCTTCCCCAAGGGCCCTGTTTCCGGCGAGTGATTCCCGAGTTTGAGGGTCAGTCACCCTTGTGACTGCCTTTGCCGCCACGTTGGGGTCAGTCTCACTCCCGTCTCTTCCAGCAAGCAGCCTTGCGCCATTCCGTTCACAAACGCCACCTCGTGGGTGCGCCTCGTTTTCCCTGCCTACGAAGGGTGCTCGACATTCCATGAAACGCTAATTCATCGTCCAGAGATATCTGTCACCTTCTCAAGAAACAAATGAAACCGACGCTCTTCTGACTCCTCCGTTTCCGTCACATCCACAACGCAGCGCAGCACCGGCGTCTCATCCAGCCCCGAAACGGCCGACCACTCATTTCCTGGCTTTTCAGAGGCAACCCCCGTTGTTGATTGCTGTCGATCAATCCGCCGGCGGTCCACTGAAAGTTCGAACCGACGACGTAACTCGACCAGCGATCCGTGGGACAAACTTACCAGGCACAGCCAGATCCACCTCACAGCAACAATACACCACTCAGCCGCGTACTCTGGGCTGAAGTCTCTGGTCTGCATGCGCACTAACCACAGGCTGGACAAGTAGACCTCCTCAGGCCTCTGCCTGTCCGACTCCCGCTCTTGGGGTGAGCACGGAACCCGTTTTCTTCTCTAGCACGGAGAGTGCGAGCAACAGTACGTAGCTTTACTCTCCGACGATCGTCTTATCCACCGCCCAACCAACAAGGGAATCAGGCTTCCACCAGTCATCGTCCGCCGCTGATATTTCACGTACCGTGCTTGCGACCCAGTGACCCTCTCGTAGTCCCCCGGCTGCGGAGAGGCGTCGCCGTCCCAAATACCTCCCACACCCAACCGCCTCAGGGACTCTCCTGCTCCGTCGCTCTCTGTCCAGCCTTACGCTCCCGCCACGCCCTTCACACCACTGCCTGTCTGGCTCACTCAGCTGAGAGCCGGGTGCTCTTCTTTGGATGCAGAATATACCCTAGGACTTGCGCTGGACTCAGGTCAGTGCGCTTGTCTTGACTTGCAGCGGACGGCCAATGCGCTATTCGGCAAATCCAGAACATTGGACGACCAGAGTTGGAAAAGCAAGAACGCCATATCGAGAGCCGACGAGAGACACGTTGATACTTGCAGACACCAAATGCGAAGAACGTCGTCAGCGTCCACGGCTACGGCACCATTCCCCGAACCAGTCTCTATGACTGAGTCCGAACCCAGAGACCTCGTTCCTCGACCTTCTATATCTCCCTCACTATCCAGCGGTGCTTCCGCCTGCTCGTCCGATTCAGACCTCCCCCACCATACATCACCTCGATCAAGCTCGCGGCGTACGCGGATGGAAAGACCTCGACTAGGAGACAGACAAAGGTCGAACACGATCATCGTGCCCAAAGGTCGAGACGTCGTACAAACCGAAAGACCCCAGTATCCACCCGACGACGCAAGAGCCATGAGTCCCCGGCGGAACAGCGAAGATATCGAGAGGCTAGAGCGTGGTCTCCGCGAAACACTCAAGGAGTAAGATGATCACCCACGGCGTCGAACACATGATGGTACTAACCGAAGGGCTAGACAAGCTCGAAACCTACAGTCGTCGCTGGCCGCATTGGCAGAAAAGATTGATGAGGTCAAGACGGACCACGACAAACTCGAAACCGAAAACCGCTTCCTCCAGGATTACATTGGTGGCTTGACAAGGACAATGTCGAGAGACAACCTTGGTCGAAGCGCCAGTACCAGCGGCAAGATGAAGGGCCGACGATGATGACGACCGTTATGACTCGTGCGTTCGCTTCTGTTTATGACCGGCCAACCATGGCTGGTCTTCTTGTCAACAGGATAAGGAGGGCAAAAGGCCGTCGCCATTCTCAGTACACGCAAGAGAAGCAAAAAGGCCAGGGGATCAGGAGTTACTCTTTTGCCGAGCATTCACAATGATACCCACGACCTTCGAGATGCAGAAAGAATAGATTCGACTATCCGTCGACAGGCGACGAGCCACCAGAGACGACATCATCATTATCAGAGCTGGAGCAAACTCTTTTTGATTTTCACCATAGCAGGCCATATGCCGTTTTTGTACAACACCTGCATCTGGCTGGGTTCCGCGGCGTTGTGGTTCATCTACCCTTGAGGTTCGCCCATTGTGGGATTGGTCAATGAGAGTTGTGGAGGTAATCTGGACGGGAAATCATGGTCGGCGGACAGTTGCTGGCATTCGCAACGGCGGCATGTCTTCGATTCTGTGGAGTGGTCCAAAAGGTCTGAGAGAGACCGACATGCCATCAGTGCATCATCAAGTGTGTTTGTTTATCCAATGGACCAAATTGGCAAACTCTCTGCGTTCTCACTTCATCCGTTTCTCACCTTTCCCCCTTCACCCTATTATCTTGACATAGACAAATACAGGCTCACCAACCCCAGCCGACTCCTTTCAAGATCATGTTGTATCGGCGAGCAGTAGGCGCTGCTTCCCTCAAATCCTCATCATTGTCACGACTCGGTTCGAGCTCACAAGCTCAAATCATGGTACGTCATGCGCAATGTCAACCGCCCCGTTCGACTTACAGTTGACAACTTCTCACCTGTCGTTCACTTAGCCCTCACTGAATCTTCAATCTTACCACGGGGTACTCGGAGGCATTGAATTGACGTTGGTTGCCAGTACTCTAGGCCTCCGCTCGGCGTTTGACATATCCTTGCTTCACATGTTCGACACCTGGGGTCATCTGACCTGCCATCGGCGACCTTCGTTTGCCATACATCGGATGTGGATATAGCAAAAGAAAGGTACAGGGGTCACGGCATGATCTAATAGCTACCATCTCCAGTCGCATAAGAGGCTTTCTCATCCTTTCGGCTTCTACGATGTTGCAACACCCCTGTTGCGATGCCGACCGATCATCAAGTTGGCCATGAAGACCACAGTTGGCCCTAGCAACACTTCGATTCGGGGAGAGGCATATCATTGCATGTTTGACAGAAATTTTCCAGCATTATTGTCGCGAATATCCTCAAACCCGCTCGATCGAGTCTTGTACTCGGTCTTTCACGCAGCTGAGGCTTTGACTCGTGCGAGTCTGGAAAAAACAGGCGGTTACTCCGTATTTCAGAAGGAAACCTTCTGTAGGGGCTCACTTCAGCAACATCAAGACATCTATACACTTGGGGTGGATGGCCTCGATGGTGGATGTATGTATGCAGCTAAGTCTACTGTCAACCCGTCTTGCTGTCCTCCACTATACCTCCATGACCAGGGAAGAATTGGGTGCGTATTCAAACCCCCACCTCTTACACCGTCTTGGCTTCGGTCGTCTTCTCATCAAATGCCGCAATCTTCTCATCGCTACCTGGTTCACCGGCAAGAGCACTAAGCCTGCGGTTGAGACCAATCTCGATATTGATCTGGGCCATGCGCTCCTGGTCAGCGGCGGCAACACCGCTAGATCCGAAGACAAGATCCATCTCCTCAAGAGTAAGCTGCTTTGTCTCGGGCACTGTTCAGAGCATTAGCGCTGTGTTTGCTGGGAGACAGCTGGAGGGTCTTTTTCTTACCGTAAAACCAGATGAAGGCAGCTCCGAGAGTGATCAAACAGCCGAACAGGATGAAAGTTCCATATGTGATGCCGGTGATCATATCCGGGGTTACTTGGCCGACAATGAAGTTGTTCATCCAGTTGCTGGAAGCGCCTAGGGCGATGCCGTATGGACGAGCAGACAATGGCCAGACCTCGGCAACCACGATCCAGGCACTGCAGAGGCCGTTAGAGGATTGCAAGTAAAAGACGTATGGGTTGAAACTTACCAAGGACCCCAAGACCAGCCGAAGTGGACGACGAAGAGCCAGACCATGACAATGCAAGCCCAACCTGCAGCCTTATGGGTTGGCCATTGATGCTCATTCTTGGCGAAGATGACGGCGATGATGAAATGGCAGAGACCCATCCCAAGAGCACCGATAGCCAATGCAGGCTTTCTTCCGATTCTGTCAATGTACAGGATGGATGGGATGGTTGCCAACAACATGACAATGCCGACAACACCCGTAGCAAGGAGTGATGTGGTATTGGAGGACAGACCAAGGGCGCCGAAGATTTGGGGTGCGTAGTAAAGTACAGCATTGATGCCAGTCCACTGCTGGAAAAACATCGTCACGGTGGCAACAATGACTCGGCGGAACATGGGCATCGTCTTGAACAGAGAGCCGATGGCGACGAACTGAAGCTTGATGGTGTTCATCGCGGTCAGCTCGGAGAGGTGGGGGAAGTTTGCGGCAACAGTTCGCTTCTCGAACAGGGACTGGGCTTTGATTTCGAGGAACTCTAGCTCGATAAGCTCCGACTCGATTGGCAAAGACCTCAAGGTAGCAAGAGTCCGTCGTGCCTCCTCTTCGCGACCGTGGTGGAGGAGCCACCTAGGGGTGAAGGGCATCCAGATCATGCCAACCAGGAGAACAAGGGCCGGGAAGAGCTGAAGGGCAAGAGGGACGAGCCAAGCCGCCTCGGACTGACCGTCGCCAGTTCCGCCGATGTAGTTGGTGCCATAATCCTGGCGAATGTTAGTGGGACACACTTTGGCAACAACGACGACGAACTCACAATCCAAAAGCTGACCATGATGCCGAACTCGATGGCAAATTGTTGCACCCCGATAAGCAGGCCTCGGAGCTCGGGAGGAGAGCATTCGGCAACGTACATGGGCACGATCATCGAAAGCGAGCCTACACCCATACCGACGACGAATCGGCCCCCAAGAATGGCGGAGTGGCCAGCAGAGGTGGCCGTACATTGAACAATGACGCCGAGGATAAAAACACAGGTGTTGACGATGATAGCATATTTTCTGGAGATGATCTCGGCAAGGAACCCAGAGTACAGAGTACCGGTCCAGGCGCCGAGTTCGAGAATGGACGTAAGCCATCCTTTCTTGGACTGATCAGTGGTATAGTCGCCCATGTGTCGATTGAAGGAGTTCATGGTCCTGTCATCGTGTTAGCGACTCTGCAAGGAGCATCGGATGAAAGAGCGGTCAGAGGTCGTGGTAGTCCGTCTCCAGCGATTTGGCGCGCTGCGGCACGACGTTCGAGATATGATCGGGGGTACTTACAAGACACCGCTGAACACACCTTGGTTGTAACCATAGAGGAGACCACCAATGCAAGCGAAACAGGCAGTCAGAAAGACACGGACATTCCGGACAAGTGCCTGTGGCCCAGCCTTGCCGGCCAGCTGCATACGGTGTTGCAGGGCAGCATCGCTGAATTGTGAAGGCTTTCCTGATGCGTGAACCATCTTTGCGACTTGTCGGCTCAGTTTTCTTGAGAAGCTGGAGACTGCATGGCAGGGCACGAGGTGGTAAGCGGTGGCCTTGTATATGATCGCTCGTCACTTGCCGCCGACGCGTCCTCCGCCTTCAGGCTAATTCGAAATCCTGGAGCGACACATGGCGCACATGGACGGTCTCTTCTCCAGCTCAATCATGCGTACCGATGAGGTTTCATTGGAGAGTGGGTAGATATCCTGGTCGACAGGCCGTCAATCGGGACAATGAGCAGCGAAGCACGGCGTGTCTGGGCTAAGCACCCGCAAGCCACCAGCAAGCTAGATCAAGCATCTTTGAGGATCGGCAGCTAGCATCCGTTACCAAAAGGCTTCGCGAAGAGAGGGTCCGGGCCTGTCTGACAACCTCGATCCGGCGTGTGACAAGTGGGAGGCACGTATTTGGCAAAGGCGACGGCCAAGAAGTCTTCAGAGTCAGACTTGGCCATATCTTGTCCCGCGTTGCTGCATGGCGGCGTGCAATGCTAGTGGCCCGAAGCTCGTACGGACGGCTGGATAAAAACGCCCTCAACTGCCGTCGAATGTTCCATGGAATGATGAGGTCAAACGCTGAGGGGATTACCCTTCCCTGGCCTCGCATTGCGTCGAGCATCAGGAGAGGCTGGCATGGCCCCATTTCTCCACAACCACGTCTGCCTCCGCCTCCACAGTCACAGTCACAGCTGGAATTTAGCCAATTTAACCGCAGTCGACGTCCTCGCCGGTGACTGGTTGGGTAAGGAAGTTTGCCATTCCCCCTCTCTTCTCGACTCTTCTGCCTGTGCCCTTTTGCGCAATCTCTTCAGTGTCACCTTTTCGGCTGCAGCTGGCAACCTGGTAGCGGGAATTGCAGATGCCTATGACGATATGTACAATTCATCGTTTGTCGGCGTGTTGTGCCGTATACCCGCCCGGGCTTTGATTCCTTCAGCTCAACAACTCCAGGCTATGCCAGCGGTGATCAGTCCGATGGATGACCTTGCTCACAAATCCAGCAAAAGCTGCAGCAGAGGTCTGTATGCGGTCACCGGTGATACAAGGGCCATCGAGCTTGCATCTGCAACTACGTCCTGCCGGCAATTGGATCTTCGGATGATCGTCGCTGCAAAAGCTTCGTCGGTTCAGGATGAATTCCCCTGGCGACGGCTATATCCATTGTTGACCTGTTTGACAGACCACTTGCGGAGAATGAGAGGGGCATAGGACCGTCCGTGGAAGGTAGGTGAAAATTCGCACCCTTATAATTCCAGATGGAGACCACGATGAATTTTTCCGGGTGCGAAGGTGTCTCTCGTGAATTCCAAAAAAGTTTGACAGATTACGAGCGTGGAAGCAATGGCTGCTACTTTGCTTGGTCTCCTCGCGTTGCTCGCCGTGCCAGCGGCGGCAGACTTGTTCCCAGACTGTGCCCATGGACCCCTTGCAAACAACACTGTCTGTGACACGACTGCGTCGGTGGCAGATAGAGCCAGAGCGCTGGTTGACGCCTTGCACATCGATGAGAAGTTCAACTTAACGGGAAACACGTCCCCGGGGGTGCCTCGGTTAGGACTCTACAGCTATCAATGGTGGCGTATGTCACTCGCAGCTCTTTGGTCCTCTCTATGTGCTGACTTCGATGGCAGAGGAAGCACTGCATGGTGTTGCAAGCTCCCCGGGCGTGACATTCGCTCCCAAAGGGGACTACTCCTATGCGACGTCTTTCCCGCAGCCAATCCTTATGGGAGCGGCGTTTGATGATGCCTTAATTCACGCCGTGGCAACTGTGGTCAGTACCGAAGCTCGAGCCTTCAACAATGCCAACAGAAGCGGACTGGACTACTGGACCCCGAACATCAACCCATACAAGTGAGTACGATGTCTATACGATCTGTACACCACGCACTGGGTGCTTTGTGCTGACCCAGACGCTACAGAGATCCCCGATGGGGCCGTGGGCAGGAAACACCAGGCGAGGATCCGTACCACCTGAAGAGCTATGTTGCTTCTCTCATCAGCGGCCTCGAAGGCGGTCCAGACCCAAAATTCAAGAAGGTGATAGCCACTTGCAAGCATTTCGCCGCCTATGACCTTGAGGACTGGGGAACGACGGACCGCTACAACTTTGATGCACAAGTCAACACCCAAGAGCTGGCGGAATACTATATGCAACCCTTCCAGACCTGTGCGCGAGATTCCAATGTTGGGTGAGTGAGATGCGAACAGATGCTGTGGGCTCAACTGCTGACCCATGTAGCTCAATTATGTGCTCCTACAACGCATTAAACGGCGTGCCGACCTGCGCTGATCCATACATTCTTCAAACGATTCTAAGAGAACACTGGAACTGGACGGGCGAGGGCCAGTACGTCACCTCTGACTGCGACGCCATCCAAAACATCTACATGCCTCATGATTATACGGCGACACGAGAGCAGGCGGTCGCGGATGCATTGAAGGCCGGCACTGACCTCAATTGCGTAAGTGAAGCTGTCGAGCACCTGTGTGCTGGAGGTACTGACGTGGTGTTAAGGGCACATACTACCAGACACATCTTCCAGTCGCGTACGACCAGGGCCTCTTCAACCAGAGCGTGATCGACCAGGCCTTGATTCGTCTCTACTCGTCGTTGATCAGGCTCGGATATTTCGATCCTGCGTCGGCAACTCCTTATCGATCTCTTGATTTCAGCAACGTGTCAACTCCCACTTCGGAGGCGCTTGCGCTCAAAGCCGCCGAGGAGGGTATCGTCTTGTTGAAGAACGACGGGATTTTGCCTCTGTCGTTGCCCTCTGGCAGAAAAACCAACATAACGTTGCTCGGTGGATGGGCAAATGTCACCACTCAACTGCAAGGCAACTACGCTGGTGTCGCACGATTCCTCCACGCGCCGCTCTACTCCCTGCAACAACTGCCAAACGTCAACGTCCAATACACGAGCAACCAGAACAGCATCCAGTTCCCTACCACCGGCAACTGGGAACAACTGATCACCGCCGCTGAAGACACCGATCTCATCATCGTGGCCGACGGAATCAACAACAACGACGAGAGTGAAAGCAATGACCGGTACGACATCAGCTGGGCACCTGGCAAGATCGACCTGATCAATCAGATCGCCACCCTGGGCACGCCAGTCATTATCCTCCAATTCGGAGATCAGCTGGACAACACCCCGTTCCTGAACAATCCCAACATCTCAGCCATCCTGTGGGGAGGATATCCTGGAATGGCAGGAGGCGATGCCGTCGTCAACATTCTCACCGGGAAGACCAAGCCGGCCGGCCGACTGCCTGTCACACAATATCCCAGCGACTACGTCAACCAAGTCGACATGACGGACATGAACCTGAGGCCAAACGCGTCGTCTGGCAACCCTGGAAGGACATACAAATGGTATGACAACGCAGTCCTGCCATTTGGATACGGCTTGCACTATACGAACTTCAGCGTGGATGTCGTCGAGCCCAGCCAGACGACGTACAACATCTCACGGCTCGTCTCCAGCTGCAACCGGTCCCAGTACAAGTATCTTGACCTGTGCCCGTTCGACTCGTTCCAGGTCAACGTCACCAACACCGGCACAGTGGCATCCGACTTTGTCACCCTCGGCTTCATCAGCGGCCAGAACGGCCCGAGGCCATACCCGATCAAGGAGCTGGTGGCGTATCAAAGGCTGTTCAATATCACCGGGCATTCCTCGCAGACCGCCACGTTGAACCTGACCTTGGGAAGCCTTGCCCGTCGTGATGTGAATGGCAACCAGATCTTGTACCCTGGCGATTATGGCTTGTTGGTTGATGTGCCGACGCAGACGACCTGGAATTTCACCCTGAGCGGCAGTCCGGTAACGTTGGATCAATGGCCTCAAAGACCTTAGACCGTCGCCACTGCGATGTAGATTTGCCAAGTACGCGTACTGAGCACATCCTGTAGAGGTGTCGACAGGGGGAAGTACGAGACGAAGAGATGGATCACTTGCTTCTCGCACATAGCACATGCCAATGTCTATCTACTTCCTTCCGCGCATGCTTACGAGTACATTAGTGGTATTCTTGGCCCCCTGACCCCGCACTCTGCTGTCCTCGTCACTGACTGGCTATTCAACGTCCTGTCAATCATGTCGCTGTTCTGCACGTCCCTGTACTCGTTACCCTCACCCACATCAGATCATATCATATCATATCAAGGGGTACAGCCTTACCTTAGCTGGCCTTGCCTCTGTGAGTACGTCCCTGCGACTTGTCTGCGTGTAATTTCCGAAGTCTTTCAGAGTGAGAGCGGGGCAGACACTGTTCCCTGGCCTGTCGTCTCTCTACCTTTACCTTGCCATTGCTCGTCACCCTTGCGTTGTCATCTCTCACATACACAGTACATTTCCCTCGGTGAACACTAGCATCACATCGAGCATTGTTGTCCCTTTTCTTGGCCCAGACTCGACCTCCTCGCCTGACCAGACCAGGACGACTTTCCTGACTTGCCACCCTCAGCTAACTTGCCCGCCTGCCCTCCCTAGCCTACCGCGCAGTTGCCATTCGCGTTTCTTCGCACCACCAGAATCAGGCGATCCAGCCCGTCCACTTTCCTGATACTACGACAAGCACGAATCTGGAGGAGTCTTCACCAATCGAGGCGCACCGGCACCGGCACGGCACGGCACGAAACGAAACGCAGCGAAACTGAACGACGAGGCTTTAATCCATGACGCGCGGCTATCCGTCTACATCACACTGTGTAACTTGAACCTCAACTGAGCCTCCCCTCGAGTCACCCTCGTCTCAACCCATCTCATCCACATGAACTCGGTCAGAATAAGAGAATCCGGATTGGACATCTAATCTCCAGCTCTTTAGTGGTCATCGAGATCAGGAAGGACGGACGGCGTCACCTCGTCTTATATCCACGATCTACTCCTCTCCTCTACACGAACTTCACTAAATCTCACTTACCCTGAGCGGCACGGCACATGTTCTATTCGAAGAAGCTTCACCCTGCTTCGCATCGATCCTAGCAAGTGGTAGTGATAGCCGTACAGTCAGGGTGAGTGGTAGGTCAAGCGACGTCCATAAACCACCTCCAAGCACCTTTTCCCATCCGTTCGTTCGATCGATCAATCGCTCATCCGCTCGCAGTCGACTTCAAGTCAGATAATCACCCGACTCAGCACACCTGATAAGTCAAGCCACACACTCCACACCACCCACCACACCATACGCATTTAAGAGTCCAACCCGACACCACACGACCCGACACCGCACGACTCATGACTCACGACTCGACCCGACTCGACCAGACCAGAACACGACACTGACCAGCAAAGAGACTCGATTGGGCTCGCTCGCTCGCTCTTGCCCGTCCTTTTCCGGTCCCTACGAGCCCGAGAACTCGTGTGAGTGTAATCACACTTTCGAATTCCATCCCGCCCGCGCACGCCTACATTCGGATTGGTCCGGGCCATTGACTACATTATACGACTACACTTGACGATACGAGTACGTCTTCACACTTAGTAGCAATACGCCCCTTACACTACCTTAAGTATTGGTACGCCTTCCCACTTGCCTATACGCCCTAACACAAGGCTATCAAACACGCCTTCCCACCTACATGGCCTATACGCCTTAACGCGGCCTCCATCGTCTATTGTCAGGGAATCAAGAGATTCAAGCCATCGCCGGCACACATAGTATAACGTACGTATTATACACTTGCATCACTTACGGCTACGTCTGCTCAATTCTACCACGCAACACACATCACACATCACACATCACAGACCTCTAGCCTACACCATACACCATACATCACAGACCTATATCCTGTATCCACTCTCCGCTACAACTATCGCCATCACTCTCACCATCACTCTCACCATCACCATCGCCACCACAACTCTCACCATCACTCCCACCATTGCAATCCACTCAACACTGATCGATAATCCACATCCGAAATTCTAACCTTGCCATTAACCGATCCAGTCCACCACGTACTAATACATCGACCCCCTACACCTACACCTACACCATCCATTCTACTGAGCGCCATAAATCCACCATCCACCATCGATAATGGGCCTGTTCAAATCCCTAAAGGGCAAGATCGAAGTCGGGACAGACAATCAAGGGCGAGAAGAGTATTCGTCTCCCTCTGTTCCGCCGCCATCCCATCGTCGCCGAGGACGGAAAGAGACAGAGAACGACTACATCCCACCGTCGGGTCCACCGCCTTCGTATCGCGGTCAAGTCGACGCCAACGACGGCGAAGAATATACCCCTCCTCGTGGGCCACCACCATCTCACAACCGCCAGGGAAAAGAGGATTTCCTCCCCCCTCCAGGTCCTCCTCCTCCCGCTCAATCATCCAACCCGCCACCTTACCACGACTGGACCATCATCCCAGACACCGCGCTCCTACCGCCCCCTCCCCCGCTCCCCCAAGACTACTCTCCAACCAACAACGCGACCTACGACTCCGCGGCCCGGGCCCATGAGTGGTGCGCCCGCAACCCCGTGTACACGCCATCCCGCCCGTCTCATGAGCTCCACCTCCTCGTCAACGCCGGGCATGTCACGCTAGAGGCACCGCCCGGCCCGCTGAAACGCCACGTCTCCACGTTCAAGCACACCTCGCCCACGACGTGGCGTGTGGGCACGAACAAGAACCAGCAGGACGCCATCTTCTTGTCTTCCGTGCCTCTTTATTTCGCAAGCGCGGATAGCCCGCTGCTCACGGGCCAGCCCAAGACGGTATATTTCCAGATTCACATCCGAAGGATTCAAAATGACAATTCAGGCATCGCGATAGGGTATGCCGCGAGGCCTTATCCTCCGTGGCGGTTGCCGGGGTGGCATCGCGCGAGTATCGGTGTGCACGGGGACGACGGACGACGGTTCGTCAACGATCCGTGGGGAGGGCGGGAATTCGTGTCCGCGTTCCGAGAAAACGAGACCGTCGGCATTGGCATGAGGTTTGAGGCGCAGGAGGCGGCCGGGGGGAGGGTGAAGACGAGGGCGTTCGTGACGAGGGACGGGAGGGAGGACGAACGGTGGGGTTGGGATATCGAGGAGGAGAGGGACGAGCGAGATGAAGGTGTGGACGGCTTGATGGGCGAGGGTGATCTATACGCTGCTATTGGAGTCTTCGGCGGAGTCGAGTTTGAGGTGACATTCGGGGACAGCGTCAGTTAGAGGGGCAGATGAGCCAAGTGCCGAGTGAATTAATCCTGTGTGTAGCCGCAGTCACACCTCCTCTTTCAAACACGCACTGGGAGGCGATAAAGGGAGAGCCAAATCCAATACTGAATACCGGATATCGGAGAGGTAGACGGCTTCGCGTCTGGGTCGCCGAGCGCATTGCATAAGTGCATATATTCGATTCGAGCCTCTCTGCTCCCGTTTCGAACTTCGAGGGTTTGGTAACTGCGCAGGTTCAAAGGACGGTGCGGTTCAAATTCAAGGCCGTTCGCATGGTCCTACACGGTTAGACAATTCCGGCTCTGTCAAGCGCAGCTGGGTCACCCTGCTTCTTTTGCGGCCATCGAATCAGAAGGCTGCTGAGCGCGATGGCACCAATGAAGTCCCAAGCGCCACACGGGCCTCCTGGCACATTATAGTAGCAGCCTCCGGGATATCTTTGTGCAACTTGTTCTCACGAGTCGAGGGATGGGTGTGTCACGACAGCAATGCCTACACGTATTTGTATCGCGGCGCCGCATGTCCGGTGCTCCACTCTTCAAATTTTTATCACCTGTCCCTGCTGCCGCCGCTGCGCAGTAGTCCTCGGTCGCAAGTGACGAGTCGGCGTCGATTCGCCGCGTAGGGATACGAGCGCGTTCGTTAGACCGTAGGGGAAGCATAGCAATGGTTGATGTGGTTGAGTCCGCAAACTCGATCGTTCGACTGTTCGAACTCGCTATGACCCAGGGCTGCGGCTGATGTGGTGTCACTGACTGCTATTCAGGAGCTGCTGGGAGCTTGTGCAGCCGTCATTTACCGCGGATTCGATAGACTTGCGGAGACTTGTGCTCCACTGGGTGGTCGCAGAAGTAATGATCGTGCTGAATTAGAGGAATCGATGTCTTCGAGCGCGCCCGAGAAGGGTCGGACGCTCGTGGGGTCAAGGTTTCGAGTAGGAAGGGAGAATCTAAAGTCGCAACCTCTGAGGCATGCGCAGGGTGCTCGCGTGAGACTTCCGCTGAGGTAGCATCTGGTGGGAGGCAGGGAAGATACGCTCGGTCCGGGTCACTTTGCCCGACGGGGTCCGGCTCCTGGGACATAGCCGTAGCATCGGGACTTCTCTCTGGCTTCATGTAGATGTGAATGCGAATATTATCGGTTTCATGGTCGGCCAGGTGTCAGAGTCAGTCTTGCGCTGGCCTTGTTACCCGACTCCGTCTCTTTCTCCTCTCGGAATGGCCTGGCTTATAAGCGGCATTTTTAGCGGAGCGGCAGGACGACGGGAGTAACCTTGCTAGACAGTTAGTTCGTCTGAGCGCTCTTTCGACCAAAAGTCTGATCTGATCTCTGGGAGCTCAAATTCTGTATTGACTGTCGGATTGTTCGCATTGAGTGTGTCTGAGGGAAGGGTTGCTATTGGAGGACGGAGCGAGTCGCACGCAGGCTGCCGCGACGTTGGGACGTCGAGCATCCCTCAAGATCTCAAGTGCTACGAGCGACCTACAGACGCAGCGAAATTGGTTCTCCCTGGGGGTTAGCGAGCAGGAGGTGACAGCCATATGAGTTCACAAGGTAGGAACGGCTGCTGCCATGAATAGGAAACGGAAGAAGTCGGCACCGGGTCGCAACTGTTTCTTAATCGCTCGCACAGAGTTGGCGCGTCGAATTGTGGGATATCCCTCCTCTTTACTGAGCTCAGAAGGACAGCACATCGTCAACCAGGTCCGGTTCCTGATCGAATACCCTATTGAAGTATTACAGGAATTGGTAGGCTCGTTAGGGGAATGCGTGTGGGAAAGCAAGATCGCTGAGTGTTGGATTCGTGTCGATTGAGAGCAACACGCAGCGCGGTAGGAGAGGTAGGGGCTGTGTATCCGCAGGGGGTGTAGGAGCCGTTTCTATAGAAGTGATTATCTTGCGTTAGCATACAACAAAGTGGCATTTTGTACCTCCTCTTGGCCAAAATCATGGAGAGATTGCGCTGAATTTCAGACAATATCAACTAAATGCTGCAATCGAGCGACTGCTGTGTGTCGTTTGCTGACCATCTGCTGCAAAGAAGGGTGAAAGTGTCCCCTCGGGAGAAAGCAAAGGGAGCCAGGACACACTCACGGCGCGTGAGCCCGGAGACTTCCACAGCATGAGACACTGCCTCCACTGGATCCCACGGGGCAACATCGGCCGCTCTAGCAAAGGTTGAGCGAGCTGTGGGCAATCCATGCCCAATTGGATTGGAAAATCCAGCGCACATGGCAAGCTGCGACCTACAGATGCCACCCCGGCATTTGAACCTGCAGGGAAAGACGGCAAGGAGTCAGAAGCTCGCGCAGATGCGACCAAATATCCCTGGCTCGAGTTGTTCTTTAGTGGGTTGGGCGGGCAAAAAGGCAAACATCACTCCAACGTAAGCACCATCTGTAGATCGTTTATGATGGCCACACCGGATCAGCGATGCTTTAGACCCGAGTTAAGAAGAGTATCCCTGTTTTGAGCCGTTCTGCGTAGGTCGCTACTGTTGTTGCGCTGGCTCGGCTGGGGCTCTGAAGAGTCGCACCTCCTCATCTTCCCACCACCACGATGGATCGCCAGCGTGCAGATCCAATGGTAGCGGCAGAAAAGTTGGGTGCCGGCAGCCCTCGGTGAAAATCAAGCATGGAAACATCCGGGTGGCGAGAAGGTGGTCTCCCAGCAGGATGGTCGCCAAGGACTGACGACGTCCCCCAGCGCCGGGTCTTCTAAGCGATGTTATTTGCCGGCAGATCCAGAGACTTGTAGTCGGTCGCTAACCAGTAGGAGCGCCCTGCCCGAGGAGAACCTCTTTGCGAACCCTAGCGCTGGCGGCAAGCATCCCGCCGGAGGTTCCAGACTCCTCCTCACCAAACCTTCTCGAATGACTTGCATGACACGATTCTTGCAGCGCGGGCGATCTGTGCAACAGCGCACAGCATAATGCAGGAACAAGCAGTTGTCCGTTTTGAGAGATGGCGTCAGGCCACGCCCGCAACGGGGGGTGTCCATGTGACCGGTGATATCAGTGGGCAGTGGGGGTTTTGGGCGGCACGGCTGGATTTGGTCGGAGTGCGGAACTTGGTGATGTTCGGCAAGGACGGGAACGAAGCGTGCCCTCAGGTGTGGCATTTACAGGTCCCGTGTGCTTGGTGACGCGAGCTGGCAAGGTCGTTAGCTACACATTCTCCTTATTCAGCTGCAGGTCATACGGGAGTCCCAGCGGGCGGTGTGCAGCTGTCAAGGTCAGTGGCAACTCGACTCGATTCACCATCTTTATATCGGAGCGCGTGAATGCGGCTTTTAGGCGTGGCATCTGGCGCGCTGAGGTCTTTTATGGATGTAGGTTGGATCAGAGTTGAGTAGGGTGGAGGGGTCTCGCACTTGGGGGACTGCTCTGGGCATCAAGGGCTGGGCCTTTGACAATCTGGGGGAGACGATCTCGCTTCGGCCCGCACAAATGCACGTAATGGATCTGTTCACTGGGATCTAAGATCAGAGCCTTGGGCGGTCGTTGCTTCACCGCCAATCTTGCGTCAGACCACGAGGCAGCGGTCCGAAGCCACAATGGCGGTGAAGCGCTCACTCGGTCAGGTGAAGCCTTGCATGAACCAGCGATTGCAGATCATCCAGCAGAACGAGGCTAGCCCGCCCCGACGCCGGTGTCTGAGAGATCACGGGTCCGCCGGTTGATGTGAGGAAGCTGTGCGAGTGCAATACGAGTTGGCAAGGGAGAAAGTGATCTTTTCAGGATTGTAGCACCGAGGCCGAGGTGAGATCGAAGTGAGCGGCCGTTCAAAATTGGCATGGTTGCCGACGTCATCGCCAAGACGTTCTCATCGCAGCCTCCGTTGTGTTCCTCCAGCAAAACAACCCACGCTGTCATGTTGACTCTGTATCAACTCTTCCTGCCCCGGAGATGACGGCTTCAGGTACACAGGCCAGCTCTGGCACACGGCGAAGATCGCCCAGGCACGATTGGCAGCCCCGCGCTGGGACTTGTTTAGGGCGCTTGGGTAACAGTCTGCATCCCAATGCACTTCAACCGCGCTGGCTTCGGGGGGAAGTGCAGCCCTTGCTTCCGGCGAACGTGGAAGCTCTGCAACTTCATTCGCAGCTCTTCGACGTCTTGAAACTCGAGGCTGCGTGAATGGCTGCGGACACAACGTGTACATTCCTGAACAGGCGATTTTACACCTCCCGTATCCTGAGAGACTACTGGCGAACCCGTGAGTAAGTACTCAATCATGTTCGAACATGTGGAAACCACAATCAAATCCTACCACAGCCCTTGCAAGCTTCGTGAACGTCTACTGTCGCCTCTATGATCCGTCGAAAGTGATACGATGAACGGAGCACGCCGGGAGAGTCATACAGGTGGTGGAAGTCTTTGATCCACTGGAACAGCCGTTTGTTCTTCGTGGTGTTGGCACAGGAGGTGGGAGTCGAGATGGACCACAGGTCCGTGTGCCAGATTGAGTAAGGATACCACGTCACTTCAAGCGCATACCGTTTTGAAATCATGTACCGCGTCTTCCAGGATGGCCATTCTGTGTGGGCCAATAACTAAGTCGTCAGCTCCTGAGTGGGAAATATTGCCCAGAGATGGCAGCATACAGCACGCCCTCGCATATGCAGCTGCTTGAACAGCGTAGACCTTGTGGCTTTGACCCTCCAAGCGATTACAGGATTACGAAATGAGGGGAGAGTGCCCGTCAAGCGAGGATGGATGCTGTCAGCATCCATCGCAAGAGGCGGATAATGTGTGAGATTTTGTTGAGGACTTGAAGTGCCGGACACAGTCGATGCTTGCGTTCCAAAAAGGAAGTCCTGAAGATACTCCAATTTCAACAGGCTAAGGAACCTGTCGACCAGCCTGCAGAACCTTTCTCCAGAAAAATGAGGAAGCCATATTCGTAGTAGATACAAAGCGTTGTCCAACCCCTTGTAGGACTTTCAACAACGATCGGGGCCCTGCTTCTGGCTATACAGTCGACTCGGGGTCCACTTGGCTTTGCAAGGTGTGCGCAGTCCAGTCTCAGTCTGCTGTGCAGGACGAGGTAATGCTTACGTCGGTTTCCACTGTTTTTTCGGTTGTCATGTTCGACGTAGAATTCGTCTTCAGGAAGGCCTTACTCTTGCACATGCGGTGCATGGACATCCCTGAGTTACAGGAACATTTCTGCGCACAGCTGAGAAATCAGAGTGAGAGACGGACACGGGCTGATTGGGCTCGGAATCCGAACACACGCGAGGCGGCCAGTATTAAGAATAGGCAGCTGAGAAATGGTGCTGCGCGATAAGCTGAACTTGAACATGCAGCACACACTGCTGCGCAAGAGGGAAAGGTTTGATCGTCGCTTGACACTTGACGCTTGACACTGACAGCCCGCAGCGGCCGGCGGCCAATTGCGCGATGGTCGGGGGTGCCTGTGGGGATGGATGATGCCAAGGGGCCCTAATGCCGAGGTAATGCAGACTCCACCAGGCCTTATGCACAGTGCCCTCCATCTCCCCTCGCTAAGCATGGATGAGCCCGGGTCGGTGCTTCGGCCAATGCGACAGAAGTGACATTGGAAGCTCGCGCGCTGCCCAGGGTCGATTCGATGATCATCTGGCTCAAGTCAGTTTTCGCAGGAACTGTGGTACATATTGACTCAACGCTCAACCTCTTGGTGGCGTGATCTCTAGAACTCCATTGGGCTGGAGGACGTGACTGTGCCAGCCGTCTCTCGTGGCCCAGACCGTGCAGTATTAACCAAGATTTATCCGTTCTCGCGTGAATGCTGTCACGAGCTTGGAGCTGGTGGCGTCCGACACACCCAACAGGCTTTGGAAATGTCTATCTCCGTCTCCACTGCTGTCCTGGGGGCGGCACACGATAATCCTGAAGGACATAGTGGTCGGCTCTATGACTTCAGGAAGCCATCTTACTCGTACTCGTCGTGCCTCTACCCCGAATTGTCCACGGAGCCTCTGTTCGCGTGCACCGATCATGGCCCTAGGGTCTTATGATGCAGATCTACAAGTTGCATCGCATGACACCATTCAATTTGAAAAGCTGGCAGGGTTGAGGTATTATTCTTCGAGGTGGCCAGCCAGGACTGAAAAGCAGCGCTTGAGGACATGACTGATTTTACCTAAGTCTGAGACATCGGCGCCTGTTTGTGCAGAGAGTTGAAGCTTGAGAAGGCCTCGCCCGTACTTTGAGTCCAACGGAGATACAAGTCCAGTTGCTTCACAATGTTGGGCGAAGGCTATCTTTGCGGCTGCAGCCAGAGGCGACGGCCGCGCGATTCACATGGGCAACTGAGGTTAGCAGTGTCAGATAGGACTGCGGGTGATTCCGTGCTGAGTCTCATCACGCATTACGCCATCTGGGGCAGCGGGCCACGACAAGAGCACAGACCCTCGAGCTCCTGGCACTGTATTAATGCAGAGTTCCATTCTTGTTTAGACCCTTGTTGGCTCGAAAAAGGTGAGGAGTCGATTCGTGCTGATTGAGTTTTCTGTAATGTCCAATGCGTGATGCTTTTCGCCGATCAGATCTGTCGATCGCCCAAGCAGCTACGAGCTGTCCAACAGGTTTCATTGCCAGCCATCCTTAGGCGTGTTGTTTCATGCCGTGGTAGTCAGCGTCCGCCATTGCGAAAGAGCTGTGACCTGTTGAACTTTGAAGCTTGGAAGCAACACGCAAGCGAAGGAGGGTCACTATTGGTGGAGTTGCAGTCATGATTTGGCCACTATTGCTCCCACTGGTCGGCGAGTGCGACGAGCCAAATCGAGGAGAAAATTGATGGGGTGGGGCGGAGCATGCGAAAGCGGGTCGAGGGCCGAGGATGGCACTGGAACGAGAACATTATTGATAGCACGAAGCCCCAGAAGCACGTTCATTTGAGTCGTGCATGGCGCTCGACAAGTACGCTGGAGCGACAGCGCAGCAACGTCGAAGAAGTGGACTGCAGAGACTGTCTGCTGTTGGCTTATCGACGCCACGTCTATCGTGGTCTATGGCAATTCGAGTTTAGAAGGAGCTGCACTTGCAGTACGAGGTAAAGTGTCGTTTTTCGCTTTGCTCAAATTGGCTCCAGGAATTGAGGGGACCGCGCAGTTGATGCGGAGCAAACGGCGAATCGACACAGCTAGGCAAAGAGGTGTGGGTATCAGGTGGAGACTTTCTTTTTCGTGATGGCGGCAACATGATGGAAACCGACGCTTGAAGAACTCCGAATTACTGTATCATGTTGGGGAAAGGACATATGACTGCAGAGGTCGAGACTTTGTGGTGTGATGAAGCACCCAACAATCCTGCACAAGCAGTCAGCTGGTGCAGCCGCGTCGCAAGCTGATTTCGAGATTGACTCAGATCCCGATCCTTGACCTGGCTCTTGAGGGGAGGAAACATCTGGTGTATCGAGATCGGGAGCTCAGATCAAGTCAGCTTGGAGCACGAGGAAGGGTTGATTGTGGATGTCGGGCTCCTCCCGTGGCTCGGACTTCGAGGACGGAACATCTGCGGGAAGAGGCTTTTGTCGAAGGGCTGTTTCGGGCTTCACGGCGCTTTCACGCCTGCATGACCAGCATTGATTTTGACTTGTTCGCTGTGGCGCCGTATGTAATGCGTCCGCCAGTAAGGGCGGGTGATTCGCTCTTCCCTGCGTTTACAATATGGCGTCTTGACAGGTGCTTGTTTCGAAGGATACCTGCAGTGGGCCAGCCGAATCCTCATTTCAGCAGGCGTCCCACCAGCATGTGATGTCTAGGAGGTGGAAGTGAGGTAGGTACCTTGGTAGGCTGAGAACGAAAGACGGCGCAGGGGAATGCGCCCGCGCACAGTTCGCTGTAATCGGTGGGAGATGCCTGGGGGCCTCTTACTGCTTGGTGCTGTAGTAGCCGCTCAGGTTAAATAACACGTTAGGCGAGGAGGCGCTTGGGGTTGCAGATGACCATGATCTGACTAGAGGCAGTGGACAACCGTGAGGCAGACAAAATAATCTAACTTAGGCTTTGCCGTGTCCTTCGGGCGCGCCTGGCCGGTAGGGCTCGAGAGTTTACTTTGGAGATCCTGAGACTTCTTCCTTGGGCATTGCCCAGTGGGTTCGATGGAAATGGAGATTTGTTTTCGATCGTTGGATGGGAACTGCCGATATGGTGTAATATCAGGGCAACTGGGGAGAAGATCTACAGCATCGACAATCCACATTGCCTTGAGGAAACCAGTTCACAGTCAAACCAAAATGCCGAGGGAAGGGCACAAGTCCATTGCAGTAAGGACAGACTGTGCTCGTTAGGCTAGAGACCTGCTACCCCAATGATCGAAGATGACCGCCCGTAGCGCACCTGCAGCGGCATCCAGAGCTTCGCAGACCCATGTCCATGTTCCACCTGCTCCTGCTCGTGCTCGTGCTCGTGCTCACAAGTCCCTCCAAACCCTGTCACCTGCACCCTGGTCAAGCCACCCACCCGCACCCCCAATCAGTCCTCAGGCTGGCAAAACAACCCCTCGGTCGCTTGACTGCCCCTCCATCCGCCATCGACATGCTATTTCTGCAGGTGTGTCGCTCAACAGACAATCTGCAGCCGCCATCCTACGCGCCCAATCACTACCCCGGCAATCGAGTCCACACACACTTATGCGGCTAACTGCTTGCCCATTGACGCT
The DNA here is from genome assembly GCA_016109495.1 of Phialophora tarda. Lineage (NCBI taxonomy): Eukaryota > Fungi > Ascomycota > Eurotiomycetes > Chaetothyriales > Herpotrichiellaceae > Phialophora > Phialophora tarda. Next base: position 1,774,111 of record JADWPL010000003.1, on the reverse strand, counting down.
CATGACAAGCTGCCCTTCTTGATCTGGGGTGTTTAAGCCGAAAACAATTCCTCACCTCATGCGAACTGCGAACTCATGCAAGCTCACGTTTGCGGTTCTGAGGTGCAGGCTCGCGGGATTGCAGGGCGTCTTGCAACAGCCAATGCTGCCACGGCCTTTCTCACTTGTACTTGACATCTGATCTCCTTCACCACGGAGGCTGCATTCACTATTTCCTTGCCTTAGCCTCCGCGCCTTCCCCATATTTTATTTGAGTCGTCCACCTGCCTGGACTCTTTGCACGATCTCTTTCTTCCTGTTCCCTCATTACCCTCCATCCTCCATGTCCTCGCAATAATTTGCCTGTCCTTGCCTGTCCCGTCGTCAGGGTCACTCTTGAGTGGTTTGACCACTCTTACAATCGTTATTGTTCGCCTGTGTCGTAGGTGTCCCAGTGACACGAGACCAGACAAGCACCCGCAGCCATGGACTCGGCCGCTTGGTATAGGGTCTTTGCCTGCTACTTGTGAGCTTCCCCCGCTGATACTTTTCCTCCGTAATCTGGCTCTGGGCAGACCGACTGACTGCACCAGTTTCTACCGCTATTTTCGCCTAGTTGTGAACCTGTGGGCGTTCTGGACCTTTAAGCCAATCCCGATCCCAGAAAACCCCACCCTCCGACCTTCAGATGTCACGGTCATTTTGCCAACGTTAGACGGCGAAGGAGAGGAACTGGAGCGGACCATTGCCTCGATCTTGCAGAACAAGCCCAAAGAAATCATCCTGGTCACGATCGACGAGAACATGCACAAGGCGGAGCGGACCATGAACAAGATGCCGGCGTCGATCTACAAACGAATCCGTTGCATGTCTGTCAAGCAAGCAAACAAGCGTCGTCAAATGGCCCGAGCCATCCCGGAAGTCACCACGGAGATAATTGTCTTCGCCGACGACGACGTTACCTGGCCCGTGCGGACTCTCCAGTGGATGCTAGCCCCATTTGAGGACAAGAAGTATGGAGGAGTCGTCACCTGTCAACGTTTGAGGCGAGCTGAGAACCCGACCTTCTCTCAGCGAATCTACGGGTTCTTGGGTGCGCTTTACCTGGAGCGTCGCAACTTTGACTGTGCTGCCACCACACACATGGACGGAGGTGTGCCCTGCTTGTCAGGCCGCACCTGTGCTTACCGCACAAGCATCCTGCAGGACGTCAAGTTCACCAACGGCTTCACCAATGAGAAGTGGTGGTTTGGCCAATATCAGCTCAACGCCGACGATGATAACTTTTTGACCCGCTGGATGGTTTCGCACCACCACGAGACTTACATGCAGTACCATCCAGAGTGCGAGGTGCTCACCACGCTGGAAGACAATCCAAATTTCCTCAAGCAGTGTCTGCGCTGGGCACGAAGCAATTGGCGCAGTAATCTCACCAGCATGCTCCATGAACGTGATATTTGGTGGTAAGTCTGAGATTCTTTTCTCCCCAATTTCTAGTAGCAACTTTTCTTCCTCGGTTCCCCCAAGTTTCTTGGCACTGACGATCCGTGCCCGTTCTAGCCGGCAACCGTGGAGCACGTACGCAGTCCACGTCACGACCTTGATGCCGCCTGCTATCATCGGGGACGGCCTCCTATGGCTGTTTCTCTGGTTCGGCACCTGGGACTGGCCCGCTGACCAAGCTCACACTGCCCGTTATGCCTTCCTTGCGTGGATGACTTTCTCCAAGTTCATCAAGCTGGTCACACACTTCATCCGGTACCCTGTCGACGTTTTCCTATGGCCTGTATCTGTACTCTTCGGCTGGTTCCATGGCCTCATCAAGGTGTATGCCATGATGACACTCAGTGTGGTAAGTCCAAGGCCGGACGTCGCGTCACACGAGCACGGCTAACGTTTGCCAAATAGACCACATGGGGCAGTCGAGCCAATGCCGACGCCAGCGACTCCAGCAGGATGATTCGGCAGAAGCGAGCACAATTCCAAGACCATGCCGAGGAGAAGATGCACGAGAAGCTCCTCCCTAACGACGAAATGAAAACCTATGATTACGACCAGAAACACTTCCAGCCCCCCTCTGCATAATTCTGCACCACGCATAATCCTCTCGTTGCTGAGCTCTATTTCCAGCCCTGTCAAAGATGCAGGGCACCCCTTCGAACTCCAGGTTTCACGGTCGGCACAGTTTTTTTCTTTCTGCAAAAGCACCACTTTCATTCAAAAGTTAAAACGGGAGATTATCAAAAATCGAGACCAAAAAGGACGGCGGACAAGAGGGTGGGCGGCTTTCTCTTCGCATCGAACCATAAAAGCTCAGCACGTTTTGCATTCGCAGTCTATGTCCAGCTAGGGCAGGGGTTTTCAAAACACAAAGCCCGAACGCTCCTTTGCCGGGACCAAGACACTTTCAATTCAACCACCATCAAGGACCTGGGAAGAGTGCTTTCTGAGGTCCTTGTATTTGCACTAGCATAGCACAGGAGAGTTGGTGACTTCTTTGGCATGTTCACATGTACATAGCGTGTTTTGCTTCATGACAGGATGATTTGCGATTGACACGGGATATGAGGGCATGGACTCGGCTGGACAGAACGAAATGGGTGGCGGACTCTAATTCTTACGCTCTTGAACTACATGGTTGGGCAATGACGAGATGAGACTTCACGGGAGATGGATCATTATGGGACATGGCATGGCATTCTTTTTGAAGACTTGAGAGCGAGAGCGAGTTTGGACATTGTCATTTTCTCCACCATCACCACGAGAGACGATCAGATTGGGCGGCTAATAGTGCATTCAAGCTTGCTAACGTTTACATGATTCCGTGTGCTTACAGTCTCTAGCTCCAAGTGACCCCCTGTAAATGCGACTGTGCTGCTCCTGATGAGCTCTTTTAGCCGGATATGCGCTCTTCCACGAGGCGCCAGAGAGGAGCCGGCGGGCCGGTGGGTGAAACTCTGGGTGCCAACGAGGAAAAGTCAGATCGAACCCATTGCCGTGGTCTAGGGAAAAAATCTGACCTTGTAGGCGTCATGGAGCTCCGGATCGATCAGCGTCACGTCCACCCGATGAGGGTTCATCGAAGCCACCAGAGAGCAAGGACAGATGCCCCGTGTGACTCGGGCGCTGCAAGCCCCTTACACCAAGAGCTGCGCGCGCACTCTTGGACGGCCTGGAAGATATTTCCGCTGGCCTGACTCCGACATGGCCTTTTGAGTTTCCTCTGACATCTCTGCCCTGTGGGGTACTCTATGGTGTGTGTGATCGAGCCCCGTCAGCCTTGTCTCGTCGGCCGAATCTGATCAGCTTGATCGAGATCTCTCCACGCTTTCAATATTCGTCCAAGATTTGCTACGGGCGATCTCAAAAATCTTCCTTTCTTTGGGCAGGCAGACCTTGATTGACCTCCCTGCTCGACGTCTCCTTGCAGCTCGTGTTGACTAGGAATTGATTACCGCTGCTGTGGAACCGTGGCGCTCGAGCAGGGCACGTCCGGGGTTGTTGATCTGTGCGCTGGCATCCCGGGGTTGGGACTGCTGCTGTGTCACCCACCATGGGCCTCTGACGCCATGTGGTAGAGGGCCGAAATCCAGCGGAGGCGCAGCATCTTCACTCGGGCTGAAAACCTGTCGACTCGACGCGGCAGCCAGGCTGAGGGGAAAGGAAACGTGCGTGCGTGCGTGCGTGAGTGCTGCTGTGTTATCCAGGTGTCTGGGTCGAGAGGGCTGGCACAGTTGCCCGGGCTCTTGGACGTTAGGCTGGGACCGAGAGGATTTGTGTGCGTATCACGAATCGGCGCGAGGCTCGTGTATGCCGCTGAAAGATCGTACAGCGCACACAATGCAATGGTTTTCCATCGTGCCCATGGTTACGCTTTCCCGTATTTGTTTTTGCGCCCAAGGCTTCCTGAGCATTCTTTCCAGTTGCTGTTTTTCTCGCTCGAAACGTACACGATATGTGGCAGAAGCCAGTCGTTCATGCGCGTCCTGCAGGGCTCGGGCACTGCAAAACTCTGTCTACTTGCGTAGGCGAGGGTGGCTTCCCGGCGCGCTGACGCAGCCGGCAGCCATATGCAGGAGCATACTCGGTATTGGATGATGGAACATGCCGAGTGGATTTCGTGGACAGCGACTGCGGTGCGAGAGAGCGGAAGGGTCTTTGATTCTGGGTGCCTGTAGTTGCTAAGTCGGCCAAAAGGCCGTTCATTATTCCTTGTGCAGTCCTTCCAGCCACGTCCTCACACTTGGTGACCAATGCTTGAGAGTGTCGGGGAGCGGGATAGGTTGCATGATTCTGTTGTGGAGGTCCCAACAGGGTGTCTGGGAAAAGCGCTCTCGCGCTTCGCGTCAAACCTGCGAATACACCTGGCCCAAAGTCATTGGAGGCAGCCATGTGACGGTTGCCCAGTGGTGACGGCCTGAGTGTGGCTTGCAGGAGTGGCAGGCCAGGGCAATAGAAGTGGCCTGTGCTCTCCTCCAGTGGATACCTCCCATGACAGCAGGGGGCTTCCAATCATCCAGGCAGACCTCCTCCTCCTACCTGACTGCTCTGCTTTTGCCAACCATTAGATGTTGGGTCTAGGCGCATGAAGACCGTTCCACGGTCACAGCGAGTCAGGCGAGCAACTGTTGGAAAGAGAAATACCCGCGGTTAGTGATTCGAACATGGTCAAATGCGTGTCGCTGCGACTGAAGCTGGGCTGTTGGCATGGATGGCATGGAGCAAGCGCTACCTTCCTTTCACTGTGCGAACCCTTCCAAGTTCCAAGGTTCCCTTCCTTCCAGGACACGTCCATGAGAATCCGTGCATTCCTAAATCTGCTCGGTTCGACCTAGAGCGTTGTTAGCGTTCGACAGACGTGGTACTCGTACTCACCACTGCCACGACGTTCGAGACCTTTGCGAGTATTTCTGGTCCCAACCACTTACCGACTTGCCTTTGCATATTGCGCCATGATTCGCCCCTCGCTCACTTCTGCATTCACCCTAGCCGAGTTGGCGACAACCTCGACTGCAAGTGCAACGGCGCTACTGCTGTGCAACATCTGGAAACATCCCTGTTCAGACAAGCTCTCGACGCTGTGTCTTGTGTAACCCATCCCCTGCGAGACGGCTCGGGGCTGTTGCCTCGTTCAATCCTGGCCTTCAACCAATGCGGCTTCTGCCTTAGTTCGTCGGTATCGAGGTCCACGCTTCTATCCTATGCCAACGTACCAACAACAGCGGCCCGGAACTTACCACGATCGCATGCTGCGTTGGGCTCTGGTTGTGTACCCTTGACGTGCTCTGAAATACTGCAGGTCGCCAGCGCCGACGTCGGCCCCGAACGCTGCAAGCTAACCGCATGAGAGTAGCGGTTTCTTGATGATGGTCACTTTGTATCTCGATGTGGTCGCCCTCATTCCAGCACTCAGATATCGGGCAAGGCTGTGGCATCACGTGCGCGCCCTTGAGACTGTCAACACCTCGAGAGAATTCGGGAGCAGACTCACGTGAAAGAAGAATGGACAGGTGAACTCTTCGGAGGCACAAGTCCAAAATCACCTGAGGACAGAGCCATGCATTAGGTCGCTCCGTGGATTAACCCGGTCCGCCGCATTGAGCTTGGGCACCTTCGCAGAGCCAGCGGGCGATTACACGCCAGTCCTACAATCGACGTATACCGAGTACCTGCTTTGAGAAGGATTGCACCTGCGTCAGCGCCCTGCACGTCTCCAGAACAAGCTTCGGACGATCGAATCCAGCCCTTCTCGCCTACATGCGCCGTGCTAGTCCGTATCGTCGCCGGCCCCAGGCAGGAAGCAGCAGTCATCTCTTCTCAGCTTATGAGCATGATCAACCGGCATCCGGATGGGCTAGGCGACTCGCTGACAGGGAGTGCTCTTGTGCTTTGATTGTTGTTTTGCGCAAGACGACGGATCACACGATCAATGCGCCATGCAACTGAGAACGCATTCGTCCACTAATACCCAAAGCAATGCGGAGTTACTGCATCCTGCTGTCGATCCCTCTCCGGTCTTCTCCACGACATTCAGACCGAAAGACGCCGGAAAGCTAGTAGCGACAAGGTCACATACGCGGCAAATCAGGCTACAATCGAGCTGCACATGCAAGTCAGTCGGGAGTTGCGACCGGAAAGTTTCGGGGATGGATTCGGCAGGCAAGTCCTGCAACTGCAACTGCATCGGCGCTTGAACGAAGCTTCCACTTCGGGCCACGACTTCCCTGAGAGGACGTCTCTAGCCTTTCTGACGGCAGGAGTCCGATGCGCGACACCAGCATGAAGGCCGCGGGTCGCGCTACAGGATAACGGCCTGTAGGGCAGGAATGCGACCACTGAGGCTCAAAGGCCCTGGTGTGGGCTCCTCTGATTGTCGACCATGACGGCTCAGGCGAGCCGCGAAGACTTTGGGGCCACTGGGGCTCAGCTTTTGGGCAGACCAGGCCGGAGCGAGCGAAGGGAGAAGCCAAAGATCCAGTGACCCACTGCTGTCGCCGAACTCGGGGCTGTCTGACGACCATCATGTAGCAAGTGACCAGTGGTGACACGCACAAATGTTTGTGTCAGACAGCTCACCAGTAATTTTAGTCTGACACGAGCGATGCCGTTTTCCCGTGCCGCTCTCGCAGGGCAAAGTCAGCGGTCTGACCGACGCCTTTCGCTTCGTACTCGCCAGTTTCATCTCTCCTCCTTCTTTAAGCCGAACGGTGAGTCGACGACGGCGAGGTGACCTTCATCCATCGTCGAGTGGTCGTGTACTTTCTTGAACATGGGAAAATAAGATGCTTGTCTCTCAGCAACATCGTCGAAAGATGAGGTGCTGCCACATGGTGATGGCATTCACGCAGGTGGCTAGCTACAAGTTCTCGATGTCACGCCTCGCGCTGTTCTGTAGCAAAGAGGACTGAGCAGCCCAGAAAAGCGCGTGTTGGTTCGTGCCTTGGCGACAATGTCGTTGGAATGCAATAATGCATTGACCGTATGGCAGAAGATTGGGCGACCAACCCTCCACATTCCTGGTCTCGAACACGCCATACTTGAATCTGAGACCTCTCCCTCCAGTATTCAGCTGGCATGAAAGTGTCTGGGAGCTACCAGCCATGCGTATCTTCAAGGTATAAGTCCCTGTCGTTGATTTCAAGAAGTACCGGCCCTCCATCATTCATACAACGGCCGCGATGTTCAGATTACTCACCCTCTTTTCGTTTGCTTTGTTTACCAGTTCCATCTTCGCGTCGGCCCCGTCCCAGGACTGGGGGAACGTTGCAGATACCTTGCGCAGCACATTGGACGTCCTCCAGGTGTCTCACGAGCAATACCTCGCGCAAGCATCAAAACCGCACTCGAGACGAGACGCGAATTTTCGAACCGGCCCGGCAGGATACTGGAGACCGCTGGCGGCTAGCAAACGTCTCGATGCCTCGGACGACTTCCCGGGTCAGCTGAATGACTTGATCAACGAGATCGGAAGCGCCGTGCAGCTGCTCATCCAGCTGCTGGCTACGCAGTTCGATATTGACGGGCTCCTACCTAGCACCATCGCCTCTGCGACTCCCGGTCAACCATCAATATTGCCGATAACCAACTTAAACACACCTCCCGCATCGCCAACTACCTCGCGAAGCCTTGTCCCCGATCGACCCCTACACACATCAACGTTTTCCTCCTTGCCCTCAGCGACCTCCTCGCCATCAGCGACTTACTCCTTCAATCCCCGTGCCACCGACCTCAACGTCGTGTACTACTCTCAAACCGATCTCACACCTGTAGTCTCCCTGACCCAAGTATGCGACGACCCGGCCATCGACATTGTCATCCTCGCTTTTGTCACACACTTCGTCTCCAATGGCGGCTATCCCGCGATGAACATGGCGTCGAATTGCTGGGGCCCGAGCGCCGCGCAACAAGCAGCTGGGGCGACTGGCCTTTTGGACTGCGTGAGCGACGGCTTCGCGAGTAAAATCGCCCGTTGCCAACAGCAAGGCAAGAAAGTGATGCTGAGTCTGGGCGGTGCAGTGGGAGATTTGTCCATGAGCAGCGACGACCAGGCCGTGCAAGTTGCGAACACACTGTGGGATTTATTCCTGGGCGGGACGGATCCAGCTTCCGCACCCTTGAGACCATATGGGGACGTCGTCCTGGACGGCATTGACATCGGTAGGGTCTCTCCACTCCGCTCCCGCGCCCCCACCTGTTTTTACTAACCCATCTCTCTCTCTGTGTGTGACAGACAACGAATCACCCGCCAGCTCAACCTACCTCCCCACCCTGGCGCGCACCCTCCGGCAGCTAATGTCCACGGCGCCGAAACCGTACTACATCTCCGCCGCGCCGCAATGCCCCCGGCCCGACGCTTCGATCCCCGTCGCCTACCTCCTGCCCTACGTCGACTTCTTCGCCGTGCAGTTCTACAACAACCCATCCTGCCAGCTGGGCGTGTCGGGCCAATCCACCACCCCGAACGAAGGGTTCTTCGCCTCCCTGGCAGACTGGTCCTCCGACCTCCGCGCCCTCGGATCGCTGGTGTCGGGCTCCCGAATCACCCCCCGCTCTCCCGGCTTTGTGAGCATCGACAACGGCATCGATTATCCGAGGTTGTTGATCGGCACGCCCGCCTTCGTCGCAGCCGGGTCCGGCTACGTCAATGTCCCGACCTACAAGGCCATGATGGAACGCGTGAAGAGTATGGAGTTTTCGAACTTGGCCGGCGCGATGTTCTGGGATGGGGCGTACCAGGAGGTCAGTGCGACGATGTTTGGACTTGATGGCGAGACTGCCACGTTTGCGGAGGTTGTTAAGCAGGTTTTCGCATAGCGCGGGTATTGGAAGAGAAGGTGAGGGGAGGTGGTATGAATACATGGGAACTCTTGAGAACAGAGAGGAGGATCGAGTGGACAAGACTCTCGCACAGCACCGAGAAGGAAGAGAAGAAAGAGAAGAAGGATCGATGCCAACAGTTGACCGAGAACTAGATTCTCGAATGAAAGCGGGAAGGGGTCAAGCAGTGTCGGAAGGATGGTTGGTGGATGGTTGGATGGAAGGACTGACCAGTTATTTAGGATTTCACAAGCACATATTTACCTTGAGTAGGATGATGAGTTCACACCAGTTAGTCACTTGGTGATTTGGTGACTTCACGACTTGATAGCTTAGCGACTTGGTGGCTTGGTGGCTTGATGACTCGATGACTTGATAATTGAGACTTGATAATGGAGACTTGATAATGGAGACTTGATAATGGAGACTTGATACTCTACATGAGACTTGACACTCTACATGAGAGTTGACACTCTACATGAGATTTGACACCGTCCATGAGCCTTTGACGACTGATACCTAATAGCTTGATGGCGGTGGTAACTTGACAACTTGGCGTTCGAGGGACTTAGGCAACTTGACAACTTGATCCCGCAGGTGTTTGCACCTGTACGAACATCCCTCCTCCTACGATACAGTATAGTATAGTATAGTATAGTATAGTATAGTATAGTATAGTATAGTATAGTATAGTATAGTATAGTATAGTATAGT